>OZ024709.1:2908998-3508998 GCA_964016945.1 Microplitis deprimator | reverse complement strand
GGCATAGATACGATTCTTTTTTTGGATCCAACAGAATTAAAAATATATCCTCAGATATATTTTAATGCACAATAATTCACAATAAAATAAATCTCGTTCTCTTATTATTATTTTATTATTCAAAATAATTTTAAAAATCCGTACGTGTCACTCTAAAAGGTCATTGCTGTCTCAACAAATTTACCATAATGCATTTTATAATACTTTTATGTGTACTCATTCTCCGTCTGACTGTTGTTTTTTTATTTAAATATTTGTTAAAATATTTAATTCCTCAGCAATAAATAATCAGCGTAATATACAATAAAATATTAATAATGTCAGTGTGACAGTGGCAATTTCTTCCGGTCGGTGTATTTCCATGTGTCATGGTAAACGAGACTATAAAAAAAATGCCATACATTTATATATATATAGTATTCAAGTGAATATCCAAGACCAGTCTTATTACCCTGACTGTCAATTGGGTTAACGAGTGATCTTTAACTTTAATTTTTCAATGTTAATAATATATTTTCACACTTTTATTGATACTATTAAATTCAATTATTTTTTTTCACTATAATATTTTTTTTATTGATGTTCGTTTATTGAAAACAAGTATTTTAATAATAATAATTCTGCTCTTAGGATAAAAGTTGTGTTGGAAAATATTTGAAAAAAAATTATAAAAGTTGAATATTTTAGACGTTTGAGGGCAAATTTAAAAAAAAATTCAAACTAAAATTTAAAATTTTATTCGATGTGAAAAAAAAATTCTTCAAGTGATTTAAAATTTAAAATTTTTATGGAATTCAAAAATATTAAATTTAAATATTCGTGGTACTTAGATTAAATTTTTTATATAATACGTTGCCAGATTCATTTTGATATTTTTTTATTCTTTACTTTTTAAAATTTTTAAAATGCTTACATGAAAATTATATTAAAAATTTTTTTTCAATTGAATTTTTAAACTTTGAAAACTCTTAAACTTTACTACATTAATAAAATGAATTGTAATAATAATAATATTTAATATTTTTATTGGGTGAGATGATAAGTGATTTATTTAAAGTGAATACAATTGTTAATAAATTGAAATTAGATTAAGTAACTGTTTGCCGACGAAGGCTGGGTATTAAATAGTTTATATATATATACATATATATCTATATCTATATATCTATATATCTAATATATTCAAGTCAAACAATTTAAACTAGATTGACCCTGGTCAAATGATTTACACGACCCTGTATCTTGGAACCTACACTGGTTATTAATATATATTTATACATATATATGATGATAAATATACTAGACAAAAATAGATAAATATATTATTTTAAATTATACTGTCAAAAATCGGGAGTGAATTCGGAATGATTACGGATTTTATTTAAATTCAAATTCTCTCCGTTACTCAAAGTTTCGGAGTTTAAAAAAAAATCATTCTGCATTCGGAGTAAATAAAGAATTTGTTTTTTCAGCAGAGTGATTTTGTAGTCTGGATTTTATTTAAATTCGCATTTCCCATGTAAAAAAAATTCGTTCCAAAAAGGTTCCAAAAAAGTTCCACGTGTGGAAGTTCTAAACATGAGACGGATTAGAACTTCGAGTAGAACTTTTTTGGAACGTTAGTAATTTTTATGGTTAAAAAAAAAATTTTTATGAGCAAATTTAGAGTCGAAAAAAGGACGTTCTTTGAACTCTTTTGACCTTTTTATGGACTGAAAAACTCGGTCCAAAAACATTCCAGAAAAGTTCCAAAATCAACACTTTTGACCTGTTTCTAGAGCTAAATAAGACGTTCCAAAAACATTCCAGAAAATTTCAAATATCACCACTTTTGACCTCTTTCTGGAACTAAAAAAGTCGTTCCAAAAACATTCCAAAAAAGTTCAAAAATCCCCACTTTTGACCTTTTTATGGACTAAAAAAGTCGTCCCAAAAAAGTTCCAAATCACCGCTGGAACTCTTTCTGGAGCTAAAAAAGTCGTTCCAAAAAAGTTCCAAATCACCACTGGGACTCTTTCTGGAGCTAAAAAAGTCGTTCTAAAAACATTCCAGAAAAGTTCAAATATCACCACTTTTGACCTTTTTATGGACTAAAAAAAACGTCTATAAAAAGTTCCAAAAGAGTTCAAAGAACGTCCTTTTTTCGACTCTAAATTTGCTCAAAAAAATTTTTTTTTAACCATAAAAATTACTAACGTTCCAAAAAAGTTCCATTCGAAGTTCTAATCTGTCTCATGTTTAGAACTTCCACACGTGGAACTTTTTTGGAATCTTTTTGGAACGAAATTTTTTTACACGGGTTACTCCGATTCGAAGTTTTAATATTAAAATAAACTCCTCTTCGGAGTAAACTTCACTTCGAATTTAATCCGCGTTCACTCCGCAAATTTTTTAGTATAATTCTATCGTTATTCATAAATAATAGTCATGATGTTAGATCGTGCGTGGACATATTTTTAATATATTAATATTGTTATTATTGTCATTAATATTTAAAATCTTCTTTAATAAAAAATGTGTACGACATGGCTGTCAAGCGGAAGTATTAAAATAGTATTTCAAGTAATTAAAATTCGCAGTCTCTCCTGAGTACATTATAATCAAGGTGAATTTATTACCTGAATTGTCAATCATTTTTATTTTATTTTCCTTGTCGCTTTATTTTGTCGGCCTTTTTCAATTGAATTCTTACATGTCTCGATATTTATTTTTCAATTTTTGAACTCAGAATACTCATTTATAAAAACGATATTTATTTTTTAAAAATAAAATATCGATTTATTATTCATTAAATCGATAGCTTAAATCTAAAGTCCAAATTTAAATCGACAAATCGTTTAATTTTTGTATAATAAATCAAAATTTTAAATTCATATATTATATTAGTTTCAAAAAAATTAAATTTTATTTATCGATTTCGATTAAAATTTTTTTTTTAAATTAACAAAAAATTTCACATAATTCATTAACGTATGGAATTAATCTGTTGTATAAATTTTATTAAACAACCAAAAAAAAATAATATATATATATATGAGTTCGATGACACGCAACATAAATTTAAACGAAAACTTCCATTCGGTATAAGTTATTTAATCGTAAATATACTTTCTCTTAATTGTAAAAGTATTGGAGAAGTTTTAACAACAAAGACACTGATGATTATTTTTTTGCGTGATCGGGTGAGCCAACGCCTCGTTAAATTATTGTGAGATGCAGAGTACATGTTAATTTATAAAGACTGCATTTACCATATTGTACATTAGTAGATTGATAAAAAAAATTTTATTAAATATGATTTGCTATTTATGAATGACGAATGACAATAATAATGATGATATATTAGAATGAAGACATTAATGGTAATATCTAGGTGTGGTCTAATTGAATGTGATTTGAGATGTTTATTTAATTAATGTAATGAAGTTATAATGATATACTAACTCGGATACGGAAATGTGAGACAAATAGTATCACATAATTCCAACAGACTCTCTTATTTCCCGTACCGTCACATTAGCAGTATAAGCCACAGTTAATTACGACATTTATTTAAATGCTTTTTTTTAATTTTTTTTTTTTTTTAATTTTTTTTTTTTATCATATTTTCTTCCGTATGATTATCCATGTTTGTACAATAGTTTGACTCAATTATATAGATGTGAATTAATAACCACGATGACCTCGTGCGGTTTGATCACGCGCCGACTAAATTTTTTAAAACTATAATTCTATTTTATACTATTTATCTTTTTAAGTATATTATTCATCGTTGTCGTACTACGAATGTTAATGCAATGTTTACTATTTGACGTTTTAAAAAATTTTTATTTATTAATGGTTATTTACTTAATTAACATAATACTCAATATGGATTGTTGACTTTAAATATCAGTTATCTTATTTATGAAAACGGTATTTTTTAAATTGCGGCTCGTGTATTGATTCTGTGAAAAAAGTTAAAGAAATCTTTTTTGTAGCTTTTTAAATTCTCTACAAAAAAGTATTCTATAATTTTTCATTGAAAATTGATATTTTGAGCTCTAGAGGCTTCAGAAGCTCTGGAATGGAATTTAAAAATAAAAAAATTAATTTATTTATTTTTAAAATTAAAATAACTGGTTAAATATTGAAAATATTAAAAAAGTCAATCATACCTTGCTTGTAGCTTTAGAAATTTTCTACAAAAAAGTACTGATTCATTTTTTTTGAAAATCAATATTTAGATAATTAAAAAATGAAAATTACAAATTTAAATAAAATAAAAAATTTTTTAGACGAACATTAAAACCTCGATAACCTTCACGTGACTTTTCACCCTCGCAGCCTTCTCACCAATCATAACTCTAATTTACTTATATATAAACCTTCGTAAATATACTGGGTGATTTATTTCGCCATCGGCTCCATATAAAATTAAAAAAAAAAAAATACAACATAATCGATAACTAAAAATTCTTATGATTAATTTTTATAAAAATTATAAATTATTAGCTCTGAAATATTATGAATCATCATATAAAAATATATGACAATAAAAGATGAATAGTAACCCAGTGTATTAATAATTTTGTTCCTCTCAATTGGAGGCACACCGTCGTCGATTGAGTCTAATAAAGCCAATAATATCTAGTCACATGCTCATCACATCATATATAAATATATATGTACATATATATGCAGGGAGAAAATGCTCATGCAATAATTAGAAAAATAAACTTATAATTTATTATCCCGTGATATAAATTTGTCACGCGTCCTTGTCAACATACTATTTATATTCAAATCTATATATATTTATTTATTAATATCATCCTCTACTCATACTTGTTGATTTATTTAATTGTAACTTATTGCTCTTAATTAACAACTGATTTTTAACTACCGATTATTTATGAAATTAAAAACAATTTTTTTTATTGACGACGAAAAATTTAAAATTATAAGCAATTTTTTAAAGTCAAATTTTTATTTTTTTTTTTTGTCTAGACAATTTTTTTTATCAAATTAGAACTATGAGAAAAAAAAATTAGTTAATAAATTTTGAGTCGAAACAAATAAAAGGATAAAATATTTATAAGGCAGATTTTGAAATTACAAACATTTTTTTTTTTTCACGATTATTAAGTTTATTTTTCGATAATTATTTATGCATGCTAATAAAAGTGAATAACCGACCCTGACATGACCGTGTTCAGGCAAGAGGTACGCGCGTAAAATAAAAAATCTGTGACTTATATATTATTTACACATACATATATATATTTTCATTGGTTAAGATAAAAAGAGTTGAAAGCAACTTTTTTGCACAAAATTAAACAATTTAATGCAGCAAAAATTAATATTTACTATCTGCATACTAATTATTTTAAAAATATTACGTAATTTTTTATTTATTTAAAAAAACTTTTAATTGTCTGAAGTAAAAAAAAATAAATATCGTTCGTAGAAAATCGGTAAAAATATTTCTATTTTTTTTTATTTGAAAATATTTAAAATAATTACCGTTCGCTAAGTAGTAATAATTGCTTTTTTTTACGACGAAAAATGCGGGCGAATTTAAAAAATTTTCAAATATTTTTTTTTTCGCGGGAATTTAAATCTGCGATTTTTTAATTCACGTAGACATGGATATTATTAAAAATGTTATATACATTAAAAAAAAAATAGTGGATTGAATATGTCCTTGCTCGGTTCCTGCGTTCACTCATATGTCTCTCGTTTATATATATCTATTACCGTTGTCTCCTGTAGAATTATATTGTCAGAGATTTTCATGCATAATCCATCTGCTTATTGTTTTAAATATAAACCTATTATCTAACATTTTTTTTTTTTTATTGTTATTATTCATTGATTTTAATAAAAAATGTTACACAACGATCGTGACAAATATATGACATTTTTGAATAAAATAAATTTTAATCTAATTAAAATTTATCTAAAATTTTTTACCACCGGAAAATTTATTTGAATCAAAATTTTTTAAGTTCATCAAATTTTAATACCAAAAAATTTTTGTCCAATTCAAATATAAAACCAGTCTTCATTTATTTATCTCATATATTTTTCAATTATCACAACTGTAAATTTTAATGATCCTGAAGTTAGACGACAATTAAAAATGTTCGTATTTTTTTTCAACAAATCAATTAAAAAAAAAAAAAAATATGCACATGTAGAAAATTAAAAAAACCATAAGTGCAATTTTTTAAAATAATTTTTTTTTAAAGTTCTATTATTTTTAGAATAATTCAAAAATTATTAGACATCGACTAACTTTAGTATAATAAAATTTAATTAAATCTATTTGCTAAAATAAATCACGGATTAAGTAAATAAATACCATAAAGTAATTACATAAATAAAAAAAAAATTTTTCATAAATATAATATTCAAGGATTTAAATAAAGTGACTAAGTCACGGTAAAGGCCATCGTGTATTATCGGAACGCATCAGTATTGGTCACCGATAACAAGTAATATAAGGCATAGCGTGTAAAGTGTGCAACGAGGCACATTTGATGAAAGAAACTTCAGCAATTATTTTAAATACAAGTACAAACCGAAACAATAGGACACTGTTTCATTGAATCAATTTAATTACTTCGCTTTGATTTCGCCCATTCGCAAACTCATTAAATTTATTTGCCATCCATTGAATTATAGACAAATCCACTGAATTACATCTGTCGCCATATTCATAACTAATTATTATCATTATTTATAAATGATTAATTAATAATTGAATTAGATGACGTTGAGGTAGACACGCCTCGGTGCAATGAGAGGTGTGTCCCGACCGTTGCAAGAGCCGTAATATATTTTTTTATAACATTTAACTTAATGCGCATTTTAAAGTCGATCTGCTGGCCCCGTCTTAAGACCTTGGGCAACTTCAGTACTCTGATATCATTGTGCACATATTATATTTATTTAATTAACTAAATTATCAGCATATATTTTAAGCACATTCGAGTAAAATATTTTTTTTAATGCTTACACACCAAAAATATATAAGGCATTGGAGTAAAGCATTTCCGTATTTAATTCATCATATCTATATAGATATTTATAGTATGTTATGAGTCCTATGACAATTTAATAACTTATAATTATATAATTGTTATTTATTTTATTATTAAATCCAGGATATTTTGTCAGTAACAGGATATTGCATATTTTTAATTAATATTTTTAATAATAAAACAAGAAAGATAAATGGTTATTGAGATGGGAATAATTAGTTTATGATGATGCTGACTTATGTATCAAAGAAAATATATACAATGTATTATATGTCCTTACAATTGAATCCGCAATCGTAAAACACTCAGTTTAATATGCGTTAAAAGTGTAGAATTTTTTTCATGTCTTCATTTAATTTTATTCTGTTAAATAAATTTTTTAATTATTCACTGAAAGAAAAAATAACTTTTAGAAATATTGTATTTTATTTTTATAAAAAATTATCTATTGGAAATTTTTAGTCAAAATATTTGATGGCTTTATTCAAAATTATTTTGTTAATCGAAGAAATCTCAGCTCAGCTCGAAATATGCCGAACTCTTTTAAAATTAATCAGTGAAAAGTCCTGCAAATCAGTGAATATTCTGCATAAATATTATCAAGTAGGGTAGAGGTACCATTTGTGATCGATGCTCTATTTTTTGAGAGTTGATACTTTATTGTAATTAATAAAAAAGTGTAAAATAAAATTACGATTAAGTAACAGGTTAAAAGTATCTTTGAATACATTGAAAAAATTTATTTTGTCATTGCGTCTTTTACAAATTATTTTATTTAAATTTTTCAAGTGTCCAAACTGGCCCTAAAGTGCCCAAAAACGGTACCTCTGCATATCACTAATTCAATCAGTGATATACTTGAAACTCGCAGTGAATATTCACTGATTTGCTGGACTTTTTACTGATTTTTTTTAAGAGTTTTTTTTGCAGTACTGTCGAAAATTTCGATTTTATTCCGTTGAGAAAATTATTTTCCAAATTGAATAGGGAATTAATAATGCAATAACTTTTATTGATTTACTACTTAAGAAAATATTCTCTCTAAACATGAATAAGTGAAATAAGTGAAAATTCACTAATTCTGAGTGCCAATCGAACCACTTTTTGAAATTAGTGGTTCGGTTTGCACTTGGAATTAGTGAATATTCACATATTTTTACTAATTCATGTTTAGAGTTGTTTTTACAAAATTTAATTTTTTTTTAATTATTCTAGTAATTCTTTAAAAATTTTAATGCAGATTTTGATAATTAAAATTAATATTGAAGCTCAAATATTGAAAAATTGGAAAAATTGACGGAATGTTTTTTGTAGCTCGTAAAATTTTCTATTAAAAAAGTGAGCAACTTTTTTTGTAAATTCAATAGTTCGTGCTCGAGAAGCTTTTGAAGCTCAACCGTATTTTGAAATTTTCAAAAAATAGAATCTGTAATTTCAATATAACCCTGGTTCAAATACTCGAAATATCAAAAAAGTTGTTCTTAGTTTTTTCGTAGTTTTTAAATTTTCCTATAAAAAGTTGCTTTTAAAAATATATATTTTAATCTCCAGAAGCTTTTGAAGAAAATTATTAAAAACATAAATTTATTATTTCTTATTTTTGAAGAAAAAAAAATAACCAATAAAAAAAAGTTTAAAACCTGTCTGAATAATTTTTTATTTCTGACAGATCGGAGTGACTGACTTTTATCTTTTCTTTCATTGTTATTATTATTGTTTTTTTGTACTACAGATGTTGTTCCCGTGAAAAAATATATCAACAACAACTTAAGTGTCTCACGTCAATGTTTTCCGCAAGGTCATTAAATATTTTTAAGAAGTGACGTAAATAGCCGCGACTGATTACTATTTTGTCGTCAGTCGCGAAAATAAATAACCCGTGAAATTATTTAACACCGTTGTGATAAATATTCTGCACACTAAAGACAAAAAAAATATTTAAATCTGTTTGATTCTCTATTAGCGTCTTCTTGTAAAAAAAAATAAACGTCACCTAATTATGTTTTCATCTCGCCACAAAAGATTATTTTTTTCCCAGAAACAAATAATTAGACATTATTTATTAGTATTTACATATTTTAATCATACCAAAATATATATATGATAATGATAATATATTACAGCCTTCTTGAGGCTCGTGAGCTTTTTTATTTATTAACACATGCAATAAACCGTGCAGTGCCTTGTATTGTCGGTTGTCCTCGAATTTGTGTGTGCACAGCGTTATTAAAAAATCTCAGGGATATTTTATTCTGATATTTTTTTTTACATCCTACTCTCTACAAATGATAACAACAACAATAACAACAATAAATTCATTCATCATATATTTTTTTAGCCTGTCCGTTTTGGAACGCTTGTCAAATCCCGATTTGTTTCAATGTATTTTTTAGACACACAAAAATAAATTTTTTGGCGCGAAAAATTTTTATTTGCTCCAAGAAATTTTTCGCATCATGAATTTAAAAATAAAATTTTTTTGGCGCGAAAAAAAATTTCTTGCATCTAGAAATTTTTTCTAGTTAAAAAAATCCTTTTTTTTCTGTGTATTATTAAAATTTATTATTGAAATTTGTCTAGGAATAAAATTTATTTTTTCAAACCTTCAGAGCTCAAATTTTTCAAAAATTAAAATTACTAATTTTCTAATGCAATTTATTTGAAGCAAAAAAAAATTTCACTAAAGGAATCATATGACAAAATTTTTCAAAATTACTGGTTTAGTGAATTTTAAAAAAATATCACGATAACGCGGTATCGTTTCTATGTTCAACTAAAATTATTTTAGTTTAATACTGAGCGAAAATGAAAATTTCGACAAAAGGTCAAGAAATATTTTGACTTAAATTTAAAAATTTTTATTTAGAATTTCTTATAGAAAATTCATTTTTGGTTTTTTTTTTTTTATCGTTCATATAAAGTTCAAAATTTGCTTATTTCCAATTTTTGAATTGCGGTCAAATTAAAAACACACTAGGATTGCATCAATATATCAGTTCATATTTTCTGACTTTTTTTTTTTAATAAATAAATTTATTTATTGATGCATTAAAATATTAAAATATATAATTCCGTCGATTATTTAAAATGCCAGTAAGCAAACAAAATAAAATAAATTATTAACAAGGGGATGATATTTACCCTTGTGTACAATGGCGCACCCACTTATCGATGTCACTATTACTATTATATATACATATATTGTCATTGTGATACCTTATCCATTTTTACTTTTTATCTCTTGGTTTTATTTATTTTCTTTTACTCTCCGACCCTAAAAGGTTAAAGGTAAGACACGTTAACCTTGTCAGAGATTGACATAGATCTTTGTTGCCATTTAATTATGAAGAAAATAAAATAATGTCTCGTCTGCGATCACTCTATATAATTTATTTTTATTACTTAGCTAATAAACTATCTCATTACCCGATCGAAATACAATTTTACTTTTTTATTAATTTTTTTTTAAATAATTAATTCGATGACTGAGTAAAGTATTTTGAGAAAATTTATTCCGTGCTCTAAAAGTAGGAATTACTGCTCTAATTTTTGAAATATCGGCAAAGTTGATCTGACAGTTTTTGTAGCTTAATAAATTCTTCATAAGAAAGGTATCAGTGATTGTTTTTCAAAAATCAATATTTTGAGCTCTGGAAGATTTTTAAAGCCCAAATATTATTGTATTTAAAAAAAAAAAAAAGGTAGTGATTTTAAAATCCAAATTATAGGTGAAATATCAAAGATATCAAAAAAGTCATCATGACCTTTTTTGTAGATCTTTAAATTTCCAATAAAAAAGGTCTTTATAACTTTTGTCCTAAATCAATATTTTGAGCTCTGGAAGTTTTTCAAAGCCCAAATATAATTAAATTAAAAAAAAAAAAAATGGTATAGAAATTTCAAAATCCAAATTACAAATGAAATATCAAAAATATCAAAAAAGTCATCATGACCTTTTTTGTAGACCTTTAAATTTCCAATAAAAAGTTCTTTATAACTTTTGTTTTAAATTCAATATTTGAAGCTCCAAAAGTTTGTAAAGTTCAAAAAAAAATTTCCCGCTCTACATCTAAAAATTGATAATTTAAATTCTTATCCGAAAATTCTTTGGTAAAATTAAAAAACATTAAACTCCTTACTTGCGCATTCAATAAAAATAACAATCAACTCCAACTTTTTACCGCCAATTTTATTTTATCATTATAAATATTATTATTATTATTATTATTATGATCCATCCCCTCCTCCTTAAAGAATCCGCGTGCGCTTCCACCACTCCTCAAAAACACCTGTCTTCGTCGTGATAGTAGTGGCCCCCGTCGGACAGACGTCGAGAATAACATGTATCGCGATGCCCCGCTTACCTCAACTCAATCATACCCGCGGCTTCAGCATCGACATACGTGCATCGCGTGTCCGTCTTCCACATATCAGATATCCCAACGCATCTACATCTAAAATAAAACTCCAATAGACAATAATCTTCATACCTCAACTAAAACACCCCATAAAAATAAATACATTTTTAGTGTTGTGTTATTCAAATGTCCTCAATATTTTGTTATAAAATATATTTTTACTGTCCATTATTGACATTTTTTTTTTTTTAATTTTGAAATGTCTTGAATTATTTTTTAGACTCAAAATTTCAAGTTTTGAGTCTATATAGATAATTTTTAAAATAAGTGAGTCATTCAATTTTTTAAAAATTTTTTTATAAATAAGTGAATTGGAATTTAAATTTTGATCATTTTTAGAAATGAGAGAAATTTTTTTACAACCTTGTAATGTGATAATAAATTCAATTTTATTGTAAATTATGATTTATGATAATAATACAAGACAATAAATTAGTGTCCATTATCGGTACTAAAAAAAAATGTATATAAATATATATATCTAGTATGTCTTTATTCATTTAAAAGTTACATATTTATTTTATTTATTTATCTCCACTACATATAAATATATATATATATATATCAGTGTAATAAATTTCTTATTGTTGTTTAAAAATTTTTAGTGCACTGCAATAATATAAAAGCAAGTGATCTTACATTAATTATCTAACAATTGATATAAACACGATAACAAATATATGACATTTTGTCACTAGTCGCTTATCGTGTGATTTAATTTATTAAAAATACTTGACCAAATTTGTCATTTAAAATAAATAAAATAGTGAATATTTATTATGAAAAATTGGAATTAACATATAGATATTAAATAAAGACTGTGATTTGTTGGCAATAGTGAAGAGCAAAAAATTTTATGCAGTAAAAAAATATAATCGCGTAAGTGGAGTGCAAATAAATGGTTTTTTGTGTTATAAATTGAAGATTTGCTGAATAATATTCTGCTGTTTAATTATATATTTATTGAGAAAAGATATGAGTCTTAGTGATGTTATTCTCAGAGATATAGGAATGGATCCCAAAGATCATTACGTTGTTGAGTCGAATTGTAAGTTTACTTTTTTATTTTGTTTATATATATATGGGAAATTAGGTGGTTATTATTCGAGAAAGGGGTGAGAGGATAAAATGGCG
Organism: Microplitis deprimator; assembly: GCA_964016945.1. Lineage (NCBI taxonomy): Eukaryota > Metazoa > Arthropoda > Insecta > Hymenoptera > Braconidae > Microplitis > Microplitis deprimator. The sequence goes on along the minus strand of OZ024709.1, from coordinate 3,496,418 downwards.
GGAGTGAAGAATTTTTAAAATGATAATTTGAAAACTGTAAATTTGAAGCCTTAATTGCAATTCTGAAATGGAAAAACCACTTCGGGAACTAAATGATTAAGTATAAAAAATAAATACACATATATATATATATATATATATATATATATTTTTTTTTTAGTTTATAAAGGCTACAAAATAAAATTAATTGCTTTTTAATTATTAAATAACAAAAATAAAAATTATCAGAAGATAAAATTCGATAAAAACTTCGAAAAATAAAATTTAAAACTTCAATTTTTTTTTTTTGGCTCTTTCATAAATTTATACAAAAAAAACTTGAATCATGCCGGGTAAAAATAATAGATAGTGATTATTAGACAAGCAATTTAATATTATCGAATTAAATAAATTTCTCAGTAGAAAACAAAAAAAAAATTGATTATGAAGTTACGTTACCAAGCAACGGGTATTAAAAATTTTTAAAATTATTTTTCAAATTACATCTAAATGAAAAAAATTTATAAATTAATTTTCAGAAACTTTTTAGCCATTACCGAAGTTTAAATAATATAATATTGGTAACAGATATTTAAGTATTTTGTGGTTTGGTTCAGTTCCTAAACCTAAAATTCATATGTTGGATTCTGTAGTGATGAAAAAGAAGGTGGTAATATAAGAACAGAAGAACCAATCGACAAATTATACGTCTACCTTAAGCATTCTTTTAAATTGCTTTAGTTCAAAAACCTCAGATCCACATTTTTTTATTTTTACACCCATTATAATCCAGCTCCCCCCCCCCCCCATACACTTACACACATATATAGATATATTATAATAACTACTCTAATCTGCTTTATTCTGGATAAAAATGAAAATTTTATTAAATGACCACTTAAAATATTTTTGATAATTATATATATCTACAGATAATTATAATTTAAAAATTTATACGATCTACTTAATAATCTTTCAATTAATCTGGTAGTATAGCTTATAGTAATACTTAAAAAAAAAAAAATTAAATATTCCTATAGATAAAAAAAAATAATTAAAATTCATAAGCCGGAGGAAAAGAAACTTGTGGCTATAAAAATAATGTCAATTGATATTTGAATAATATTGTAATGAAAAATTTGAGTTAGATTGAGAGGAAAAAATTTTAATAATATTCCTGTTAATATTGTTATTATTTAAAAGCTGATTAAACTGGTTCGCTTATTACTCTCAATATTGCATTAATGATACGCATGCTGTGCGTTGTTTCATAGTTATGTCACGGCGACAAAACACGGTGATTCACCTGTACGTTCATTTATCTCGGAATATTTTCAATGAGTCGCATATTATTATTTTAATGTAATAATTAATGTATAGATGTTCTTATCAATATTTATTTCACATTTTTTTCATGTACTTGAAGATCGAAACTTTTTTCACGCAATGAAAATGAAAATAATTTATGTAATTTGAATTTGAAGGTGACTTAAGGGGTAGTTGGGGTGGCAGGCAATTATCGGCTGACGTAAGAAACATTTCTGAAATCATCCAGATTTTTTACTTTTCATTTCGTTTTTTTATTTTCGTTCTGTGAAAAACGTTACGATTTTCAGGTACATTTTTTTTGCAACATTTCAAATTTTCCGAAGTATTTTTTAATAATTTAAAATTTGAAAAGTTTATTTTTCATGAATTAAATTCAATTTTTTTGGATTTCAGTACGAAAAGAAAATATAAAAAAGTCTGTTTTTAATTTTCCTCGTCCTTTTAATTGATGGGGAAGCTTTTAAAATTTTTTGCAAAAAAGGTTCTGATAATTTCTGCCTTAAAATCAAAATTGAAAACCAAAAATTTAAAAAACAATATGATAATTTTAATTCTTTTTTTTGTGGTTTTTAAATTTTTCTAAAAATAAACTTTCAGTCATTTTTCAACTTAAGTTAATATTTAAATATTTTTGTTAAAAACCAGAAGAATTTTTTAAATAAATAATAATAATAATGAAAACTCAAAGAATACAAATATTAATTATAGAAAAATGTTTTTATTACTCTTATCGTATTTTTACAAAATTTAATTCGCAGCGCATAAAGATAAGAAAAATTTTTTAAACTTTAAGTTTGAAACTATAAATAGTCTTATTATCATTATTATTATTATTATATTATTTAATGCAATAGCTGGAAACTCTTTGTCTCATTATTCTAAATACCATTTTTTTTTTTAATAAATAAAAAAAAAAGTACAAGAATTCATAATTTTATTTTTTTAACTTTTGTAATTTCGTGTACTACTTATTCATAAAAAAAAAATAATTTTAAATTATAATGAGTTATTGTGCATATATGTATATCATATATTTATTTAACTGTATGTATAAATGTTGTTACTCAACAAACATTACCAAATTTAATAACTCTATCAACAAAACAATATTTTTAAATCAACATCACATAAAATCCTAAACACCAAGGAATATTTTTGTTTTAAATATCAAATTAAAAAAAAAAAATATTTTTAAAAATTGCACCTATAGTTTTTCAAATTTTCTACATGTGCATATTTTTATTTTTTATTTTTTTATTATTTATTCGTTGAAAAAAAAAATCCGAAAATTGTTAATCGTCTGTTAACTTCAGGATCATAGTTAGCCGAGGTATAATAATTTTTGAATTACGATAACTGTTAAAACGATAAGTTATAAAAAAAAAAATATTTGAAAAAATTGCACCTTCATTTTTTTTAATTTTCTAAATGTGCATATTTTTAGTTTTTTTTTTTTGCATTTGATTTGTTTAAAAAAGAAATTCGAAAATTTTTTATCGTCTGTTAATTTAAAATTAATTACGATTTTTTTATCATAAAAAAAAATAAAATTATCCTTAACCTGAATCGCTCTTACCAAAAGTTAATGATTCTTGTCAAAAAAAAAAAAAAAAATAATAACCATTATATAAATAATTGTAATCGTAATTAAATACGTTATAAATCGTAACTGTCGATTTCGCCTGTCAAGAGCAAAAGACCGGAGCGATTTCTTGTTGTTGTAACCGCATACAAGTTCAAGGCCGTTATGCTCAGCGATGCGTCTGTTAATTTCTCACGGCCACTTCCGCTTTTATTTATTATTTATTATTTATTTACACTATTCTTCCGACATTGTAATTAACGTACTTCAATTTTCATTTCACTTTCGTGGCCCTCAAACATTACAATGTCAATTTTCAAATTTTTTTTTCCAAAATATACTAAAAATGTTCAAATAATTTTTTTCTTTCCCTAATTCAAAGTTTCCTCTCAATTTTGGGCACACGCGAAATATCGTATCTCAAATACTCCCTTAAATTATTAAAGTTTTAAATTTTTATCTCGACATTCCTTGATCCGAGGTCGCGAGTTCGAACCCAACTCAATGACTTTTGTTGTTTTTTTTTATTCATTCTTACTCAAGTCTCTTATCAATTTAATCAATCGCATATTTTTTTTTATGAAAAAAAAAAAAAATTGTATACTTATTAAGTATAATTATTAAATGACATTAAATAATTATTTATCACAGCATATGTGAAAAAAAAAATTGTAAAAATATAATTTAACGAATATATTTACAATCTGATTAATTTATTGCGTCTCGTACCGGACAAAATATAAATAAACCATAACTCCTTGGCTGTCACATTCAGCTCACGTGAATTTTTTATTTTTTACACTTAAAAGATAATAGTAAAGATACATATATATTTATATTAGACATAATGTTTCCTGCTTCGCAGCGATCTATTACGTGACGATTTATTTATATTATAATTTAAATCTTATCATACATCACTTGACACAATATTTAGAGCAGTAAATAATGTCATAAATTTTTTTAACGAATCTCTTAATCTCGGCTACTAAAAAGCTCAGACAAAATCTCTTATCAGTTACATTATAAATTGATTGTATGACAATGGAGATAAAATAATCTTTTTTCATTTTTTTATCCAATCAATTGCGGTTAATTATAATTAATAATAATTACTTTGTATTTTTTTTTCAATCATCAATGATTAGTGATAATCATACAATGATTTGTTATTTTTCATCGACGGATTTTATGTCTGATAGTCCGAGTGATCATAAATGATCCTGATAACTTTATATATACATATATATGAGTAATCGATAATTAGTAATTTAATTACGTATGTGTTAACGCAATTATGAGTTAAAAATAAATAATTTACTCCGCGTACAATGGACTTAAGATTCATAATTAATTTTTATGTCTAGATTAATTTCCATTCATTATTTGTAATTTTATTTTGAGTATTTTTATTTTTAAAATAATTTATAGGGTAAAAGTGAATATTTTTGCGGTTAAAAATTCGCGACTTTTAATTCCGTTTTGAGAGGCATCTAAACAGTCATTTTAAGTGCTGGTATAAAAAATTTTTGAAATTATATTTATCACTATTTTTTGTCAATTAATTTAATGGTTTAAATTTATGAGTGTGAATGTAGGAGACATTAGACAAATTTGAAATTATTAATAAATAGAGTAAATAATTGATAAAATAAAATTTAAAGAAAATGCACATTAAAAAAATTTTTGAATTAATAAGTGCATTTTTTATAATTATTATTTTTTTAATTATTTACTTTATTTATTTATAATTTAAAATTTGTCTGATGTCTCCTACATTCACACTTATTAATTAATTTTCATGTTCATTCAGAAAATTAATTAATAAGAGTTACTATCTAGTTATGGTAAAAATTTCTACCATCAATCAGATAGTAGTAAATATTATCTTGATGATTGTATAAATCATCTAGATTGTAATATTCACCATATTTATGATAATTGTTACAATCCTGTATGTTAACTAGACTTAATTATTATTATTATTATTATTATTATTATTATTATTATTATTATTATTATTATTATTATTATTATTATTATTATTATTATTCTAAATAGTTATATTTATAATCCAGATGGTAACAGTTACCATCAGAAATTATAATTTTTACCATCCTGATAGTAACTATTACGAAATTTATTGCAGAAGTAAATATTATCATCCTGATAGTAAATATTACCATCCTGATAGTAACTGATATCATCCTGATGGTAACTGTTATCATCCTGATAGTAACTGTTATCATCCTGATAGTAAATATTACCATCCTGATAGTAACTGTTATCATCCTGATGGTAACTGTTATCATCCTGATAGTAACTGTTATCATCCTGATAGTAAATATTACCATCCTGATAGTAACTGTTATCATCCTGATAGTAAATATTACCATCCTGATAGTAACTGTTATAATCCTGATGGTAACTGTTACCATCCTGATAGTAACTGTTACGAAATTTATTGCAGAAGTTATCATCCAATAATTATTAATTCTATTTTAAAAAATTGTAACACTAACTATTTTTGCATTGAAAAACGTTCTAATCATTCTAGATAATTGGATTTGAAAATTTAGCATAATAAATACAATTACTTAATTTTCTGAGTGTTAATTTAAGAATTTCTAACTAAAAAAAAATTTTTTAAATAAAAAATAAAAACAACATCGACTTACCTGAGTTAATTTACGTACTTTTGCATTACGTTGATGGTAATTTTAATGAAACCTATAACGGAAACGACCCGTCTTTTAACGATGTTGTTAATTTTACGTCGTAATAGTAACAATTGAGATTTATGACCGCGATAATTTTTAAAATTGGATTTTTTTCATACATTAATTATCCATCTGCTCATATATCTCTAGTTCTACCTCGTGATTTTGATGTCAAAAGTGATTTATTTTTTACAAAATTCTAACTCAGTGTATAAAAATTCCATCTCCTTAAATAACAATAAATTATTGTACTGTTTTTCTTATATAATCGTTAACATAATAATAATATAAAAAAAAATGAAAATGATAAAGGAAGTATGCTCTACAAATACACAAGTTATCGAGGTCGAGACCGTATTAGACATAATCGACTAAGATCTCGATTTGTGTCTATTGATTATTATTATTATTTTTATTTTTATTATCATTATCTAGATGATAGTTTTCTCACTAAACGATCCCACGAGTGTACATCGATCGCATTCTATAGAACCATTAAAAGCAAATGGATCGTACGATCGATCGATCCATCCGTTCGTGGACCCATCGATCGAACATCAAAACTGGTTTATTTATCCGTGAATAGGAACTACCGTCACCATAACATATACATATATACATACACATATATATGTAAGATACTAATAAAAAGTTAGCAATTGAAAGAAAGAAAGGTACTTTCAAATGAAACGAAATGGAGTAATAAAAAAAAACATGATCCAAGAATTTAATCGTATTATTTTTTATTTATTAAATTTTTTTTAGTATGTGATAGTTATTTTCACTTTTTTAGGTATTTTACACTGTAAAAAATCGGGAGTGAATACGGATTTTATTTCAATCTGAATTCACTCCATCACTCAGAGTTTCGGAGTTTAAAAACAAATCCCGCATGCGGAGTGAATAGGGATTTTTTTATGGACGGAGTAATTTTGGAGTGACGCGGATTTTATTTCAATCCGCATTCACTCCGGTCTGGAGTTTTAATACTTAAATAAATTAATATTTAATAGAAACAGCTGTTAATTATAAACATAATTATTTAAATAAATAATTCATTGAGATATTAATAATTAAACTTAAAATATTATCTTTTTAATTTATAAAATGTTTTAGTAACTCACTAAATTATAATTTCATATATATAATACATAATGAAAATATTAAATTATTGAATAGCTGTAGTGACATAGTTTTTATGGGAATATTTTATATTTCGGTGCAATATGAAATGTTATCTCGTGGTATGGTTGATGTAAGTCATACGACAGTTTGTGACTCAGTGTAATTATATTTGTTAAAGTTTTATTATCAGCTGGTTATAATTTTTAAAAATCATTGCGCGTGAATATATGGAAAGGGAGCTCGTAATTATTTACGTACTCAATATAAATGTCTAAATATCAAAGACCTAAGCTCACTATGTATCAGTAATTTTTTTAATAATTAATATTTTCCGAAACTCCCCTTCGGAGTGAAATTAACTCCTAGGGAATTAAATAAATAAAAAGTCATCAATTCCGCATTCACTCCGCAAATTTTTTACAGTATAAATACAAAATACGATAATTTTATTTAAAAAATAACTGTACTGTAGGTTAAACTTGATTTTAATAGATCAAGCTGCCACTAGATGGCCAAAAAATAATAATTTCTCAAAAGCAGAATAATGATGAAAACTGATATTTAATTATAGATGTAACAGAAATATTTGACAATTTTTTTTCCAAAAAAATTCAATAACTGATTCAAATTTCTGGAATTTCTAAAAAAACGCGAAATTAAAAATTCTATGACGTCTATTCTTAATAAATTATTTACTGGGTTTTATCAGTAACTAGACACATAAATAATATATAAATGTATATATGAGTAAATATGATAAATAATAAGGTAATAAACTCGTCAATATTTTTTACTATAAATTTTTTTTATTATTCACTCGCTGTTTTCTCGAAACTTCAGTTTATAAAACCGTAAATTCTCACGATATTTTCTTTTAACAAAACAAATACATAAATATCAAGTGTCAAATAAAAATTGATATGTCATCGTTGATAATTGTCAAGTTTGAATAAATATTTTCAATCGAAAAAATTTAAATTTGACATTAATGTTGTGAGGAAAATAAAAATTATCGATTAGTACCGTCGTTAAAAACGATTATTTAATTTTTACATTTTTATCAAGAGAAAGTATTTATCATCATAGATTTTATTTATCGGTGAGATATAAAATTTCCTATAGTAGATATAGTAATAGACACCTCGTTGAAATAAATTATGAAATTTATGTAGCAGTTAAAGTGTAATATATTGTAGGAAATGAAAATAAGATCAAATAAAATTAAACCGACGATAATAATTTTTTTTTTACGCCTGTAAATGATATCATTACATATAAATTTTTCATAATTCATATATGTATATATATATGGTATTATTTTCGAATTGGATGTATAAGAAAGCAAGTCACGCGTTTGTCTTACTTTCACTGAAAACTGACACGTGGAAATGAGAGAGGAATCAATTGTGACAGAAACCGCTCATTAAAAAAAAAAAGTCACTAAAAAAATTTTTTAAAGACAGAAAATAGATGACTATCAAAATTACTAAATTCAAATTATGTAAATTAACTTTTTGAAAATTTTTTTGATGGTATTGATATGCCGACATGATTTCTCTGCCCTGAAATAAATATTATAATTATTTTTAATTCTAATATATAGAAGACCGGGCACAGATCGCTGTCCTCAAAATTTGGTGGAACAAATTAACGTTCACGTGGATGTTTAATAATTCAAATATCAATAAAAATTTAGTTGATTAATAAAAAAATTTAACCAAATTTCAACTCACGTATGTAAGAAAAATTTTGTTTAATTATTTGAATTAAAATTTTTAGTCCTATTTTCGGTTTTCGAAATTTTAAAGAAATTTCAGCGGTCCAAATTGCCCCATGTTTTTATTGACTGTTTAAAAAAAATTTTGCGCTCTTGTAATTTTATCTATAAAATATTATAGTGGGTCCATTTTGTTCCTATTCCCTTATTGACATTTTGAATTCCCCAAATTTTTTTTTTTTTTCCAAAAACATAAAAATTTAAAAAATTGAAACTGTATAAAATACTTAGGAATCAGAAAAAAAAATTCTTATATTAAGTATCTAGTCCTGTCCCAGCCTATTCATTAATACGGAGTAAAAGTAAATTAATGAATGTTTTAGAAAGCGAATGAATAAATAATGAAATCTGGCCCTTATATTTAGTAGGCAATAAAAAAAATTAAATTTTCATGATACGATGATAAAAATAACAGTGGGTAAAGTAGTATTTATTACTTATTATTAATGAGTTATTAATAATAAAATTGACTAGCTATTAAAATAACAAATGACAAAGTAATGTTATCATTATCATATTTAATGAATGAATGAATAAATTTATGATAAATAATTAATAAAATTAATAATACTGAAGAATGCTGGTTAAATAATAAATTAATTTCTTGGATGTTACGCGTATCCGTGTTGCATAGACATTTTAATTGAGTAGTTTAATCATTAGCACGTGTTACCTTGCTTCCTATTTTAACGAAAGGTCTTTGGCGAGTGCTCAGGCGTTACGTGAATGACAGGATGATTATAAAGTTACTTTGTTGTTCTTTGTTTGTTTGTTTTTTTTTTTTTCATATTTTTATTTATACAGTAGACGGCTCGCTTTCACGTTAAAAAATAACAACAAACTACAAGTAATTAACATTAATTCTAACAGAAGTCTGATAACTCTTTCTCGAATTTTATTATCGATGGAATTCCACTTGAATAAATATGTAGTAAATAAATATTATATCAATAAATATTTTAGATAATGAAGTTCATATTTTATTGTAAAGAGTTTTACTCATATATGGACATATATGCTATCAGGTGAAAAGAAATATGTTTATATTATTTCCAGACTTAATTTACATGAAAAATAATAATACATATTTGGATATTTGCGTTGTTTATACTACGAATTATATTAATTAATTCATTGCATTGAAATTATGCGATTCAGAAGTTTTGAAAAAATATAAACAGGGGAAAACCGGGCGAGCAAAGACTGGGTGGGCAAAATGGACCATAGAAATTTGGTAAAAAATTTTATTGCCCAAAAATATTTTGAATTGTCATTTATGAGACATCACCATTTTTTTATAATTTTGAGTGTTCCAAATTTTTTTTCAAAATTTGGTTTTAAGAAATTTTTTAATGGACTCAATGTATTGTTGGCCATAAAAAATACATATGATGCATTTTTCGCTGTATATAAATTTTATAGAAGTTATTTATTATTATTATTATTGTTTATTTATTTATTTGGCTATGAAGTCTGAGCTTCTTGTAGCCATCCATATAAAATACAATAGCATAATACAATATAGTATAAAATTATCATTCAATATCATTCATTACAATATCATGAAATTAGTTACTAAAACACTTGAAAAATGTTCAAAACACGACACACGGAACTCTTTAAATGTTAATTTATTTGTACAATTGACTGGTAGGTTGTTCCTTCAGTAATTTGTCTTCAATAATTTTTTTTTCGGCAGGTTTATTAATAAACAGTATTATTAATATCTTTTTTCACTCAAATTAGATATGAAGAATTTTATTGTAGTCATTTTTTTTAAATGAAAGAAACAACAATTTTTTTTACTTTTTTTAGGCTTGTCCCTTTTGCCCATCGGGAAAAATTTTTTTTCTAAAGCAACTGAAAATTTGGTTTGATTTTTTCAAATAGATGTCAAAAAAATAAAATTTCCTGTATTGGTGCACAAAAATTCATTATTTCTTAGCAGTTTCGTTTTGCCTCCCGTTAATATTTTTTTAAATTTCGTATGAAAATTTTCAGTTTTATTTATTCAAATAAATCTTTTTGAAAATTGGGATCATTGAATACTCAGATTTGAATGAAGCCTTAAAATTTATGTTAACAAGTCGCTCGAAAAAATTTAAAGATCAAATTTACCAAAATTTGAAAATTTTCATTGAAAGTGAGACAGTCCAGAAAAATTTTCTGTTCAATAATTGAAAATTGAAACAAAAAAAAAATTAGTCGATAATTTTTTTATAGAATTTCAATATATAAAATATTTCCATCGTTTTTCTTTCGTAAATATTTTTAATATCAAGGGAAGTCCGTAAAATATCAATAATCCTATTTATCTGTAAGTGATAAAATCATTGAGATGCAAAAATTGAATCTTTAATCTAAAGATTTTTATCTCTGATATATTTTATTACTCAATAACAAATATCTAGTAGCTTATATATTTATATGTTAGTAAATAAATAAAATAATTATCGTTTTACATCAACAAATTTCCGCGCAATTTAAAATATTTTAAATTCGCAACCCGCGAAAACAATCGGATTCAAAATAATAATTATGTTTACTTTTATTCTTATCTTGTTTGGTATAAACTTATGAACAATAGAAAAATTTATAAAAATAGTTGTCGTTGCTGGGGACTTACTGCCGTCTGCAAGAAAATTATAAAATGATAACACAATTATTACATTTCTTATCTTTATCAATAATTATCGCGACACACCTTTTGCTAAATTAAGTAAATATTTATTGTTTTATTGTTGTCTCTATAAATATATACATATAAATATACACACAAGGTATTATTAAAAAAAAAAAAAATTTTATTTTATTTCATCAATTAAAATTTACAAAGTAGGCTTTTAATTTAAATTATTTAGTTTGTGATGTAGACTTGAGTTACAAATTAAATTTTCTTTTAACTTTAAAATTAATTAACGTAAAAGTCAATTTGAATTTCAGATAACTTGACTCCATAACTAAATACGCTGATAAGTTATCGTATAATAATATAAAGGAAAAAAAGAGAATTAAAGAAAAGGAAAAAAGACTAAATGTCATTTGTATTCTGATAAAAATTAAAATTAATAATAATAATTTTTTTTTTGAATAAAATTTTAACTGAAACATAAATTATTTCGACCTGAATTTATGACTAAACTATTGAATTTACGGATAAAATCATAGAATACTTTTTTTTAGATAATTTAATTTCCTATAAAATTGTATATATGTGTTTTTATCATATGTTCAATAGTTTAATCAGAAATTAATTTTATACAAAAAATTATTTAAAAAATAATGGCGATGATTATAAAATATCAGTACTCAAAATTTAAATTCTGAGCCATCTATTGAAGATACGATGAAAATCAATAAGAACAAATTTGTAGAGAATTAAATTTTCTTCAAAAAATAATTGATTGGATTTTTCGGTTGACCCAATAATTAAGAAGTTATTTGAATTACAAATTTAATTTTAATGAAATTGAAAATTTTTTTGTAGAAATAATAATAATATAATAAAATAGGACGTCGTGTACATTAAATTAAAACGTGAAGAGTAATTAGAGACATTTAATTACTGCGTGATCACTAAAGTGTGATAATAAATTTAAGTGTAAGATTTCTTTTTAATTATTTCTAAATATTTGAAAATTTAAATAAATTACTTGGTTTGATAAAATCTTTATTTTAAGTTTAAAAAAAAACTGGATATTACCAGGCAATAATTCATATTTTTATCTATGTGATATTTATATTTTGTCATATAAATTATGAATTCTTTCTATTACTCAACGACAAAAATGACGTAAACGTCATCTTGAAAATTTAAAAAATAATCTAATATTGACCTTCGCACGGTAACATTATTTAATTTTTTTTTTAACATCTCTTGCATTTCCAGTTTATGTAAATTTTGTCATAAATAATTACTACTAGCCTTCACAAAATAGTACCAAAATTCGTCCATTTTTATATTTAATTAAAATTTTCATTAAACTATCAAATTGACGTTAAAAATTAATTGACTTTAATTAAAGATAATTAAATTTAGTATCCAAACCTCACCGCATTTTTCTCATATTTTCAAATTTGCCCCAATTTTCATCAAAGAAAAAAAAAATTTTTTTCTATTTAATTTTTAAAATCAAAATTCTCACAAAACTATCAGAGATACCATTAAAATGCACATACACAAATTTTTAGAGTACAAAATAATCTACAGAAAAGGCATCTAGAGATTTTTGAAAAAACTCAATAGTTTCCAAGTTATTTGAATTAAAAGTTATCGCTTGAACCAACAAAAATAAAAGCAATTAAATAAATAGGAAGTAAAATAATGCCATAAAAATTATAATTAAACAATACAATAGATAATTTAATAATTTATCTATTTTTTATTTTTTTTTATTATGATATACAGCCTGTATTAACGATAAATCCTTGGCGCGACCTTGTTTAAGTACAAAGCTCCGTACAGTAACCACTAGTGCTCACTGTACTAATCATCGTCGTCATGTTGTCTACTATCATTATTTCCCGACTAGAGTCAAGTCCAACTACACAATAAAAATATTATATATTATATACATACTATCAATAATAATCACATATATATTGAAATATATTTATAATATTCAAGCAGTTGGAAACACGCCAACATTTTTTTAAAATAAATTCTGTCTCTCCGAAGTCTCCTCTAATCACAAGTTCGTGACCTTTTATATATTGCGACATTTTTTTTTATATTTATAAATAATAAAGTATCATTTACTCTTTTAATTTTAATAACTTCCGGTTGTCTAATCCCATTAGTATACAATTTTTAAAAAATGTACAAAGACATTTAAACGGGTGCTTTTTATTCATAAACTATTCAGGTAAAGGCGGGCAAAATGGCACAGCGAAGGAAATAATGGATTTTTGTGCACTTGAATATGGAGAATTTTTTTTTTTGACTTCTATCTGAAGTAATGAAACCAAATTTCCAGTCGCCTTAGAAAAAAAAAATTTTTCCCAGGCGGGCAAAACGGACCAGCCAAAAAAAAGTAAACTTATTTTTCTTGCATTTCAAACTTCATAAATTAGTGTTCGAAATTGTAAACTGGAACCTGGATGTCAATACAGGAAATTTTATGATTCCAAACAATGAAATATGTAATTAATTTTTAATGTTCAAGTTACGATTTTTAAAATTCAAATATTAATTTTTACTGCACAGACAATAAATTTTAATATTTTTCCAATAATTATTTACATTTTAATAATAAATTAAAGACTTACTATTTATTGATCACTTTATCATTATATTACTTGTTTCTCAATTTATACAGTTCATTTTTTTCCATCTCGCAAAGAAGACATCCTATGTATTTTTTTATTGAGTTCACTGAAAAATACCTGAAAAAAAAATTTGGAAAATTCAAAATTGTATAAAAATAATGATAAGAGTCATAATAAATGATTCAAAAAAATTTTGGGAAAAAACTATTATCAAATTTCTAAGGTGATTCGTTTTGCCATCCAGCCCCGTTTTTCATGTCTTTCCCATATATATGTGTATATATATTTTAAAAAAATATTAACAATGAGTTATGCCCTTGTACTATTTATGTACTTGATTATTAATTATAATAACATAAAATATAAAAATAATGAGAATACGTATATATATAATGTAAATATATACGTTTAAATATTTAAGTGACCTGGATTTATGAATTCTTTGTATTGATCTATTTATCGCTACTGTCGATATTGTAATTTTTATTTTATATATATTTTTTTATTTTAGTTTAAAGTTTACGATTATGCATGAGTCAACTGACAGTTGACCACGTGCCAATGCCACTAGATAATACTCTTCTTACACTTGTTACTTGTACTTGTTTTTATTTAATAGTGATTCTTTGTAATAAGTACAAGTGTAACAGATTGTGAATTGTTACGGATGATTAAGACGGAATTTATTAAGTTGTGATAAGCTTTTATTGGAAAATAATATTTACACATATTTTTAATGTAGATTATAATACAATAGTTAATTATTATTATTATTATTATTGATGGGAAATTTTTTATTAAAGTGGGAATCAAAGTTTGAATTCTGATAAATTATTAATTATTGAGTCTAAAAAAAAAAATTCGTTTTTAAAATAAAATTGTCTGCAAAAAATAATTCAATGACTTTATATGTAAGTTCGATACTTTAACCATAATTTTAGTCAAAATTTTATTTAAAAATAAAAAATAAAAATTCGAATAATTTTATTTTTATGCATTTTCAGTCAATTTTTTTTTCAACAATACAATGTAAAAATTTTTTGGAACCGGTGTAGAGTAAAAAAATGTCTCGGTGTAAAAATTTTGGTGTGAAAAATACACCAAATTCGGTGGTAAATTAAGACGGTGTGAATTTAAAATTTTTACACCGCCAAACGTATAAATGTATAATTTTGCGTTAAGAAAATTAATCATAAGAATATTTAAATGTTAAAAATACTATTTATCCATTAATTGAACAAATTACTATCTGCTCATTAATCAAAATTACGAGTAACGCGGAATGGTGTAAAAAAAGTAGATTACACCGTATTAAAATTACACAGATAGAAAATTTACACCGAGAGAATTTTACACTTCACGGCCGCTTAAAGTTTTCTGGGTCCATTTTTACACCGAAATTTTTTGCAGTGTAAAAATGATGTCGACTAAAAAATATAAAATTAAATTTTTTTATGATATGTAATTGTGATAATTAGTATTGTCTAATGATTGTCAAGTCGTAAAAGACAGAATTAAGTAAAAGCCCACGTAAAAATGTTAGTTAGTAACCACAAGCAAAGGTCAGTTAAAAATGACCCCATAATGATAGCGTTCGCTCGAGAAATATGATGTGAAAAATATCTGTGTGCTCTTGAGAGCCATATCAGGTTGTATTGTGCGTAAGTTGTAGTAAAGTGTAGGCGTTTAAATTTAATTCTTAACATTTATTCAATGAGTACTTAAATGCTGGTGATAAATTGTTACGTTGGCTTTTGTGCTCCGTGTATCACTTTTAAAAAGACTGTCACTTGTGACAGATATGATTATTTAGTAAAGTGCGTTTTTTTTGTGTTTATTTAGTATTAACTATTTATTATTTTTATACTATTCCGTAGTTATCAATGATTCATGTGTTTTTCTGAATATTCTATAATACTGTTTTTTTGGTTTATCTTTTGACGAGTCTTAATATATATTATATATATTTATGAAACCGGAACTTGGTGAGTTAAGTAAATTTATTTATTTATGATCTCATAGACTAAAAAAAAAATACAATATATGAGAAGTCTATATCTATAAAATGATAGGTGTTTTTTTTTAACGCCCGTCATTCAAAAACTACTGAATATTTTGATACGAAATTCGTACCATTAACTACTACGTATTTCAAATATTTTTTAAATAAAACAAAAGAATATTACGTATGGGGAATTCCACGCCAAATCGCCCACTTTGAAACCAGACCCCGTCCGATTTGGCTCAAAATTTTTTATTTTTTTTTACTCGATCAAAAACATTTCTCAGAATTATGTCAAATTTTTTTTCCCAACCAAAAAAAATTATGAATTAAAAAAAAAAGGTTTTTTTCAATAAGATAACTTTTTCAAAAATTGACTTATCAGGACTTTTTTTCAAAATTATTTTCAAGTTTTTGAATACCCCGCGACGCGGGCGGGATCTGCTAGTTATCACTAAAATTAAAAATTTTTAAAATTGACGTTATTTTATTATTTAGTTCATTTCCAAAATTTTCTTTTCCAAAAATTAATTGAGAATCGTATAAATATTTGAAGCTTCCGAAATTTTGTGCGCGATATCGGCGCCAGCTTCCGCAGCTTTGGAAATACAAATTTTTCAACTTCAAGTTCAAAATTGCATAATTTCGTAAATTAAATTTTTTTGCTCTGTCAAAAATATAAGTAATAAAAATACTAATCAAAATATTCTGAATTTTGGTCAAAAGTCTGGCTAAAATTTTAAATTCACTCCAATTTCTGTCTATAATATTTCCTAAGTTACAAAAATTCAAATTTCAAATATATTTAAAATTAAATTACAGTTCGCTCCTATTTCAAGTTCGCGAGTTCGAATCCACATCTCAGAATTTTTTTTTTTTTTTTTTTTGTAATTAAATTCCATCACGCAATAGTTTAATAAAAAATTGTTGAAAATTCCCACTATAAAAAAAAAAAAGAAAAAAACAAACATAATTATTTTTTGTTAAATATGAAACGTCATTACACGAAAAAATTCCCACGTAGAATACAACACATATTCTCTCTTACTCATATCTCATATGACATAAAAATAACTAAAAAAACAAATGATTTATTTTATCGCAATTGTAAAAGAATTACGGAGACCCCAAGTAATGCGAGTGATTAAAGTAAACTCAAGTGTACCGATAGTTCAATGACATTTCAATAAAAAATAATCTACGTATAGTCCCTTCTAAATATTTACATAAATATATACATGTATATAATATCATATATATATTTACATGTCATCTCTTATAAAATTATAATAATAATTTCGCGTTTCCGGATTTTCACTATTACTTATAGTGACTTAATCACCATAATATTCTAAAGTAAACCGAATATAATATAACTGATATATCATAATGTATATATATATATTTATACAAATACATATTATATACATATATATGTATATTATCCATGTAATTCGAAAATTTTCCTGATACTGAGTGCTCGTTGAACGACAAGCCGAAGGACATCGCGTTCCTCTTTAGTTAATTATTATCTAATCTTAAATCTTACAATACGATTCTCTTCTATCTCTCTATTTACAACGTATAAAATCTACTGTATGATTCTTTTTATCATCAGTCTGCTGTCGCACGTCAAAACAATTTTTTTTTCATTTTTTTTTTTTTTAAATAATATCACTGTCGTTTTTTTGACTCAATAAAACAGTTGAATTTTTTTTTTTTTTTTTTTTTTTTTTTTTTTCATTATTTGAAGTCTACTCCGAAATTGTACCTGGCTCGAAATAAATTATGTTTTGTGTTCTTTAATTGAAAATTTAGTGAGATAATTTTTACGCTTTTCAAACTTCCGTTTAATTTTAATTTTTTTTTTCGTGATACGAAAATTGGTTACGAAAATTTTTAGTATACTTTTATTTAAACGATTTATTTTTTCAAAAGTTATGTTAACGTCAGTTGAATTTTTTTTTTCGCGGTTTTAATTCATAAATTCCCGTGAAAAAATTAATTTTCAAAATTATTAATAGTTGGTATTTTATTGTACACGTGAATAAAAATTACACGTACAGTAGTAAATATTTTTATTTTTTTTTAATTAGTGTTCATTAGCGACTCAGATATAAAAAAAGCCGGCGGCAAAATACGTGATATTTAAAAAAAAAGTGGGAAAGTACAAATTTCTGATACTACAATAGGTCATAATAGACAGCTTTGAAAAGTGATTAATTGTCTACTTTGTCAGCTAGACGTAGTACATTAACTACTAATGTTTGAATATTAAAAAAAAAATTCAAAAATTCAAAAAAAAAAAAAAAAAATTTTAACGTTCAGAAAAAATTAAAAATAGACCTTTGTGTGGAATGAGGGATAGTAAAAAAATAGTAGTATCGAATAAAAAATTAAAATTTTTTTATTTCTTTTTTAACACCGAAATTGAGAGATGACGCAGTGATTGATAGTCATCAAGAGTGAAAAGAATTAAAATAATTGAATAAAAATATCATGTATTTTTTAGTGATCTCTAGTTTGTGATTAATTATTTTTTATTTTGCATTTGTCGCTCTCTCGCATTTTAATAATTTTTTTTTGTTATTATTGTCGGTATTAATTTGTGTGCGTGGGCTTATAAAACAATAGCGTGACCAGTATATAAGCTAATATGTTGAAATCCCCGATTGTGTATGGAGATATTGGTATGTATCCTCCACTTATTGTAATTTGATCACGGAAAATAAACGTGACCTTTGGCGTTTTGAAAATTTTATTTAATAATAAAAAAAAAAAATTAATACTTCATTTCATTCTTATTATTGTCTAAGCTGATACTTTTTAAAAATTACGACTCATTTGGGATTTCTGAAAAAAAATTACAATTTTTGAAAATCACAAAAATTTTAGCATCAATTTTTGGAAACTTTTTTTTGAGAAAATAAATTTATTATGTAATTTTTGACTAAAAATTTACTGATTAATTCGATTGATAAAAAAATTGATGATTTAATTTGTCGAGCACTGGACATTTTTTTTTTATCTTCAATATTTAAAAATTTAGTTTTTTTGAATTTGAAAAAAATGCGGCAAATTTTGCTGTGCACTCAAATTTTTTTTTTTCAATTGAAAGCAAAATGGGTCAGTATTAAAAAAAAAATTATATAATTATTTCATACTAATTTAACATAACTAATTATATTGATTACAAAATTTATTACTCATTTTTTACTCCAAAAAAATAATCAGTTCTCTGGACATTAAATAATTAAAAAAATATGAATAATTTAAAATAACAAACGGCTCTGAATTACAATACAATAAATAATGTAAGCTGTCAATTATACAAAGTTGTTTGTTCATTAAATAATAGTGTTAGCATATATATACAAAGAACAAAAAAACCGATTAATTATTTTTACATTACTCGCGACTCATTACTCACAACTAATTACAATAAATGATTTAAATCAAACATGAAAATACGTTTTTCTGCTGATCTAATAGTTCACACTGTGAGAACTATTTGTTATTATTATTGCTTTTTAATTTTTTTTATTATTTAGTACTCGTATAAATTAAATGAAAAAAACAACAGATCGTAACGATACGCGTATCCTTGAGCTGAATTTTAAAAGGAATTCTGGATGACTCGATTATATTTTATTTATACATCAGTCATTTTTAGGATCATCTTCGCTATATACATTTGTATTTATGTGAATTATTTATTTAATTATGCATTTACTTGGTAAATAAATTTGTATTGTTGATATGAATCATAACTCCGGATATATGCTCCAAAATTAGTGTAATAAACAGACCATATTTAGAATACTCTCATATAATTAACATTATTGCAATGTAAAAAAAAACAACTGGTATAAGTCCACCCTATCCTGGTGTTAAATTTAACCCCGAGAACGGTATTACAATTTTTAACTTCCCGCTAAGAAAATTGCAAATTTTCAAGAATTCGGGAAGTTATTGGTTTCACCCCGATTTGTGAAAATCGAAATTCCAATAGATGTCGACGTTTTGAGGTTCTAGGAAGCTATTCTGACTAAATTCAAGATCATGTCCGAGTGTACGTATGTAAATATCTATAACTTTTCAACGGATGAACCGATTTTGATCGTCAAGGTGTCATTCGACGCGGATTGTCAATATCTCGAAGCTGAAAAAAAATTGAGCTTGATCGGTAGGGCTCGTTCGGAGATATTCCAAAAATAAACTTTTTTCAAAAATGTTTTTTTCGGATAACTTTTTACGGGCTCGATGGATTGATTCCAAAATCAACTGGGCTCTGAAGCTTTATAAACCGCGCCGAATGCCACCTCAACCATCAAAATCGGTTAATTCTTTCAAGAGATACCGTTGTCGAAAGAATTAAAAGAAAAATTTTTTTTTAGTATTTTTGAAAATTTCTCAAAAACGATTCGATAAATAAATTTCAAAGTCTGATCAGTTGTAGAACTCAATAAAACGCGTCGATTGCCACCTTAACCATCTCAATCGCTTTATTAGTTTGAGAGATATCGTTTTAGAAAAATGGTAAAAAACGTTTTTTTTCGAAAACAAAGGCATACAAAAGTATTTTCGAGCTCGAAAATGTATCCACAACAATTTTTCGAGCTCAAGGAGCTCGAAAACGGCGGGAAGTTTTGAGGCTGGCCCGCGGGGTCAACTGACAGACCGATTTTTTCTGGTGTTAACTAGCGTTAAAACACCAGAAGTGAAATTGTATTTTGAATACGAATAAAAGTTTTTTATTTTTTCAAAAATTAATGACACGATGAAATTACGAATTTTTTGAAAAATCTAAAGAATATTTTTCCACAATTGTATAAAATATAGAAAACAGATTTTTTTGATTGAAATCTCTGCAAACAAGTGAGAAAAATGAAATGAAAATATCAATAATTATTACCCTATGAAAAAAATTAGAGTTGTAATGCAAATAATTATAATATTGTTCCGAAATATTTAATTTTACAAGTGATCAAAAATTTCAGCAGTTTATTCAGTTTAATAAAAGTGTCATTTCTTATTTTATAGAGAATCAAATTTTTTTTACCTCAATTAACAATAATTTCGTAATTTCACATTGTAAAAAATGTCGGTGTGTAAATGGACCCGGAGAACTTTACGTGTAAAATTCGCTCGGTGTAAATTTTCCATCCGTGTAATTTGAACTCGGTGTAATTTTCTTATTTTACACCATTCCGTGTTACTCGTAATTTTGGTTAATGAGCAACAAACGATCATTGAATATTTTCAACTACTTAATCAATAACTAAATCAATTTTATTTAGATATTAAATAGTATTTTTAACATTTCAATATTCTTGGGGAGGGGGTAGGTAAATTAACCTGGACACCTAACACTTAAGTAGCACCCTTACACAGGTGTTAGTTAATTTTAACACCGGTTTTAAAAGTCAAGTACTTAGCAAATGAAAGCATCCTTGAATTTTTCAGTTATTTACTAAAATTATTAATTATTTATTGTATTTATTTTTCTATTAAGGTCTTTGTTAGTTGCACGCTTTATTAATCCATTCTTAGCGAATTATCTCGTGTCATTATTGTAGTTAATTATCTCGTGTCATTATTGTAGTTAATTATCCGATCATAAAGATATAACAATAGCTGTCATTATTTTTTAACAAACTGTCATTGAATTACGTAATTAATTTTTTTATATATTTAATACAAATAAAAATTCGTTTTTAACTGATCTCATTTACCGTAAAAATATTTTCCCAAGGCTCAATTTCCCAGACCATATTCTGCGTCATTGTTCCACTATAAAATTTTACGGGTTATTTTTACCCATGGAAATTTTCCGTCTGAAACCTTTGACTTTCAGCAAAAATTGTAAAAAAATTTTTACCGCTTTCATAAAAAGTAAAAATTACAGACGAACTTTAAATATAGAAAATTAATCAGATTTGTTGCTTGTCATTAAATAAAAAATTCATATTTTATATTACTTAATACTATATATAAGAACACGTGTTATCAGGTGCAAATCAGAATTAATATTAATTAGAATAATGGAATATAATTAAAAATTAACGATTATAGAAGATAATAAAATACGTCACCTCATCTCACTTATCTCAGTTGCAAGACTCAAGTCATCTCACTATTATACCATCATTCGCACCTTAAACTTGTGATAGTCGCTATTAAATATTCCTCTCTACTCAGTATTTACTCAGATAATTGTCGATATAAATTAAGAATGGAAATTCTCCGGCTACCACGTAATACTTTCGTCTACTAGTTTTTTTTTTTATATTCATATATTCATCATCTCGTCTCTCGTATCATCCTTTTATATAATAATTCATTCCGAATCCTTCGAAATACTTTTAACAATCATTTTTTCAATTCCATTCATAAATAATTAATTTCTTTCTTTTTAATAATTAATCTAAAATTTTTTATTTATTTTTCTGTTACAGCAGCATTTTCCACAGCCGCTGAAGATGTGGAAAATGGGGTTAAGTCTCAAGATAACAAAACGGGTGAGTCTTTTTTTCAATTAATCGTTCATTAATAAATTAATCAACATTTCATAATTTATTTAAAAAATTTATTCGACACCAGACGTCGCTCTATGTCACGAATTTTCTAAGAAATATTTTATGTACCGAATTTCGATCCCATAAATTACTTCCTTACCGACCTTAGGCATTTTTCATCCCATCCTTACCGACGATCGTTAAAAAAATTTGTCACTTCCGTTGTTATCATCAGCGATAACGTATTTCTGGCAGATTTCGACGTTACCAGTCGTGGTAACGGTAGAAATTTCTGTCTTACCGACCGATTAAATTTTTTTTATTTATTAGATATTTAATTTTTTTTTTAACTAAAGTAACGAATGTCATTTATGTAATTACATACTTACATACATATGAATATATATAAATTATATAATTAATCTTTTTTAGTACAAAATGATTTATTGAAATTTTCGATGTTGAAATATTTAATTTAAAATTATCACTTTCAATTGTCCTTTGACCTTTTTTTATATGAAAAGATCGTTATAAGATTCACTTACACAGCTGCTACTTATTCAAATATTTTATTTATTAATGATAATAAAAATGTTAATTATTATTATTATAATTCTGTAAAATTTGACGCATTAATTAATTAATGAATAATCAAGTAAATGAGGAAAAATTTATCCCTATCGAAATTTGAAAGTAGAATTTATCGAAATTATGAAAAAATAGAATCGAGTTTAAATAAAATTAAAAAATAATTATTTATCCGGGTAGAGTTGAAAAGTGATTGAGATATGAGGTTACGTGGCTATGAAATAAAACTGTAGTTTTATAAATTTGAATAGGCTTTGAATTATTTTTTCAATAGACTGGTGTAAGTAAACTTGTGAAAAAATTACCATTTGAAATATCAGTAGCATGTGTGTTGGTTGTGAGATTTAAGCTGTGAGAAATGACTTGAACCATAACGGTTGGCCTCCAAGTTGAAGCCGCTTAGCAACAAAGTTGACCCAACAAATGGGTATAGTCTGGCCAACGTCCTTTCTGGAAACTGAATAACCGTCTTTATAATCTCTGATCATGCGCCTTTTTATTTAAATTTCTGTAAATATTAAAAAAGTATCTTTTTGCTTCTTACTCTTCGTTTGTTGGTAATAAAATTTTTAGATTACAATTCTCTATTTCATACTTTAGACTTCCGCGTTCATGCTTTTGTGACATTTATCATTTTTGCTAACAAAAATTTCAGTTAATGATTTTTTTTTTTTACTAATGAAAACCAAACCTCTTATTTATCAATTTTTTGTCCGTAAAAGCTGATAATTATTAATTTTTTATGCAAAATTTTATTAATAAAGAGAGAGGACCCATAGAAAAAATTTCTACAGTGCGACTTGGCCATAAAATTTTCAATGGGCAAATTGAGTCCCGCTGAAAAAAATTAAAAATTCAAATTTTTTGTATTAAAAGAAATCTAAAAAATTTCTAGTGGCCCAAAATCCCATGATTTTGTTCGGTTTTGCAGCCCGAGAAAAATTTCTGCGCAATTTTTTGCTCCTTGCAATTTTTATTTATGAAACTTGACCTCCAATATTTTGAATTTTTCTTCAAAAACATGACAGAAAATTTAATTTAAAAAAAAAACAAATTTTTAAAATCATAAAATATATTAATAAGAAAATTATGATTCTGAGGTTAGCAAAAAGTCAAAAAATTTCGTATTTTTTTTTCAATATCGATTACGATTAAGAGAAGAAAACTAAAAATTTGCACATGTAGAAAATTGAAAAAGCTACAGGTGTAATTTTTTAAATATTTTTTTTTTTCATAATTTATCATTTTTTTTTAAATTCAAAAATTATCAAACGGCGGCCAACTTCAGTATCATAGAAAATTAACTCCATTTCCAAAAACCGATTGATAAATTCAAATTAAAATCCATGTGTAGTTTTATTTTCTTACCTTACAAACAAAAATTTTAGTTTATGCGGTAAAATTGCGTCAGAATAAAAAATATTAAGCCCACAGTAGGACTCACCTGACACTATTTCTTACTATTACAATAATTTTGTAATTTTCCAATGCCAAACACGCAGACAATATGTAGCTGTTTCAGCCAGGCTTGATGCCAATTTTCGGAAACTATTATCCAATATACAGAACAGTCTTTTCTCACGTGATTCCCGAAAAAATAATAAATCATTATAATTTATCTTCACTAAAAATTTTAAAATAAATATTCTCTACGACCAACTTAAATAATTAATTTAAAATAGAAATTACCATTACATTAATTATAAATAATTAAAATCTAAATCAAAAAAATTTTCAAAAATAAAAAAAATCTCTAAGTACCGATAACCAGAAAAAAATTTTTCTAATTAATTATTAATAATTAAAATTAATTTTTCAAGTCAATAAATTTTTTTTGTAATTAAAAATAAAAATGATTAAAAAGTAGCTTGAGTTTAAAAATAAATAAAATTGGAAACAGTTATAAATTTGAAATGTTTAAGTAATTTAAATATTTTTGGTATTTATCCAAAATAAATTTCATTATTTTATTTGCAATGACGTTGCCAATGTCAATGCCGTAGACATTTGTCGTCGTTGGATATTGTCGTCGTTTTTATGACATCACTCTAAATAGCGAGACATATATATGACAATATATATATATATATTTATGTGGACATTTTTTAAGTAATTGAATTAACGTGATCACCGCGTGCTTGTGATTATAAACTGGCTTTACATTTATTTGGGGCATAGTTAAGCTTTGTACAATTAAATACTTAAGCACGCAATTAAAATAATAATAACAATTACCCTCATAATGCACTTTTATTGAGCGGCGTTTAAATTTTAGCGGTCAGGGAAAAACCGGGAAAAAAAAAACATTGACCGATTAATTATATTGTGGCCGTCTTTGTTCTACGGTCTTCGAGCTTATTATTTTTTAACGATCCATGTTATTTATTTTGTAATTACTATTTTATATTTTTTTAACTATTTGGCCAAGTTCAATGCATAAGGCTGGACTCGCGATCGAATAAAACCTTGACCTAGCGACAAATCGAGTGGTCAATCTAAAAAATTTATTTCTCGCATGTTTGATTTATTTAATCAATTTATTGCGATTAACTTTGTTTTATTGTTTAAATATTTATTCAAGCTGGTACTTCATTTTTATTCTAGTATTTGTTTAATTTTATTAATGTTTTTTAAAAAAATTTTATTGACTTTATTTTCATTAATTTTTTTTTTCTTGTAATTGTATCTTAAAGTAGATAAAAAAATATATTAAAAACTATAATATCACAAATTTATATAAAAATGAATTATATATATATATATATATATATATATATATATATATATATATATATATAAAAAAATTTTTTTTTTATTATAAAATTATCTATTTTTGAAAATTGTGTCTTAAATATCGATTTTTGAGTAAAAGGTCATCAGAGCTTTTTTTTAGAGAATTTCATAAGCTACAAAAAACATTCAGACAATTTTTTCGATACATTAATACTTTAAGCGCAATATTTAATTTAAAAATAATTACAATCATTTAAATTTGACAGCTTACTAAAAAAAAATTCCTCAAGGCTTCTAGCGCCTTAAATATCCATTTTGGACGCAAAGTCACTTATACTTTTTTACTCAAAATTTAAAGAGCTACAAAAAAGGTATCTTTGACTTTTTCGATAATTTGAATATTTAAGCCACTAAATGAATTTCAAACCCTGAAATCTAAAATAAACAAAATTTTTATTTCAAATTTAACAATATTATTATTATTATTATTAAATTTTGATTGATTTCCTCAATTTATCGAATAATCATAACAATAAAAACGACAATAATAACAATAAAAAAAATTAACTCCCACTGTTTAATTACACCTTATAAAATGTTTTGCCCACGAGCATATCATGCTCTTACGTCAACACGACTACGTGATTACAGTTTCTAACCAAGTATATTATGCGAATATGAATATGATACTCAGCAAAAATAATAACTAATTTAAAAAAAAAAAAAAAAAAAAATTAACACAATTTTTTAACATACATTTATATTTAAAATACATGAATCAATAATACATATATTAAAATATATGAAAATATTTTTTTTCAAATCACATATGTTATCATCATTCGTCATATAAAATATTATTTTATTATCACGTCATTCAGCAAAAAAAAAATTTACAAAAATTTTTTTTTTTACTTCAAATTAAAAATTTTGCCTTTACAAATTTTTTATGATTTCATGTTTTATTAAAATCAAATTTTATCCCTACGTGAATTTCAATAATAGTCTTCTGAGTCAAAAAAAAAAATATGCAATTTTCTAATCGTTACATTACCGACCCACTGATACTGAAAAAATGGATAATAATTTTTTTGTAACAAATTATTAAACTTTGTACATTATATTGATTGTAAAATGTGTACTAATCGTTTCGTAAAACATTGATATGGTTTGAAGTTTTATATGTACTTACAATAAGTTATATATATATATATATAAAGGGATACGTCAGCAGTTGATTGCATTATCGACAGTAACATGAAGTCACGACTAGATAAATATAAGACACGTGCACTTCAACCATGCAACTAATAAACATTAATTGCTTCTCAACCGATAAAATATTACAACTTATTTTATTTTCAATTGGTTATAATTTATTACTTTACTATTTACATAGTTATGTGTAATTATTTATAAAAATAAGTTAATAATTAATAGATTCCTAGCAAAGTTAATACGAAATGTACATAAATTACGTTATTTTGTTTATTTGATTAAATGGAATACGGATGAGTAATGTCATATATTATTTAAGTAACGCATTTTTAATGAATATGTAAAGACGGACAACCTGATTCAACTCGGTAAATTGACCACTTTATACTAGGTCTGATGACAAACTCACGTTGACTAATTTTCCGTACACGTCATTCTTCAATTTATTTATTTATTTTTTTTTGCATAAGGAATATATGCACGGGTTTTTTGCTGATAATGATAATGGTATCAATTATTTATTACCACAAACTGTAAATAATTACCGGAAAAAGTCGATTGATTTATTAATTTTGCACACCTCCAGAGCTTTATTGACGCTCGGTTTTTTTCGGGTTTTCCTTAATATCGGGAGCTCTGAAATCAATTTTGTTTTTTAGTTGAGGTAAAATTTTCTTATATCTAATCTGGGGAAATTTGATAAATTTTTTTTTTTATTACAGCTGGAAGCGAAATAAAAATTTCCATGATATTAATTTTTGTAGATCATGAGGTCACTTTATTTATATTGATATTGTATATATTTTAAACTCGACGTATAATATCAAAAAGAAAAAAGAAAGCCAGCAAAAATAAAAAAAAAATTAAAAAAAATTTTTTTTTTATTTTTGGAACCCCCATTAAATCGGTGTAATTTTTTTTCTTTTGAAAATAAATCAAGACAATATGAACGTTTTTTGTTCATTATGATGTCCTGTAGTAAGAGAAACCCAAAAGAGTCCTGAGAAAAATTTATTTTTCGAATCCAGACCCATATGAAGATAAATGAGGATGAATGAGGATGAATGAAGATGAATGAAGATGACTATCTTTGAAGAGTGGCCCGTAACTTTACTTCTGTTGGGAATAACTCAACACCATATTAACATTTTTTGATCATTATGGTGTCCTCTAATGGGAAAAACTCAAAAAAGTCCTGAAAAAAATTTATTTTTCGAATCCAGACCCATATGAGGATGAGTATCTATGAAAAGTGGCCCGTAACTTTTTTTCTGTTGGGAATAACTCAAGACAATACTAACGTTTTTTGTTCAATATGATGTCCCCTAGTAAGAAAAACCCAAAAAAGTCCTGGAAAAAATTTATTTTTCGAATCCAGACCCATATGAAGATAAATGAGGATGAATGAGGATGAATGAAGATGAATGAAGATGACTATCTTTGAAGAGTGGCCCGTAATTTTACTTCTGTTGGGAATAACTCGACACAATATTAACATTTTTTTATCATTATGGTGTCCTCTAGTGGGAAAAACTCTAAAAAGTCCTGAAAAAAATTTATTTTTCGAATCCAGACCCATATGAGGATGAGTATCTATGAAAAGTGGCCCGTAACTTTTTTTCTGTTGGGAATAACTCAAGACAATACTAACGTTTTTTGTTCAATATGATGTCCCCTAGTAAGAAAAACCCAAAAAAGTCCTGGAAAAAATTTATTTTTCGAATCCAGACCCATATGAAGATAAATGAGGATGAATGAGGATGAATGAAGATGAATGAAGATGACTATCTTTGAAGAGTGGCCCGTAATTTTACTTCTGTTGGGAATAACTCGACACAATATTAACATTTTTTTATCATTATGGTGTCCTCTAGTGGGAAAAACTCTAAAAAGTCCTGAAAAAAATTTATTTTTCGAATCCAGACCCATATGAGGATGAGTATCTATGAAAAGTGGCCCGTAACTTTTTTTCTGTTGGGAATAACTCAAGACAATACTAACGTTTTTTGTTCAATATGATGTCCCCTAGTAAGAAAAACCCAAAAAAGTCCTGGAAAAAATTTATTTTTCGAATCCAGACCCATATGAAGATAAATGAGGATGAATGAGGATGAATGAAGATGAATGAAGATGACTATCTTTGAAGAGTGGCCCGTAATTTTACTTCTGTTGGGAATAACTCGACACAATATTAACATTTTTTTATCATTATGGTGTCCTCTAGTGGGAAAAACTCTAAAAAGTCCTGAAAAAAATTTATTTTTCGAATCCAGACCCATATGAGGATGAGTATCTATGAAAAGTGGCCCGTAACTTTTTTTCTGTTGGGAATAACTCAAGACAATACTAACGTTTTTTGTTCAATATGATGTCCCCTAGTAAGAAAAACCCAAAAAAGTCCTGGAAAAAATTTATTTTTCGAATCCAGACCCATATGAAGATAAATGAGGATGAATGAGGATGAATGAAGATGACTATCTTTGAAGAGTGGCCCGTAATTTTACTTCTGTTGGGAATAACTCGACACAATATTAACATTTTTTTATCATTATGGTGTCCTCTAGTGGGAAAAACTCTAAAAAGTCCTGAAAAAAATTTATTTTTCGAATCCAGACCCATATGAGGATGAGTATCTATGAAAAGTGGCCCGTAACTTTTTTTCTGTTGGGAATAACTCAAGACAATACTAACGTTTTTTGTTCAATATGATGTCCCCTAGTAAGAAAAACCCAAAAAAGTCCTGGAAAAAATTTATTTTTCGAATCCAGACCCATATGAAGATAAATGAGGATGAATGAGGATGAATGAAGATGAATGAAGATGACTATCTTTGAAGAGTGGCCCGTAATTTTACTTCTGTTGGGAATAACTCGACACAATATTAACATTTTTTTATCATTATGGTGTCCTCTAGTGGGAAAAACTCTAAAAAGTCCTGAAAAAAATTTATTTTTCGAATCCAGACCCATATGAGGATGAGTATCTATGAAAAGTGGCCCGTAACTTTTTTTCTGTTGGGAATAACTCAAGACAATACTAACGTTTTTTGTTCAATATGATGTCCCCTAGTAAGAAAAACCCAAAAAAGTCCTGAAAAAAATTTATTTTTAGAATCCTGACCCATATGAGGATAAATGAGGATGACTATCTATGAAGAGTGGCCTTTAACTTTGCCCCTGTTGGGAATAACTCAACACAATATCAACATTTTTTGTTCATTACCATGCCCTTTAATAGATAAAAATATAGAACCTCTAGAAAAAAATGTATTTTTTGAGTAATCGCCGTCGGTCATATTCGGGCATATGACACTAGTATTTTTCGAAGTAAATACATCACTAAATACACACATATACAATACAACAATCTTACAACGGGCAGTCGAGAACAAGACTAGTGAGGCGACTGAAATTCTAAAAAAAATTTTCCCTCTAGACCAGGCTTATGTCGGGTGGTCACAAACCGACTGTTCAAATAAAAAAAAAATAACCGACAAATCATAGACTAAAAATAAAAAAAAAAATTCCATGTTAATGCGTATAAATTAATAAAATATAATACATGAAATAATTCCATTACAACTGATAGCAGCAAAAGGTCACGATAAAATTTTTCTTCCAATTTATAAAACCCAGTTGACGGGGTGTCCGTTATCATCCGATGAAAACTGGTAAACATTTCCCCATGTCTTCGCGTGTGGTAATATAAAAACATCAAACATCTCGTGATACAATTATCGCAATTAAAAAAAAAAAAAAAACAAATAAGAGTATTACAATTCTGGTTGAACTATTGAATATTGAAATACAATATTAAGCAGATAAACAAGTCAATTGGATATTACTGATCATAAAGTAACTTGCGTCACAATATTTTCAGATGACTTTGAGAGGTCTCGTTCAAACCACATAAATTTAACACCACTGATAATTGTTTATAAATAATATACATATATATATATATATATATAGTTTCCATCTACCCTCGACTACTAAATAATATTTATGGTCTAATAATAACCATAAACTAAATAAATATTTTGAATAGTTAATGGTTTGTGTAGTGGATCAACTTGTTGTATTCAAATATAAACTCGATGTAGGTCGGATTCAAAAATAGTAATTTAGCATTTGCAAGTAGACGTGCAAGCCCTTGTGACGCACAACCAAATTTGTTTTTTTTTTACTTAACTATTATTTAATTGTTTATTTATAGAATTTTTTTACGCAGGATTTTTTTACTACTCCGACTATTGTAGTCGATTGTACTATTATGTATATATATATATATGTATGTATATATTTATATACGAATATTGATCGGTATAAATAGTAACAGTTAACTCTTGACGAATAAATAATTTAATTGTGTCACTATAAATAAAGTGACTAAAAGTGTGTGTGTCTCGATATAGACACAATAACACACACGATCGATTATACAGTTTCCTTGAACTTGTGCTTTATAACTTAAGGCTATTATATGACCAGGGTTTCGTTTTGTTTAACTCGGAAAATATATTTTACGGTTGATGTTTTTATTTTTCATTTTTTAGTTATAAATTTCATTTTATTTTTTGTTAACTAACAGTAGCATTTTTTTGTTGCACTGTTGCAGATTCACCACAATCTTCTTCACATCTTGGTGAGTTTTATTTTTTAATTTATAACCCATTTTATTATTTTGCTTCGAGATAAATTTTTTATTTTTTAATCAGAATTTCAAATTTACTTTTTTTAATTTTCGCGCGTAAACTAATGGATTTGAGAAAAAATTTATGAAGACCTTTTTTGTAGAAAATTTAATTCTCTACAAAATTGTTCATTATCATTTTTGCTGTATCTTTGATATTTTAGCCAGAATTTAAATTCAAAATAATGTAAATTAATTAATTAATTTTTTTATCTAAAAAATTAATATTTACTTTCAAAAATTTCTAACTTCTAAACTATTGGGTTTAGATAAAAATTTATAGGCATCTTTTTTGTAGAGAATTTAATAATCTACAAAATTTATTCTTATCACTTTTATCATATCTTCGATAGTTTCGCCAGAATTTGAATTAATTAAAAAGTATTTTTTATGAAAGTCAGTTTTGTTTTACCCAACAGCTGAGCTGTGATTAAAATTCAATAAAAAATCCTGATAACTATCAACTTATGAACCTCAATAGAAAAAAAAATTTATTAATCAATGCAAATTAAAAATAATTATTACAATATACAATTGGCATTGACACGTGCGTTAATTGATAACCCAGAAGTCTTTACTATCCCGATACCGATAGCGACATTAATTTATAAAAAGTAATTTAATTATACATCTATCATATACTCGGTAGGCTCAATCATGAACATCAGCCTCATCATCATCAATACACATTGCATCAATTTCTTGCAGCAATGCACTTAAACCAGCTTTTAAAATTACGTTTACCACAATAACAATAACTATAAATAATGTGGCAATGCAGTTTCTATCTTCTAAAGAGACGCAGGGAAGAAATGTTTGTTTCGTATAAATTTATGTCAGCCTTGAGTTAAGTATCTCAATAACTTATGTAATAATTTACATTTTATATTTAATAACTTAATTTTTATTACGCTGTATAAAGTTAGGAGTGAATTAGAATTTTATTTAAATAAAATAATTTAATTATCTGTCACTCTGATCTGGAGTTTAAAAAAAATTACTCTGCATTGGAGTAAATGGGAGTTTGTTTTTTCAGCGGAGTAATTTTGGAGTAGTCTGGATTTTATTTAAATCCACATTCACTCTGAAATTTTCTATGTTAAAATGAACATCTTTTAGGAGCGAATCCGCTTCGCATTGACTCCAGTTTGACTGCTAATTTTTTACAGTATAATATTATTATTATTATTTGAAATTACATTGAATGAAATATATATAACTTTGAATATCGATTACTTAACTTTTTGATGACGACAATGATGGTGTTAATGATGATGATGATGATGATGCAACAACATAATCATAAGGAATGAAAAATGAACAAGAGTTTAGTTAACCTAAATTTAAAATTTCTCTTTGTCTATTAGCTTGTCTCTATTGGCATATTCTTCCTTCTATGATTATACTTTAGATCAAATCTAAATGCGACATACTTTTTATATCGAGGTCGGCCCAATTATAAATATTGTATAAGTCATTAATATTAATGTCAATATTAATAGGGTAAAGGAACCGTTTTTGGTCAGTTTTGGTCACTTGAAAATTAAAATAAAATAATTTTTAAAATACGCAATTAGATAATTAATTTTTAAATGTGTTCTTATACATTTTTACTACACTATTACAATATATTTTTTTTTTTATTAATTAAAGTACACAATTAAGTGTCGAAAAATAGGACAGTGACCATTTTACCCTAAGGGTAATTAAATTATTTTATATATTTTATGTCTGTGGCATTATTTAAGCATCTGGGGCAAAATGGACCTACTAGAATATTTAATAAAAATTTTTATTATTTTTCTATAAATTTTTTAGGAGTCCCATTTTACCCCAGAACTTTGTATCGCTTTGAAATATTGTAGGACACGAGGGTAAAATGGGCGCCAAATTTATTATTCTACTGTACAAAAACGCAGTATAGAAATAGGCCAATTTGGGCCACGAAAAATTTAAAAAATTTTGTGATTCGAAATTAGGCTCAAAAATTTTGTCAAATAGATTTTCTAGGGGAAAAAAGTCACTGATAACATTTTAATTTTTTTCTCGAGGGCCCCTTTCGCCCCCATTTTCTCTACAATAATTCAAATCCTGAGTGCCCCGGCCTTCGCTATCTATTTGCGGATATGGTATTAAGATTAATAAGAAGTATTAATTAATTTTGATGAGAACAGTTCGAAGTAAATTTGATAGATGTTATATTATCCAGACATGACGATGTGAAATGTGATCTTGGACGCTGATAGACAAGGTTCACTATTAGTATGAAAATGTATATACATATATACTATATTATACGTCATGTATGTTGTATTAAATCAGTGAGCATATTCAAGTTTAACATTAGTTTTAAATTTAAGAGGTCATTGAAGACTTTAGACTACGAGCTAATTTATCTCTGTCTGTCAAGACACGTGTATACGTTTCCGCATTTAGATATAAATTAAACAAGGTCTTTGTCTACGTTTTTTTACTCCTATAAAAATATATTTTTAAACTCGTTATTATTTTTTTATTCAACATTTGAATTTTTAAATTTCTAAATTTTGATTCTGAAAATTTTTCTAGAAAATTTTTGCCTTTTTTGTAAAAAATTGAAATTTTTATGAAGAAGATTCTCATCAATTTTATCATATCTCGAAAACGACTTGTAATCTTCGATTTAAATGACACGAAATTTAAAATATTTAAGAAAAAAAATTTATCAAAAACTAAAAATAATTAAATTTATAAATTCGTAAATTATTTAAAAAATATTTAACACACTTATATTTATTTAAATATAAACGCGTCATTAATCGGTAAATTATAAAAATAAAAATGTACTTGAAAGTCAGTAGAAAAAATTTTTTAATCAAAATCGCGAGTTAAAAATATTTTGCTGGCGCAAAAAAAAGATGTAAGTAGAACACACAGTTACGTCATTAATCTCAGCTGTGACGTAATTGTTTACGCGACAGAAATTTTTATCACCCGATGAGACATTCGCGAATTAACTACGCTCCAGTGAATATTCCAATACTTTTTTATATACATTTATAAACCTCTAACACCATCAAAAGGTCAATCAACTAAATGATATAATCGTTATCAAATTGAATTTTATACTCGATTTGCTCTACTCAACTCCATTCAATTTTTTTTAAAGTTCATAAACAAAAAAAAAATTTCAATATTTGATGTCGTAACTTTTACGTCATCCTATGAAATTTTATTTTGAATAAAAAAAAATTTAAGTATTTAAGATGTATGATAAAATTAATGAAAGTGAATAATTGTTTGTATAAATTTTTATGACGTCTTGTAATGAAAAATATGTTTATATTCACTATAAAAAAATTTACGTCATTTATTTATCAAGAGCGATTTAATTGTTTTAATTAGTTTGTCAAGTTCAGTGTTAATGATAATTTTTAAAATAATACATCTGTGGCAGGTAATTGTATCCTTGTTCAATGACACTCATTATCTGCTGGTACAAAAAATAACTTTGTTACTAATTAAAATGCTTCTGTTAGAATTTTAATGCTATTTTTTTATCTGCCAGCTTTTTCATAAAGAAAATTTTTTCAAAATTTTATTTTTATAGAAGACGGGAGGCATAATGGGGTACAAATAAATTTTGTAAATATAATGGAGCATTATTTTGAATTTTTTTGTTAAACTTTATCAAAAATCGAAGGCCAGTCAAAAAATGACTTTTGTTTCATAATAAAAACTATCAAATTTTTTAACTTCCCGCTAAGAAAATTGCAAATTTTCAAAAATTCGGGAAGTTATTGGTTTCAACCCGATTTGTGAAAATGGAAATTCCAATAGATGTCGACGTTTTGAGGTTCTAGGAAGCTATTCTGACTAAATTCAAAATGATGTCCGAGTGTATGTATGTATGTATGTACGTACGTATGTAAATATCTATAACTTTTGAACGGATGAACCGATTTTGATCGTCAAAGTGTCATTCGACGCGGGTTGTCAATATTTCGAAGCTGAAAAAAAATTGAACTTGATCGGTAGGGCTCGTTCGGAGATATTCCAAAAATAAACTTTTTTCAAAAATGTTTTTTTCGGATAACTTTTTACGGGCTCGATGGATTGATTCCAAAATCAACTGGGCTCTGAAGCTTTATAAGCCGCGTCGAATGCCACCTCAACCATCAAAATCGGTTTATTCTTTCAAGAGATACCGTTGTCGAAAGAATTAAAAAAAAAAATTTTTTTTAGTATTTTTGAAATTTCTCAAAAACGATTCGATAAATAAATTTCAAAGTCTGATCAGTTGTAGAACTCAATAAAACGCGTCGATTGCCACCTTAACCGTCTCAATCGCTTTATTAGTTCGAGAGATATCGTTTGAGAAAAAATGGTTAAAACGTTTTTTTTCGAAAACAAAGGCATACAAAAGTATTTTCGAGCTCGAAAATGTGTCCACAACAATTTTTTGAGCTCAAGGAGCTCGAAAACGGCGGGAAGTTTTGAGGCTGGCCCGCAGGGTCAACTGACAGACCGATTTTTTTTTGTTTCTTTACATCCAATAACTGTAAAATATAATTTTTCTTTATGTAAATTACTTTTAAAAAAAATATAATTTCCTCAAATTTATTTAATATCCAGAAATTTCTATTTTTCACTTTTTTTAGGGGGTACTCTATTTTGCCGTGAAAAATGAAAATTTTTTCTGTTTAATGTGAATATTAATTTAAAAAATTATGAATTAAAAAAAAAAAAGATTTTGCGTATTTGAGTCCTCGAAAATTTAGTATTTCCTTAAGTACCCCGTTTTGCCCCCTCCCCCGTCCCTCCCTTATATATATGTATATATGTATTGAATAGCAACTTTAGCTATAAAAAAATATTAACAAAATAAAAATTTGATTTAATAGGTTTTTTGAACTTCCGTTAAGTTTTATCGTAAAAAACTGATAAAAATGACTATAAAAATTTTTTTTTTCTTGATTACCGAGAACAGAATAAGGAATGTCGTTTTTATTATTTTGTATTTCAAAAATGAATAGTGGGGATTTTATTGAAAAATGAAAAAAAAAAAATAATAATAATAATAATGATAATAATCTTCGGACTACCAGGGGAAACCCCCGAGCACTTAAACGAATAACAATAATAATAATAAAAGTCTCTTATAGAAAAAATGTTTAATTTTAAAAATAAACAAATTGATTTCCTGTTGACATGCAACATTTACCATCAAGTTCATACAGCTAATGTCCTTTACCTTTCATTCAAGTAGAATGACTTGACATATTTATAAAAAAATATAATTATTATTATTAAAAAAAAAAATTTCAATAATAATAGAGCCGTTAACCCAATGATAATTAAAACAAAGATCGTAATTTCCATTTTCTTTTGTTGAACCTGAATTTCATGACTCACTTTCACCCGCTTTTTTAAAAATTTTGAATAAAAAGTCCTCGGAAAAAAATAACAAATATTGAGATGACATGAAATCGCGGATGCATAAAACCATTCCATGTAAGGATATCAAATAAATAAATATAAAAATATATAAATAGTGAATATTTATAAATAAATAGTCGCCTTGATGTTAAATATGAAAAGAAAATGCAAACTGGTAAGTAC
Organism: Microplitis deprimator; assembly: GCA_964016945.1. Classification (NCBI taxonomy): domain Eukaryota; kingdom Metazoa; phylum Arthropoda; class Insecta; order Hymenoptera; family Braconidae; genus Microplitis; species Microplitis deprimator. Next base: position 3,459,286 of record OZ024709.1, on the reverse strand, counting down.
AGTTTGTACGTTATTGCGCCACAAAATAAGTAAAGCCATTGAACCGGTTAGCCTTTAGCCATCGGTGTTGTCAAGAGATCGGAATTTAAATCAAAGATTTTAATTTTATTTATTAACAGGATCATTGAACGATTTGTTGATACTCTGATTAGATACTTGTTTTCATTATTAATTTTATTTTATTTTTTAAGTACTCAGATACTTTGACCTGTAATTTTTTAGTATTTTTATTTCGATTCATTTTTTTTTTTTTTTTTTTTTTTCATTAAGAGATAAATATTATATAGTTCATTTTTTAAATGATAACAATTGTATTGTGACGTGCAGCACGTGGTAAAAAAATGTATGTATTAAATGCGTCATGTTTGAAATATAATGAGACAAGGTCGGATTAATTAGAAAATGTTTTTTTTTGTAATTAACCAGCGGTACCTTATCGCGTCGCCATTTACTACTTTAATTTTTTTTAAAAGAATTTTTTTTACACTTTAAAATTAGCATCGAAAAGTTGTTGTTAAAAAATGAAAATTTTGGCTAAACTATTACAGATATGACAAAAATGTATAGGAACAATTTTGTAACTTATTAAATTCTGTACAAAAAAGGTCTCATTACATTTTTACGTAAATCTAATTACTTCGGAGTAATTGCAATCCGAAGTAAAAAAATTAATTTGGACATATTATTGCCAAATTAATTTGTCTCATTGGTTTATTTTATCCATAACTTTGAAATTATTGCAGATACGCTAATAAGTTTCAAATGTTTTTTATAGTAAATTAAATTTCCTACAACTTTTGTTCGAAACATTTTTTTCTAAAATCTATAGTTTCGCCGTCAATTCAATTTTAAAATAAATTCACTTCATTTTAGTTTTCTCTGATAACTTTTGATTAATTAATTTTTCGGCATAAATATATATAAAAATCAATTAAAAAAAAAATATACATACCATGAAAAATGTGTAAGTCAACTGTAATAAATTGCCTAAGATTTTTTCCTAGCGATGCATCGAAACTTACAATATTTCAGTTTTTTAATTTTTAAATTATCAAGGTTCCAAAAATAAAATTTTTTTCTTACAATTTAGATTACAATTAAATTTAATTATTTTATTTGAGATAAAAAAAAAATGATTACAATTATCAACTTTATAATTAAACCCACAGTTAATGAAATTTTATTAATTTCTCAAATTTATTATTTTTGGGTTAATAGAAAATTTTATTAAACATTACGATAAATAAAATTGTGTTTTTATAATTTTTTTTCTTAAATTAAATATATAATTGGATATTATTGTATTTAATTAGGGTTAATTTAAAGTATTTGAGGTTAATTGTTTAGTTTGCGTGGAAAACGAATATAAAATATATTGTGAAGATTTGATATGTATATATTCTTTCATCATCCTCAGCATCTTCGTACAGATAATAACATATTAAGATATTATTTTATCTTTGATAGTGTATCTATTTTAGTCGAGATAATCCCGAAGCATCGCGGTCAGTGCATCGACGCGGTTTATAAATAGCACTGCAGAAATAAGGAAAAGAAGATAAAATAAAAAATATAAATAAATGTTTAACAAAAAAAAAAAATAATAATAATAAGACAAGACTAAGAGGAAGCATAAAAAGAGGATAAGGATGAGGATAAAAGATGCAATAAAATGAAAGGGAAAAATACAAGTTTTCCTTCATATGTACTTGCTCTTGCTTTTTACTCTCCTGACTCTCAAAGCAGGTTCTTAAACTCACCGCTTCGTCTTTCCATTCTTAAAATCCTTTATATTTGTTGACTTACATATATATTTTACAAATATATCTATTTCTTCTTATTTTCAAATTGATATCCAATGAAATTTTTGGCAAAATCGAAGAAAATGATTTTTTTAACTTTGAATTGAAATTGTGCCTAAATTATTGAGTTTACGAACAAAGTCACAGAATACTTTTTTGTAGATAATTTAATTTACTACAAAATTGTACCGGTGTGTATTTGTCGTATTTTTGATAGTTTAGTCAGAATTTGATTTCAAAGACCTCAGAAAATTAATGGAATTAAATTTTTGACTCAGTTTTAAACTGGATACTTTGAATCGTGATTACACGTTATTTATCAGAGATATGATAAAAATGTATGAGAACAAATTTATAGAGGATGAAATTTTCTATAAAAAAAAACTGATTTAATATTTTTGTAGTATCACCCGTGTAAAAAAAAGTGACTATTCTAAACTTCAAAATGTGGCACAACGACGAACTTTTTTTTAAACCTTTCAAAATTCAAAAGAATAATAAATATTCGAAAAATGTTCAAAATTAGTATTTTCTGAACGTATTTTGTACTCAAAAATCTTAATTTGTAGTATTGACTTTTTTTTCTGTGTATTTTCAGAAGTTCAAAAATCGTTTAAAAAAATTTCGTCATTGTCACGTTTTGAAGTATAGAATAGTCAACACTTTTTAACCTTTTTTCAAAATTTTTTTACAAAGACAGTTGCTTATAACTAATATCAATTTGAACCTTGATTTGAATTTTATCAAAAATAATAATAATAATAATCATTTGTTGTTGTTGTTGTAAGCCTTTAATTTAAAGCTAATTCACGGTTGCGCTCGGTGGCAACGAACTTGGTCGAGTGAATTGAACTTTATGATATTAAAGAGACGATGTCCTGAGCTTTCGAATTATAAATAAAACAGAATACAGTCGGAATTATCTTGCGGGCATCGTATCATGTTCGATTAATCACGAGTTGGCTTATATATGTCTGTGTACCAGTAAATATATGTTGTGTGATATGATTACATGGTGAGATGTTGGTTAGTGCCTTATTTATTTCATTTTTATTAGTACTTTTTTTAGACATTGATTCACAGGTGCAATGTCCGTTTGCTTTATTTAAGATCTAAATGGACTTTTATACCGTCGGTTAATTCATGTCGCGTCTTAATATTTATTTATATTGCTATGGTATTGATAGTACAGTGCGTTTATTGATGAGAATAAATTTAATTTATTTGTTGGTTATGTAGTCTATTATTAGCAGCATTTATTTTTAAATTACTATTTTATATATTGATATTATTGCGGGCATTAAAAGTAATTGATCTGCATGTCGAAATTTATTACCGAGTCAATGCTAAAATATTCGATTCAATTTATCGAAATATTGATACTATATATTATATATTATTTATTTGAGATTGAAAGAGGGCATAGAAAATATTTAATGCTCATTGGTTGGATAATTTTATTGCAAGCTCATAAATTTCCTCAAAAGAGCGGGTCAAAAATTTAAATTTTGAAATTACGATTTTTCAAATTATATTTATATGGAACAATAAATTATCGATATCTATTACGAGATATCAAAATCGATAGAATTAATCTTCATAATAATGAATTTCAAAATTCGATTTTATAAAAAAAATAAATAAAGAATTTGACGCAAATTGAAATTACATTAAATAAATACTAATTACAAATTCCACGTAATAAATCCAAATATAAATGGCAATTCAAAATACCTTGGCACGACAACTAACATTAAGGTGTCATCGTAAAACACGTGGCCAGTTTATCATCGATAATTAACCTTTCATGAGCTCTTCGCCGTGTCCAAACATCCCTAGCATAATAATCCAAAAATACTAACCCGCCTCAAAAACACGTAAATATTTACTTTGTCGTCTTAATAATCTTGTGATAAAAACAAACAGTAATTAAACAAATATTTATGGCAAAACAATAGCTTTGATATTTTTCCGACACGTGTAAAAATCATGCATACAACTAAAATGGAATTTGCCAAGGCTCAGATTGGATGACTCATTGCTAGTAAATTTCAATAAAATCGATCTTAGATTTTTTTTTTACATTTTATCTCGCTCATCTAATGATCTATATGCCTATACATATATACATACATACATATACACATATATATATACTCATTGAAATGCTCACGGAAGTAAAACGAGGCTTCGACAATTGATGATATAAATACAAGGAGAAATTTTACAACAGGATTTGTGTGGTTTATATATATACATATATATATACATATACATATATATATATATATATATAGTTAAAGTCTACAGTCCAAGTATATATAAACAGTAGACTAGAAATAATCCACGTGATATTAACATGTCGAGGACATGATTTTTAAACAAGTATATATATATATATATATATATATATATATATATATATATATATATATATTTAATACACGAATATTTAACTGTTCATCTCATTCTAGGTGTGGTAGACAGCAGAAAGTTTGATTTAAGATCCTTGAAATAAACAAAACCTTCCACTTCTATTCTATGACTTCACTAAATTACTGGCTTTGAACTTACATATAATTACACTAAAAAAAAATAATGAGTCAGTACTCTGAGATCTGACAATGAGCTAAAAAATTTTTGTTTATTATTTTGAATCATAAGTCGGGATTAGAGGATAGGATGTATATTTTATTTTTAATATATATGAAGTTTTTTTGAAGTAAAGATTTAGCAGACGGTTTGTTATGAGAAGGGTGAAATATATGTATTTATATATATGTATATATATAAATTTATCCGGGGCGAAAGTGAAAGTAACGCACATATGTATGATGGTCTATAATGCGGCTTGTTGCTATGGTACCATATGTGCGGATCGCTCAGGGTTGATGTACGCGGAAATGTTTTATTTTCAGGCTGGGTATTTTATAGCCGGCACTTGAGAATATTCCTCGATAAAGTTTTATGTATTTGAATTTATTATTTATTGCTTTAATGTTTTTATTGCATTATTTTTTTTCTCTGTCTTTAATAAATTTGAAATTTTTGAAAAATACTTTTTTTTTAATTCGTTGTTTCTAGGAAACTTTTACAGATAAACGGAGTCTGTAGGGGTTCATTAGAAAGCTTATCCAATTCCCCACGACTTTTGTCTCTTTACAAACTTTCATAGGATCAATAGTTCGAAAGTTGTAGTCCTTTGAAGCATTTTCCAAAAATTGACATGTTCAAAAATTATATTAATCTTCAAACGTCTGTAACTTCGAAACTATTGATTCTAACGTATTTTTTATGAGGACCAAAGTTGTAGGGAATCAAATTTCCGTTCGAAAACACATATATGATATCTATTTATCTCGTAAATTTGTCAAGATATAATAACAATAACAACAAAGTAAAGTCAGTATATGAATTTTATAAAATAAAATTTATTTTGTCTCGGCTTAAATAAACATACGAGGAGCCTGTATTTTATAAAGAATAAACATAATTAAATATTAATAATATTTATATTAAAATAAAAATATTATTTCTCAAAGTTACGAAAACTATTGACGTCCAAACGCGAAATCGCGCATCAGCTCAAAAATAGATTAAAGAGGTTTCTTATAATAATTTTATTTTCCCTCCTGGTATTAATCTGGATCTTTATCGTGACCATTTGCATCAACTTTAAATCAAACGCTGCGTTTAAGTTTAATATCAGCACGCACTCGTTACAACCAGAAATAAATTCACTCAATAGAAGAGAAGGAGACCGAGAAAATGTCTTTGAATAATCTAATCGTTACTTTGTTCTTTCGTCATTCCGCGGAACCTTGAGTCACTAGTATACCCAACTAGACTATCAGATTACGAATATTTAAGAGTAAAATTAGACAGAAAATAAAAAATTATTTTTTTTTGTTGCTTGGCTTTTATTTATTTCGTCGGGGACAATGACCGTGAAAAATAACTAATCCGTTGTCTGTCGAATCGGTTTTTTTTACTTTTTAAAACCTGTGTATTCATACTATACCCAAGTTACCCTTTTATTTCGTATCATCTGTACAGACTTGGGATTTAACGAACAAAAGAGTATAAAAAATTACATAATACGAGTCATAAAGGGTATTTGGTTATCTAAAAAACTGGTTTTTTTAAATTGATTACATGTTTATTTTTTTTTTTTTTTTTTTTTTTTCTTCTAATGAACACAAATTATTTCTAAGAAATTCCTTTATCTAATTATTTAATTCGATCAAAAAAAAAAGTAAACTTTTTGATCCGTAGCTTCGTGTTATCGCTCGTGGCGTGGAACCAAAAGTACGCGGTTCGAATCCCGTTCAGTGTTTAAGAAATTTTTTTTTTTTCAATTTTTTTTTAATATCAACAGAACATTTATATTATATATATATATATATATATATATATATATATATATATATTTTTTTTTTTTTTTTCAATGAATTGTTAATTTATGATGGAAAAAAAAAAAATACAAGAGAGAATTTTTTTAAACTCGGATGTCAAAGTAACGACGCAGGAGGCTGCATCAATAAGTTCAGGTTCACTTAACCCCTTTATATGCCTGAGATCAACAGCGACCTCGAGAAAATTAAAAGCTTGCGTCTCTATATTATAACTTATAACACATGACTTGATGTTAACATTTAACACTATATATAACAATGATCTACAACTAATTTATAAAATATCACTGCGTAAATGTTGAAATAAAGAATTTAAATATTTACTAAATAAATTCATCTGACGATAAATTAAAATATTACGTCAAATTACTCGAATGCGCAGTAGAAATTCATCGAACAAAAAATATTTTTTTCCATTAAAGTTCTCGAAGTTTACACTAAAATCCTCGACAATAAAATAAAGCGTCACCTTTCACGGAATAGCCAATAGTCTTAAAGCAGAAGTAAAATCCAGTAAGAAAATCTTTTGAAATATGATTTTACAAAATTTCCCAGGGTCCAGGCCTAAGCTTGTAAATCCTGTTTTCGCCTTCTTGGAAAACTTGAAATAGTATTTTGACAATGACCTTTTTGCATTAAGTCATATTTTATCTCTTCTGTACTCCAAAGGTTCTATAAAGATAATTTTCGCCATTAAGTCCTAATATTTTACCTGGAAGTTCTTAAGATATCACGTGGTACCGACGTCATGTTCTGAGATTTTGAAGATTTTAAATAAAATGAATTTTCAATTATTTAATTATTTTAATAATTAATGTCATTTATTTATAATTAAAATTTAATTGAATAATTTTTTTTTTCTATTGTAAAATTTTTTTTTTTACTTTTATCATCTATATATATATACATATATATTTTATAATATCACACAGGAAGTTGATTAGATCATGATAAAAATTATTACAATATTTTTTTTTTATGAAAAAAAAAAATAAATAAATTTCCTCATTTTTTTTTTGTAATATTTATTAAAATTATTTATATATATATTTTTTTTATTATTAGAAAGGAATAAATAAATAATTTTTATTCAAGGATTTATTGGAAATTTTTTAAGTAAATAATAATTATAATAATTTAAAAAAAATGACGAGTTAATGCCTTTCTGAAAAAACACGATAGATAAACCTGACTGAATATATGTATATATTTATATTTATTTTTTTAAACTTTATCGGCGACGGTGACGATACTGATTACTGAGGACGGCTGAATATAATTCTATAATTGTCGATCAGTTCGAGGAAGTATTTTATTTAATCGTGAATATCAATGAAATTTCCCACGATTACTTAGCGATAAACCTCACGCCGATTCATAAAGATTTTTCTTTTATTTACATTTTGTTTTATTGTTAATCATAAGATAAATGATCGCGGGTTATAAATAGACCCGTGATTTATCGCTATCCTAGAAAAAGTAACCGTTAAAAATAAAAAAAATGATATCAATTTTCAAAATAAAATCGCTATCGGTAATTCACTCGGATGAACTTTCTCGTTTACTTTCAATGAGAAAAAGCGAATTAATGCTTTCTACATTCGAAAATACAATTTTTTTAAATTAATTAATTATTTATTGTCATGAGCTATCGTGACATTGAGTAAAAAAAAATTGAATGCCAATTAAAAAATAGTTTATTTAAAAGTTCTTTTGAAAGTAAGATGTGATTTCAAAAATATAAATTTAAGAAGAAAAAATGTCTTAAATAAATGTCGCGAATCCGGGAAAGGAAGGTCGACATAACCTTGCATCCAGTGACAAGATTCCGATACAAATATTTATTACAAAAACAATAATATATATATAATGACAAATTCTTTTTTTAAATAAATGCGAAATTATTTCATTCTTGCAAAGAAATAGTTTATAATTATTATAATTAAAATGACAAAATTGTTGAGTTTAAATGAACTCGTTTCTTTTCGACGGCCTCTTTGTTCGCGGTTCGAGACTCGGCCTCGATTTTTTTTTTTTTTTTTATACTTTTACATAATTACGTTGGTTTACTCATTTTTATTTATTTATTCGTACTTGAATGTTGTGTTTACTAGTTACTGTAATTGAAAAATTATTTAATTAATGAAAAAAAAATTTGTTACAGACCCTCCCTTGGATACCTTGTATATGATAGGAGGACTCATGATTGCTACGGCATTGGTCGGTGTTATTATTATTCTTATTGCAGTTACAATAAGGTAATTATTTTAATTATTAATTTATCAATTTTTAAACATTCTAAAATAATTTTTGTAATTAAAAAAAAAATTAATTTTTTTTTTATGAAAATTTGGATTTTTTATTTAAAAAAAAATATTTTTTTTTTTTTTTTTTACAATAATTATAAAAACAAAATGATCACCTACCTATTGATTTTTACATCAAAATTTTTGGTATTTTCAATTTTTATAATTGAACTTTTGAATTAAAGAAAATTTTTTTTTTATTTTTTTTTTTTTCAGGAAATTTATACGCTCGCGATGGTAAGAAAAATAAACAAAATTTCAAATACTATTTCGATTAATTAAATTTATAATTACAAAATTTTATTATTAATTCCAAAAATTTTTGTCCTAGCAAAATTATTGATAAAAATTTAAATTTCAAAATTGAATTTACCATAAGTCCAAATTTACTCAAGCTCATACTTCAAAAATATAAATTTTTAAGTTCAATGAGACATGATCTTGAAGTTAGCTGACGTCAATTAATTTTTGGATTTTTTTTGCAAAGATAAATTATAAAAAAAAAATATTTAAAAAAATTTCACCTATAGATTTTTTAATTCTCTACATGTGCATATTTTTAGTTTTTTTTTTTTTGTAATTCATTTGTTGAAAAAAAAATCCGAAAAAAATTGTCTTCTAATTATGATTCTTAAGTTAGCAGACAATTAAAATCTTTCGGATTTTTTTTTTCTACAATTTAATTAAAAAAAAAAAAATCTAAAAATATGCACATGTAGAAAATTGAAAAAACTATAAGTGCATTTTTTTAAATATATTTTTTTTTAATAATTTATCATTTTGAATAAATTTAAAAAATTATTAGACGTCAATTAACTTCAGTATTATTCAAACTTCAGGATCACCATTCAGACAAGTTCATTATTTTCAAATATCATTTGGTTGCACAAAAAGAAAAAAAGGTATTTAACAATTATTTTGGAATGTTAAAAAATTAATTAAATAAAAAAAAATTTATTTAATTTGGAAGGAAGCGCGTGAATAATTAATTAAAAATTAAAATACACTTGGTCAATTAATCGAAGTATACAGTACTAAAAAAAAGTAATAAATTATTTGAAATCGAAACCCAAAAAAAAAAAAAACTTGTTGCCAAGAGGAAATTAAATCTCTAAGCTTTCACACACTTTCTCATTGATATTAAATCTCGCAAGCAATTAAGTAATTAATGATTAATAACAAATAAAAAAATAATAATAATTAAAATAATGAAAGATGAGTAAAACAGTTACTCAATGATATGATTAAAATACTTGTAAATTTATGAATTAATTAGTGACAAATAATTATTCATTAATAATCTTAAATCAATAGATATTTATAAAAAAAATATATGATTTGACGTCGGTTAATTTTATTAATAATAACAAATAATAAATAACATATGACACGTAAAATAAAACCTTCAGAATATTTAAACGGATATGAAACACACTGTTACTGTTGGCTAACACTCGATACACTTGAAAAAATATATACAAATAACAAAAACTATTTACAAATAAATAATGAATAATAAATAACAAATCAAAAAAAAATTAACATTTTTTTTAGGCTACTGATTGTAAATAATAAATAATCATCGACGAAATAAATTTCGTAAGTGGAAAAAAAAAGAAAAAAATGAGAAAAAATTATTATCAGACTTTTAAATGAAAGGTGATTAAAAATATTTACGAATTGATAATAGAGAGTCGTATTTGTATGGAAAAAAAATAAAATAAAACAATAATAATAAATTTTTCCAACTGCATTTTAAAAATAAATTAAGAGATATGGATAACAGAAATAGACACACGTGTCAATGTCTTTTGTAGATTTTTTTTTTGACGTCTCTGCCACGTGTGGCATTATTGTAATTAATCAACATCTCTGGTTACATTTCTTGGCATCAGAGATTTTTATTTTTCGCAAGTGCAGCTAGTTTTTTTTAATATATATATCAAGTCTTATTGTTTAAATATATACTGCATATATACAAATATATGAATTTTTAGTAAAAAATTTGAGGTTTTTTTTTCAAATTTACTTAATTCAATTATACAGCCGACTACTTGTTATAAACCTGTCTGTAATAAGCCGACCCTTCAATCGGCAGTTACTGAATCTGATCATCCTCCCCCACTTAATAACTCTAAGGAGTTTTGTACCAGACAACTCGTTATAAGCCTCTGATAAAATTGTCAAAATTATAAACTGAAAAAGAAAAAAATAGACAAATGATGAAAATTTACTATCTATCTTTGGCGGGAAATTTAATCAGTATCAAGTAAAATATAATTTATTATTCATAAATTGTAATGATGAATTACATTTGAAGTTTGAAGCTTCTGTTACAATTGAGGACACTGAAATTGCAAAAAAAATTTTCCTACGACCCCTAGACCGACTTATAACAGTTAGTCGACTGTATATCAAATTTTTGAGAAAATTAATTTTTAAAAAAAATTTTTGAGGCTTTTTTTTTGTTAAGGCCTTACTTTAATTTTGTATATTTATTATTGAAGACAGTAAATTTTTTTTTTTTTACTTTTCCAATCGATTTAATAAATTTTATTTATTTTAGTTCGCTTACAATAAATTAATTTTTTTGTCAAAAATATTTTTGTTATTACGTCACTCAATACAAAAATTTACTCGGCTCTCGTTAGATAAAAATTATTTTCTCTTCGGTATTTAAAAAAAATTTTGATTACGAAAAAAAAACTTTATATTAAAAAAATTTTTTTTTCAACCATAAAATTTTTTTTTCAATTTCTTATTAAAATCCATAAAATTTGAATATTTGATATGTAAACATCAACACTATCATCGACAATATTAACTCATCAATAAATTTTTATTGAAAGAAAAAAAAAAAATCAATTCCTAAAATATCATCTAATAATAATAAAAATAATTTTTTTTCTATTTACCTATAAAAATCATCAGCTTAAATTTAACATCAGGAAAATATGAAAAGTTCTTAAAAAAAAAAAAAAAAAAAAATGTTTCGTTAAAATAATATTCCCATTGACGCAATATGACGTACAAAGTTGTTTACTTTTTAACACGTTCGCCTAAACAACATAAAAATAAATGTTTAAAAAACATAACTCAATAATATACTTAATAAAAGTGCATTCACTTCACTTTAACACTTTAACGTCACATATAAATAAATAAATAAGTCATAATTAATAAAATAATATATCGATAAGTTATGCAATTTAAAAATTCCCCAAGACAAGACAAGAGAATACAATATATATAATTTATAATAAAAAAAAACAAATACCGTTTTATCATTAAAGTCATACTTTACCCTCTTTTCAAAAAAGTTCCCGCGAAAAACCAATAGCCCATGAAAATCAAAGAACGTTAATAAAAAGTTAAAAATTAGACACTTTTGAACTTTTTTAAAGTGTAAAAATAAATTTTGGGAAATGTGCTTTAAAAACGTTCGTTTTTACTCGAAATTCCCTCATATAGTCCTAGAAATTTTTTTGTTTTACTATCAAAATTACAAAAGTTCAAAAAAAGTTCCTCAAAATTATAATCTGTCAAATTTCCAAGTTCTATAAATCGGACTTTTTTTGAATTTTTTTTACATGGGATAGGTGCAAATTTTCAAATATTTTTTTTTTATAATTTATCGGTTTCAAAAATATCAAAAATTATTCAACGTCAATTAACATCATTATCATATTTATATATAGACATTTTGTTATAAAAATGATTAAATATTGACAATTAATTCCTTTTACATTTTTCCATCGTACAAAGATTAATGTCGGCTATAGTACATATATATATATATATATATGTAATGAGCTATTAACTCTATCATTTTATTAACTTGATACGTCATTTCTGATGTGTAATGTGATAAGTACTTTCAGTTTATTATAATTAATAAGAAATTATTATTTATCACTAGATACAGTCATTTTATCAGATATTATTATTTTAAATATGATGTCAATTATAGAAACGTCATTTTAAATTTTTATATTTTATTTATTTATTTTATTATTTGTCGGCTATTTATATCTAATTAATAATAATTAATTAAATAAATAAAACTTTTTTTTTATTGTATTTATTATCTTGGGTAGTCAGGGAAATCATGACGTCAAGTAAATAAATTAAATTATCAGACAAACAATTAAGTGTCCACCCTTGTAATAATACCGTTTACTTACGCGCAGGATAAAAATATAGGATTAAATAAACATAATTATATTATATTTATAGAATATTAATATGAGGATTATGTATATATATTTAGTTTAATAAATAGTACAATCGGATGTCATATAAATAGATTTTAATAAGAATTATTTATTTAATCGTAATGTTAGTGCTATTTTTGTTATTATTTTTTAAGAGAAATGCGATGGGTTAATATCTTTTTTTAGGCATCGTTGGAAAGATTATTTAATTTTTAATAATTTTTGTCCCTGTAAAAAATACCATTGGATTAATAGTTTAAAAGATTCAGTGGCTGGAAGCCCAAAAAAAATTGCAAAAAAATCGGGTAATTTTTTGAAGACTTCTAACTATTGAACTATTGGTCCTATTTAATTTTTTATAAGGAGCAAAGTTGTAGGAAATTGAATTTACTACAACTTTAGTCTCTGTAAAAAATTTCGTCAGATCGATATTTCAATAGATCGTTGAGTTTTTCTTTAAAAATCGGTCGTTTAAGACAAAAATATATATAAATGGCTGTAACTATTGAACTATTGGTCCTATTGAGTTTTTATAAAGGACCAAAATTGTAGGAAATTATATTCCCTACAACTTTGGTCCTGACAAAAATTTTGTAGGATCGATATTTCAGTCGATCATTGAGATGTATTCTAAAAAAATCGGTTGAAAAAATAAAATTATCTTCAAACGGCTGTAACTTTTGAACTATTGATCCTATTCTATTTTTTAACAGGACTAAAATTACAAGAAATTAAATTTCCTTTGCAAAACACCCCCAGAACGTCTAGTTATCTCTCATATTTCTCAAGATATCATTGCAAAGAATACTGATTTCAATTCTTTAACTAAAACCGTATGCATAAAAACGATAAATAAAAAAAAAAAAAAAACCTTTAGTAAAATGTAGATTACTAAGGTGTAAGCATCCGGTTATTACTCTCAACAGTCCTTATAAAATATACCGTATATTTTTTTTCAAGTACAAGTTAATAAACCGCACAAACTACTATCGATAATTATTAGTCTATTAAATAAATATTACCAATACCACAAAAATTATTTAAATTACATTTTACATACTCTCACATCATATAAGTAATTTACAGTTACATAATTATCTATTTATTACCACGATCTACTAATATTATTAACCGATTTATTTATTTATTTTTTTAAATAAATGAATAATTGACCGCAGAACATATATTTTTTATAATTACCATCATCACCTTCAAATATAAATAATAATAATAATAATAATAATAATAATAATAATAATAATAATAATAATAATAAACTACCATTTGAAGTAAGAAATTAGAGTACTTTAGCCAATTTTAAGAGAGAATTAAGTAAATATATAAAAAAGGATATCGAAATTTGACCATCATATTATTATTATTATTATTATTATTATTATTATTATTATTATTATTATTATTATTATTATTATTATTATTATTATTATTATTATTATTCGTACTTTAAATTTATGAACAAATAGCAAATTTGCTAAACAATAATATATAATAATAATAATAATAATAATAATAATAATAATAATAATAATAATAATAATAATAATAATAATAATAATAATAATAATAATAATAATAATAATAATAATAATAATAATAATAATAATAATAATAAATTGAAGTATTAAAAAATATATAACAAGTATCAAAGTATCGTAATATTTCCACAATAAAAAAATGCGCGCGCACAATCATTGCCAGGCATCGTAGCCAATGAAATTTAAGTAGAGCCATGACGTCATAAAGCAGTAGTATAAAACCAGCACGTTGCGGCAACCCAAGCTCAGAGACTCGCTCACGTTCTCACTTGTAACCCGTGAGAAGATTGCGATGATTGTCGAGGCGACTGAAGAAGAAGTCGACGTCGATATTCGCCGCGTTTATTTAGTTTCTCATTAATAAATAATTTATTAATTAATAAATTAAAATCAGTCATTACTGTGAAAAAAACCGTGATAAATTTAATTTTAACACCAAGGATTTAAAACTCTAGTCAGTGCGCCACAATAAGGTGCTCGATTGGTCATTAGACCTAGTGTACGTGATAGTTAACGTGATAGACCAAGTGTATTTAATAAATAAATTAATGATTAATTAATCAATTTTTAAACTCAACGTGAGTGAGTGAAGTAATTGAGTAAAAAATAACAGAGTATTTAAGACTGGTCATAAGATTCTCGAGCATTTGATCGAGAATCGCTCAAACGGCTTCAAAATTCCTTCCAAATTTTCAAATAAACTATCAAGCATTTACGGAAAAATGGTCGGAAGCAATGGTACGATGATTGCAATACGGCTTGTCCGCAGTAAACTGAGAAAGCGAGAGGACAACGCCAACGATCATCAGGTTAATTCGGAGCCGGCAGTTGTGCAGACAGCGACATCGGCTTGCAACAACAACAATAACATTAATAATAACAACAATAATTACCAGGCCAATGGTAACATAAACATCAATGGCAATGGTAATTATAACAACAATTTAAATCTAAGTAATGGAGTGACGACGGGCCAAATGCTGAGCTCGGACATACGAAACAATGGGATTGTGAATCCAGCGGCTTCGATAACTGTTTCCGAAATAAATGGGATCGTTGATGGGACAATTGTTACCGAAGCTAATGATCAATTGGTTTGGCAATTTCCGCCTCCCTATCCACCGCCACTTACTCCGCCGCCTCAGTACACTTTGTACAATGACCAGGTAATTTTTTTTTAATTACTTTTTGTCATTATAAACCACTTAGTGGCTAAATATAATTTTTTTTTAAGTACATCCGATACTGATAAATTTAAACTAATGCTCGAGATTATTTTTAACGACTAATTTTCTTTTAAATACTAACGATCGGCTTAAATATTGAGTCTATGAAAATTTTTAGAGAGACCAAAGTTGTAGGAAATTAAATTTTGGATAATTTTAGTCCTTATAAAAAATGAAGTAGGATCGATAGTTTAGAATTTGGAGTTGTTTTTAAATAATTTTTATTTGACAATTGATTTTTTTTATTTAATTCTTAAATAGTCGATTGAATATTGGTCTTGAGAAAATTTTCAAAGAGACCAAAGTTGTAGGAAATTAAATTTTGGATAATTTTAGTCCTTATAAAAAATGAAGTAGGATCGATAGTTTTAAAGTTAGAGCTGTTTTTAAATAATTTTTATTTGACGGCCGATTTTTTTTCTTAAATTCTTCAATAGTCGAGTGGATATTGGTCTTGAGAAAATTTTCAAAGAGACCAAAGTTGTAGGAAATTAAATTTTGGACAAGTTGGGTCCTTATGAAAAATGGAGTAGGATCGATATTTTAGAAATTGGAACTGTTTTTAAATAATTTTTATTTGACGGCCGATTTTTTTTCTTAAATTCTTCAATAGTCGATTGGATATTGGTCTTGAGAAAATTTTCAAAGAGACCAAAGTTGTAGGAAATTAAATTTTGGACAAGTTGGGTCCTTATGAAAAATGGAGTAGAATCGATATTTTAGAAATCGGAACTGTTTTTAAATAATTTTTATTTGACGATCGATTTTTTAAATTTAATTCTTAAATAGTCGATTGAATATTGGTCTTGAGAAAATTTTTATAGAGACCAAAATTGTAGGAAATAAAATTTTGGACAATTTTGATTCTTATAAAAAATAGAGTAGGACAAGTTGTTAAAAAGTTATAGCTAATAATGATAAATTTTTAATTTAAGTCGAGTGCCCGGGGATTTCCGGTGATTAAAAATTTCCGAAATCTTATCTCCCAATCCGGGGATTCATGGAAAAATAACAATAATCTGATAAATTTATCAAAAAACACATGATTAAATCCCCAGCGAAATTTACACAGAATAATTAAATTATTTTTACCTTTTCGAGAGTAAAATTTAAATTATTCTTAAAAAAACTCAAAATACCAAAATCCCGCCCTTTGAATAATTGGAGTAAATTTTTTTTTATCAAAACAAAAGTCATCAATCACATCTACATCGTAATTATCAACAATCGACTGACAAGTACAGTAAAAAAAAAAAAAAAAAAAAATCAAAGAGTAGGTGGTCGCAACTCGAGACTCAGACAGTAAATATTCAAGCGTATTTAGTAAATAAAAATCCAAAGCTTTTATTTTCATTTGCTATATACACGTACATCCGTAAATAAATTAGCACCCGCTATACCAGACAATCCGACGTTGATTTCTCAAACAAAACATTAATATATCTTATATCCTTGTTATACGTAAGCTCGATTTTATACCAACACAACTAAACTTTTTGGCAAGTTTTATAAAATTGTCAGACGCTCGAGCCTCTGTACTAGGAAATCTCTATAAATATATTTAGCATATATTTATATGATTATTAATATAAATCTCACGTGTCTGCGTTAGAAAATTTTTAAATTAAAAATAATAAAAAAAAAAAAATTAATTATCAAAATTCATGGCATCGATTAATCAAGGACTGGACCTCGAATAAATGTGATACATTTCCGACCTCTTTACTTCTAGTCCAACAGATACCTTTACATATATATACATATATATATATATAATAAGTAGCATAGACTGCAAGACATAAAAAAAAATTCTAAACAATCGGCGGCGTTGCCGATACGAGTGTGAACGTGACGAAACCCAGCGATCAGTTATAGAATTAAGTATTGAGAATAGAAGGCGCCACTGCTGAGGTTCATACATTATATATTTATATATATATATTGAGTACTTACAATAAATGGGAATAGGTTGTAACTATGTAAATATATGTAATTAATTATTTAGGCAACTGTTTATATATATATAAATTTTATCATTGCTCTTATCTGAACAGTATGAATTCAAATAATATTTTACCGGTTCAATACAACAACATAAATATTTTTTTTAGTAAAAATTTCATTTAAAATAAATATTTTTTCATTTTATTTCCCAACTGAGTTAACATTTTTTTGAATAAAATTTAGTATGTATTCTAATTTATTTATTTGCTTCTCTGAATCAGGGCTTTAGCTCCGTTCGACTTTACCCCCTCCATAAAACTGATAATTCAAAATTTTTCAAATTTCCATCTGTTAAAAAATATCACTATAAAAAAATAATTTTTTTTTCTCTATATGAAATCGTGATACAAAACTCAAAAATAAGAGACCAAGTTACCTCATAAAAATCTAAACGTAAATTTATAAGTCGGAGTAAAATTTAGGCAACTTGCCTAGCCCTCGGTTTTGCTGCTAAATTTATCGTGGGTGGGCGTAGGTACCAACACTCAAAACTACTCAGCAAGTCTGTCTTTACCTTCTTTACTCACATCATATATACATATATATATATATATATATATATATTATACATACAATACATTATAGACGAGCTCTACTCTACTCAGGTTGGCTCAGGTTGCCAACCAAACTACCATCGCAGAAACTAAACAGACAAAGAGCCCGTTGGTAAACGTACAGTAAGACTAGTATAGACTTTGACTAAAACCCCGGACATAACAGCTGTTCTTTTTTATTCCTTTTACCGTATACTCAAACTAATTCTCTTATTCACTCTTACTCTTCTTATTATCATCATTATTTTTTACTTTATTATTACTACACTCCTTTTTATTTTACCCCGTACCGGCAGCTCCGCCAGACAGCCTACAGGGAATCGGGAACCAGATGAGATGAGATGAGATGAGATGAGATTAACGCCTGACCTCGTACAATTTTTACTTTAAACTCAACTTGCAACTTTCAAAACATTTTATTCCACAGCACATACATACGCACATGCACACATACTCATACATACATACGTCTCATATGTGTTTTCTTAATCATTTATAAAAATAACACAAGGACTAATAAACAGAGGACGGAGTTTAAATATATATTTTATATTTAGGTCATACTACATTTTTTTATGTAATATTCAATTTCATTTATATGTACGTATATATATATGTTTTTTTTTATCAAGTTCAATGACCAAAAATATATTTCCATTATATGTCGAGGGAGTTTTATTGATTATGTCTAAATGTATAAGGGAGTTTTCGTATTGTATAGTATAGTATACATTTTTTTTTTAATATATATATGTATGTGTTAATAAATAGGGTGATACATTCATACTCTACTATATTATTATTATTGTGTACAGTAAATAAAATTCTTATATATTTGAGCTTAGGGAGGGTCATAGTAATTTTTGTTGAAATTTTCCTCTTAAACAAAATCTCTATGCGCGAAATTAGGAGTAGTCTAGATTTTAATTTTTTTTAATTTTTTGTATTAAGAGAAAAGGTGGACAGAGATCCATTTACTGCGCAAGTGCGACAAAGATAGAGAAAAAAGAGCAGACCCCTCTGCTCTTAGGTTCTGGGTTTAGTATGGGAAAATTGTATGTTAAGTCTGTGAGCCCTATTATATATTTATTTTTGTTATATAAATGTAGATGGGTATATATATGTATGAGGTATATTTGAGATCTATTGAGATCCATCGTATCGAAAAAAAAGTGCTGGATATTTATTTTTACTTGAGGGGAGAATAGAGCATGAGAACTTAGAAGTATCCTCGACTACTGGATATATATATATATATATATATATATATATATATATATATATATATAATAGTTTTCTATGGTTTTTATATTATAGTCTATGGGAAAAGTTTATTTATTTAACTATTTTTTATTATTGTAAAGAATAAAATTCTTTTTTAGTCAGATAAAAATTTTGATGATTAATTTAAGTCGCGGTTTATTCAAATTTAAAACGCGGGTTATTCAAATTTTGAATGTAAAATTTTGCTACTAAATTTAAGTGGCGGTTAATTTCAAATTTGAATTTCAAAATTTTGACACTAAATTTAAGTGGCGGTTAATTTAAAATTTGAATCTCAAAACTTTTGACAGAAAATTCAAGTCGCGGTTTATTCAAATTTAAAAATTTTGACACTAAATTTAAGTTGCGGTTAATTTATAATTTGAATGTCAAAACTTTTGACAGAAAATTCAAGTCGCGGTTTATTCAAATTTAAAAATTTTGACACTAAATTTAAGTTGCGGTTAATTTAAAATTTGAATGTCAAAACTTTTGACAATAAATTTAAGTAGCAGTTTATTCAAATTTTGAATTAACAAAATTTTGACACCAAATTTAAAACGCGGCTTATTCAAATTTTAATTAAAAAATTTTTAACTACTCGTTAATTATAGTCTTTGTGTTACAAATGTATCAAACATATTGAAATTGTAATCAATAATTATGTGTAATAACAGATGTACTAAAAAAATATTTTTTTGAATTACAGAATACTCTCGTACACGGTTTACAAGGAGATCGTCACGGATTTGCCAAAGGAATACGTAAAAATCTCGGCCGCTGGCGTCGTTTGGTGAAAAGGAAGTCAGATATGGATACGTGTGCCATTCCACCGGAGCTTAAGGACCAGTTGAAGACAATTTACGTTTACTAAATTATTTATTTAAATTAAAATATTTTAAAATTAATGACTAAAAAATAATCAAAGTTAGATTATTAATTAAATTAGCATAAGCGATTGTGAAAGCCTTCCAAACTCAGTAATCAATGCTTTCCTGTAGCGAGTAATTTATCCGAGGCCGAATGACGAGTACATGTGTGTACATATTTAAATAATAATTATAATTGTAATTATAATTATAATTAAAATTACAATAATTGTCTAGTTAAATATATTTTTAACGAGACGCGGCTACAATAGTAGTAAATGTGATCGAGTGTAGAAAAAAAAATTTAAAAAAAAAAAAAAAATAAGAGAGAATGAAGAGTTCAATGGTCTCGTGAGACATGAAAAGAGGAAGGAGAAGAAAAAAATAAAATAAATGTTAAATAAAAATGAGGATGAGGATGAGGATGTGGATGTGAATGCTGAGCTCGCTTCTGCTGGTACACTATCGTGACCACGATAATCTTCAGGGCACGCCCTTTATAAAAAAAATTTTAAGCCTTATGTGGAATTAATGATCCTGAAGTTAACAGGCAATTATTAAATTTCTTACTTTTTTTTTTTCAACAAATAAATTAATAAAAAAAAGAAACTAAAAAAATGCACTTGTAGAAAATAAAAAAAACTATAGGTGCAATTTTTTTAAATATTTTTTTTTCTATAATTTGTAGTTTTTAAAAGAATTCAAAAATTATAAGACGTCAGCTAACTTCAGTATCATGGAATAAAATTAAAATTTGAATTTAAAAAAAAATTAAACATATCAATTTTTAAATATTATTGATTTTGTATAAGAAAAAAATTGACAAAAAGAATTCATAAAATTTTTTAGAATAAGATTTGAAAATTTTAATAAATTAATTAAAATTTAATCAACTGAAATAATAAATTTGTAAAGAAAAAAATTTAGTGCCTTCCCAGCCGTTGTCAGTAAATTGCACAAAGAAAAACATAATCAAGAAAAAGTAAAAAAAAAATATTTAATAATTGTAAAATTTTTTTTCAACTGGAAAAGAACTCAATGAGACTGAATATGTAAAGAGTACGACAATACGAGCGATCTCGTAGCTTTTGTGTACGTTTTTACATTAAACAAAAATAATATAAATGAAAAATAAAAAAAAAACTGTAGAAAATGCTGAAATGATTAGTATTATTTGTATGCTACTGGACTGTCTCTTGCATTAATTGCGAGACCACTGTATTGTAGTGATCAATGTATGGTAATTAATTAATTTAACAATTTATTAATTATTTTTTATAACGACAGTCCTGAAAATGAGTTTTTATTGTAAATAGATGTATAAAGCAATAATGATAAGTACATACCACTTGTATTCTTATGACGTAACTATGTTTTAAAGATGTACATGTGGTTATTTTATCTACGAATGTATGGAGACCATTTATCCATTTGGAACAATAAATTACCAATTAATGCGTCTGAGTAAATAAATATTTATGTTTTTTTATTAATTTAATTCTACGCTACTTTGCAAAAAAAAATTTATTAGTTTTTTAGAAATTTAAAGATTTAAAAATTCCCGCCAAAAATTCAAATTAATTTTTTTTCATACAAATTAAAGAAAGAAATTATTTTTTGGTGCGAGAAATTTTTTCTTGTAACAGAAAATTAAAAAAATTTTTTAATTCCCGCCAATAATTCAAATTAATTTTTTTTCATACAAATTAGAGAAAGAAATTAATTTTTGGTGCGAGAAATTTTTTCTTGTAACAGAAAATTAAAAAAATTTTTTAATTCCCGCCAAAAATTTAAATTGATTTTTTTTTTGTACAAAGAAAAAATAATTTATTGGCGCGAGAAATTTTTACTTGTAACAGAAAATTATTTTTTTCTATGAACTTTTTTAATTTCTACAATTAATTTGAAAATTTAAATTTTGAAAATTTTATTTTTACCTGCATAGATTAAGCGATTGAACAAAAAAAAAAATTAGCAGAACTTGTAAAAAAAATAATAATTTTAAAAAAATACTAAATAATTTAATTTCGAAATAAATTTTGTATTTTTAATTTTTTTTTTTTAAATTAAATTTTTTTAAATAAAAAAAAAATGATAAGACGCATTATTATAAATTCTCAGGTTAACTTTAAAGAATATCATGGCTCATATTGAGCTTCTTGTTATATATAATTATTATTATTTTTATTTTTATTTTTCGTATTTATAGTGAATGTAATCCAATACTAATTGTTTATAAAATTAATCATTATCACAATCACTATCATAATTAATCATTTTTTCGATAATTATTATTTTAATTTAATTAATTAAATTTAAAACAAAATTTAAATTCAAAAAAGTGGATATTGGTCTCGTGTGATTTGATGACAAAAAAAATATTTTTGCGTATAGAAAAATTTATTTTTTTATTGTAAACGAATTAATAAAAATAAAATTTAAAATTAATTAGATCAATTTGAAATTAAAAAAAAAAATATAATTTACTGTGTGAGTGCTGTCAATTATAATTAATTAATTAATTAATAAAAAGAAGTCAATTCTGTGCCTATGCAACATATCTAGCATTAAATAATTTCATTTCTGTTTTATAATTATTATACTTTATTATTATTCCTATTACAATTATTATTATTATAATTATCGAATAGAGGCTGCGTATATATTACCTAGTCATTTGTTAATATTGTCGGAGTGAAATGTAATAAATAATAATAATAATATCAATAATCATAAAATAATAATAATAAAACAGTAATTAATTATTATTAATAATTATAGAATAATAATAGACATTTAAAGTTTTTTTGATCATTGGATCTAATGTTTAAACGCAGCTTAGATTATAATTTCAATAAAATATTCAATAAAAAATAAAAGAAAAAAATTTTATTATTTTAAATAAATTAATTATTTTATTATTATCTTTAGTCTCTCCCTTAATTATCAGACAGAAGGATCAGTTTTGGTCATTGCACTATTTGTTGACATCAAAAGTAGTACTGGCGGCTTAGGAATTGCCGCTCATTATTTTATAGAATTTAACATTACGCTGATAAAAAAATATCACAAACTCGAAGAATAATTTTTTTGACAGAAGAAAATTTAAATTTATTTTAAAAGTTGCGGGAAAAAACTTTAATGAAAAGAATTTAACTTCTAAATTGACTACAAGTTACCATCAACTATTTGCTCTATTAACTTTTTACAGTCAACTTGACATCATGTTTCAGTTTTAGATTTCCGTCAACTTGCGATCAAAATGACTACCAGGGTAAAATGTTAATTTGACATCAGGTTACATAGAAATCATCGGTTTTATTGATTTGGCATTTAATAAGTTGACGGCAACTGGTCACCAACTTTTTGAGAAAGCTGGTGGTCAAAATTAGCATCCGATTAGTTGATGAAAAGTTGCCTTGAATTTTCTCAGACATTTAATAACAATTTGTAGTCAATAGTTACAAAAGCTGGAAGTTGTCATCAACTTGATCGCAACAAATTGACATCAATTATTTGATCAGGTTTTGCTATCAGGGTATTTGGGGCCACTTATTTGTCAACAACTTATAGCTTTTGTAACTGTTGACTACAAATTGTTACCAACCTTCTCAGAAATCTGTCATCAACTTTCTGAAAAAATTTGAGGCAACTTTTCACCAACTAATGAGATGTCAACTTTTCCTGACAACTTTCTCAAAAAGTTGGTGACTAGTTGCCGTCAACTCACGGGGACAAGTTTCTCGGAAAGTTGCCGCCAACTTATGGAAATGCCAACTTTTGCGGCCAACTTGGCGACAGGTTGCGGCAGTAGGTTGTCGTCAAGTTGTGGCCAATTTGGCTATCAGAGTGGGGGCAGTCGATGAATCGCAAAGTCGATTGCTTTGCATCAACTGACGGTTCAATATCGGTAGTTGTTATATTATTACTAGTAGTAAAAATCACAAATAAGAATAGAATTTCCAAATTCGCCATCTGTATTCAAAATTAACAATTACCATCATATTACCACTTACCAACAAAATCACATAAAAGTGATACCTAACCCCGAAGTTATATTTTTAATAAAAGGTTAAACCTCAAATCAATCTGTGTTAATAGTGATATCTAATAAATGACAAGTAAAAGATGATAAAATTAATAAATAATTCGTCATTATTATTAAATGTCACAAGCCAAGTAGGTATTGTAAGGCATTTAAGTAAATTTGTCGGCTTTGAAGGTAAAGTATATGAATATTTACAACCAAAAGGTATTGTTAAGCCACCATATCATCATGTTTGTCAAATTGGCGATCCTGTTTTACGTTCGGCTGCTGAATCTGTTGAATTGGAAATTATCAGAACCGCGGAATTCAAAAAAGTAAATAAATAAATAACTTTATATACTCGTAATAAAAATTAGTGAAAATGCATTGACTAAAGGAGACTTCAAAACGTGACAGTGATTAACTTTTTTTGAACTTCTGAAAATTCAAATAAAAAATTAATTATTGACTTAATAATATTTTAAATATGATCAGAAAAAGTTCAAAATCAGCATTTTTTGAATGTAGTTTGCATTGAAAGAAATTATAAAAATTATCACTGAATGTAGAATCAAAAAATGCTCATTTATAATAATAAGTTAATTGTTTTTTTTTTTGTATTTTTAGAAGTTCAAAAATAATTTTGAAAAAGTTCGTCATTAAGTCACGTTTTGAGAATTTAAATAATCAACGCGTATTCGAAGATTTTTTTTACACGGGTATATTAGGAGTGTGCGAATAAAATCGAAAATGACTATTCGATTTTGAATCGAATAATTTGAACTACTTGATAATTTACGAAAAATTCAAAAATTTTGAATATCTGATTCTATGTTCGAATCAAATAGTTCGATTTTATTCGATACGAATAATTTTTAAGTTCGAACTATTCGCACACCCCTAATATATATATATATATATATATATATATATATATATATATATATATATATATATATATATGTGTGTATATATATTAGACTGAATAAAAAAAATCAACTATTTTTTTTAAAAGCTTGACATTAAAATGAAAATAACTAGAAAACAATGCGGAATTTTGAAAAACTTTATCAGAGATAATTTGTCAAAAATAAAATTGTCTACAAAAAAGATTCAATGAGATTTTGTGATAAGTCTGATAGTTTCGCCGGAAAAGTAAAAAGATCTCATAATTTACTATAAATTCGACTTCAAGCTCCAGTAACTTTTGAACAGAGGAATTTATCAAAAAATGATAAGAGACTTTTTTTGTAGAGCATTTAATTCTCTACGAAATTATATCCCGAGCTTATCTGTACAGTGACCTATGGCCGAGGTATAAAATTTCAAATTAAAATTTATTTTTTCCATGTTATCCAAAAGGGAAATAGAAAATTGCGATGCGCGACCCCTGAATATTAATATTAAGAGCTCATCTTTTTTTACCTCCGTGCAACTATTTAATAGACAGTGTCGAGAAAAAAAATAGTCGGATTTTTTTGAATCAGTCTAATATATATATTTATATTTATTTAATAGGGATTGCTACCAAAGGAAATTTTTTTTTTTAGTTTGTCAACCATTTAGTAAAAGTAATGCGCACTTACGATGGATTTGGAATGTCCGCTCCGCAAATAGGAGTCTCTTCACAAGTATTCGTAATAGAGACAACAAAAAAACAGTACAATGAAATGATCTTAGAAAAAACTGCGGGTCAACCGGTTGAAGAAGTGCCGCTCACTGTTTTCATAAATCCTACGGTTAAAGTAACCGACTTTTCAATTACCCAGTACCCTGAGTGTTGCGCGAGTATTTGCGGGCTGATGGCCAATGTACCCAGGGCCAAAGGCATCCAAATAAAAGCCTTAGATATCAATGGGAATCCGTTCACTTGGGATGCAGTTGGCTGGCCTGCCAAAATTGCGCAGCATGAATTTGACCATTTGCAGGTAATTTTATTTTATTAATTAATAATTAATAAATAAATTAATTAATTATTATTGTGCTTAATATGAAAATTTATGTTCTAGGGTAAATTGTTTACTGATATAATGGATCGGAAATCTTTGAGCTGCACTGTTTGGGAAGCTGTAAATCGAAGGGCGGGAAAAATTTCTGTTGATTATTACCCTGTTGCGAGAAGTAAATTACGACGTTTTTTTTTCACATAAGTAATTTTTATCTTATTAATAATTTATCAATAAATAATTAAAATATAAAAATTGATTTTTTTTATAATTCAAAATAAAAATTATTTTAAATTTTAATTTCCCGCTAAAAAAATTGAATAAAAAAGAAATTAGGGCTCGTCCATCATTCAAATTTAGCAGTTTTTTTTTAATTAATTCAAATTTTTGCAATCGAATTCAATTGTAAATTTTAAAAAATAAGAGAATTTATTATTTTTCACAAAATTTGCAGTCGAGTTTTCATGAAATTTTGATCAAAAAAATATGAAATAAATTTTCATTCTTAGAATTTTGTAACTATGGACAAATTTCGGGACTGACTAAATATTTTGCGCATTTTTTTTCATAAAATATGTTCATTATTTTCTATTGGTCCCATTTTGTAACGGAGACAAAAAAAAATTTCAAAATTTTTTTAAAATATCGATTTTGTGATTTAGTTCATTTTTTAAACTTTGAATTGAAATTGTGGCTAAAATATTGAAGATACAAAAAAAATAGTAAGGAACAATCTTGTAGGAAATTAAATTCTCTACAAAAAAGGTATCTATAAATTTTTCGATAAATCCCATAGTTTAGACACTAGGACGTTTTAAAGTCGGCATGGAATAAAAATACATTATTTCTCTCAGATTTATTTTATTATAATTAATTAATATTAATTATTAATAATTATATAACATATATATTAATTATTGATAGTTTTCATAATATCAGACTGTAACAAAAATTGATTCAACACATTTTATTTATATTTCAAATTAACAAACTTAATACATTTTATATTATCGTCATTATTTAACAAATAATATATATATTTATTTATATATATGTAGAAATCAGTATCTTTTTCCACACATTAATTATAAACTTTTTACAACTGGAATATCAATAAATAATTCTCATACATTTTAACTTAATCATATTTATATAAAATTATATGATTCCAGTAATTAGTCAATCAAGTCATTGATTGATTTTATAAAGATTATTAATTAATTTATTACATACTATATATTTATCTTAATTAATAATAATTTTTAATGTACATCG
Source organism: Microplitis deprimator (assembly GCA_964016945.1). Classification (NCBI taxonomy): domain Eukaryota; kingdom Metazoa; phylum Arthropoda; class Insecta; order Hymenoptera; family Braconidae; genus Microplitis; species Microplitis deprimator. Next base: position 3,431,829 of record OZ024709.1, on the reverse strand, counting down.
CATTATATAATTTTTATAATTTATTACAATTTAGTCTCTTATATCACGAGCATTTAAGATTCATTTTTAAAGTCACGTGATTACAAATCTTAAATTACTTATTATTATTTTTTTTTAAATTATCATTGATTATCAATTACTATTTAATATTAAAAAGCGTTTGGTTTTCCCAGAGTATTTTTTTAAAAATATTTTCCACTTAAATCGTGAGCATTAAAGAAATTATTTACAACTAAGAGACAGCCGGGCAAAGACAAGGGATGAAACAAAACGATTTCAGACCAGGGTGAAGTTGACTGACATTATCCGCGGTCTGAAATTCTGTTTCATTCTGAGTTACACACTAGTTTTTCATGATTATCCGCATTGGAACATCAAGTTTCGGTGTCAGCAGCCAGTCAGAGACAAGTTAATTTAAGACCGATGGTGTCATCAATCATTAGCGTAAGCGTAAATTGTCATTTTCAATTTATGATTAGGGTAGTACTGTCGTTTTTAGAATCACCGTTCAGAATTTAATGGAATTCGACAAATTGGTAGATAATGATAAGAAAAAGATCCAATTTAATTTTTGAAGAGCTACAGAGAACCAGTAAAATTTTTATTTTCATAGACTTAACATTGAGCTGCATGAGAAATCACAGGTTTCATCGAATTTATTTTTTCTCTGTAGCTCTTCAAAAATTTAATTGGATCTTTTTCTTATCATTGTCTGCTAATATGTCGAGTTTCATTAAATTCTGAACGGTAATTCTAAAACCGACAGTACTACTTTCAGCAGAAAAAATAAATATTGCTTGCCATTTACACTAATTTTTATAAAACTTAATCACAAAGTCATAAGTGTCAATTACATAAATAAAATTAGTAATTTGAAATTACTAATAAACAAATGACAAGTATTAGAGCTGAAATAAAGAGTGGAAGTGGCTTTCACACGGAAAAGAGAGCAGTGGAAAAATTTCAGTTTTTAGTGCAGAAACAGGGCCCTCGTTGAAAAAACTTAAAGTATTATAGTTTGCACTGTAATAACTGAGACTACTTCTTGTAATAAAGTAATTACAATCATAGATACCAAATTTAACAGTTTCTAATGTATTTTTAGTTGAATGAAACTTTATTATGAATGAAACGCTATTAAGGACTGAAAAAAATCTTATATGAAACTGCAATATTTGCTAAATAATTGCTGCGTCTCAGAAATAGTGTAATTTTTACAGTTTCGAAGTAGAGGGATTTTGCTGATAATTAAAACTGTAATTTTTCCACTATTATTTTTTCCGTGCAGCGGGCAGAAATATTATTTGTTTCTGTCCTCTGACTGAAGGCATTCGCAATTCACGCATACGCTAATATTTCTTCGCGACATTGGGCTGAAATTAGCTTGTTTCGATTGCCCTTACAGACACTGAAACTTGAAATTTCGATGCTGGTATCATGGTAATGCATATATATGACTTAAAATAGAGTTTTTCTCTTTTTTTAGGCGATTTGTTTAGAATATTTTTTCTAGGAATCTATTAATATTCAATTAAGATATTTTTCCCAAACATATTTACATTTATACACGCTAAAAAAAAAATGCTAACTATTACCATCTTGCGATAGGGAATGATTACCATCCGTATGTGATAATCATTATCATGCGTTTATGTTAACTACTCGTTTCGTTTATAGGAATAATTACTATTGCCGATAGTAATAGTTATCATCTAGATTGTAATATTTCTTATGTCTGAAAAATTTTTAATTTTGCCTTCTAAGATAGTAATGATTATCATCACAGATGAGAATAGTTACTATCTAGATACGAATGCTTACCATCTCCGATAGGAAAAGTTAACATAAAAGAATGAGAATCATTAAAATGTAAGGATGAGAATAGTTACTTCGTTAAGATGGCAAGTATTACCACTTTTTTTTCAGCGTGTATTTTTTCCGTGGCCTGGGTCCGTTAATTAAATTAAAAAATTCATTATTCAATCTTTCTACGATACTAAACCCAAAAATGAATTATTCAAAAACATATGATAAATTTTTCTACTTTGCCCGTCTCTCCCTCAGTTAATCGTCATAATTATTTATTTTTTTCAAATTTCTTAGTTTTTTTTTCTACTATTCTATGATTTTTCCTCAGTTTATGTCACCAAGTTTCATTTTTTATTCAAACTTATTGGCACAATTTCAAATTAAGTACAGAAGATATTTTACGAAAATTTAAAAAAAAAATCCAAATAACTTTTTTTTGTTTTAACCACTCTAAAAGTTTATTAGTGATGATAAGAGAATATTCACTAATTCAGAGTGAAAATCGTACCATACATTCCACAAAATGGTACCATTTGCTCTCTGAATTAGTGAATATTCATTTCCTTGTGTATGTCACTAATTTACTTTTACAGAGCATTGATTCAAATCGTTTTTATTAATTTTTTAATTACAAATATTTTCATATTTTACGAACACATATATCTATATATATATTTATATTTATATATCTTTATATATACAATGAATTTATTTCCGATTTACAAGTAAGCACCGTTAGATTATTAAAGTGCGAGCCCGTGCATAATTATTACGTACACACAGTCATATATATTTATGTGTATATATATATATATATATATATATATATATATATATATTTTTTTTTTTTTTTCTTTATAGAAATATCTAATTTAATATTAAATATTAATAAATATAAATTCTAGGCATTCATTTTCATAAATATTAACATCGATTGTTTCTCACAAATATAATTACACATATATATATATGTATATATGTATATATGTATATATATTATGGGTGTATGAATAATATTCGATTCGAAATGCGAACTATCCTATAATTCGATTTGATTCGTATGAATAATTCGAACAATTTGAATATTTGCACACCCCTAAAATATATATATATATATATATATTTAATTATGATATATATTTATGTACACCAACTCCATTAATTAATTTATTTATCTATTAAAAAAAAAAAATTACTCGTACGGAATATGATCGACTGATTGGTCCTCAATACGAAATAATAAAAAATTCAATTACTGCAATGATTAAAAATTTTACAATTTTTTTTTCTTTCATTAAATTACTGGTGACTAAAATGATTATTCACATGTGTAATTTCGTATCATAAAATTACTTTTTATATTTTCTCATCTAAAACGATATTTTTTATTTTTTCTTAATCATGATAAATCCTTTAGTGAGCTTTAATTCTTATAGATAAAGTTTTCGGCCTTGGGTTAATAAAAGTAAAGCTTGTTTATGTGCGGTGATGTGTCAGTCGTTTTTAATTTTTTAAGTCACTTTATATTAATGAACATTTTTATTTAATTTTGTATGCATAGTTTTTCTTTCTTTTTAAGTTTATCATTATTATTATACATTTATCGAAGTGTGAACACGATTCAGAGCACTGTCTTGATGTCAGGAGACGTGGACTTGAGAGTTTGATTTAAATTGCCTGGAAGATTGATGCTGACTGCCATTGGTGTTGTTCCCGTTATTGTTCTGCCGTATAATCATCGTTCCTGATTGTAAGTGCAATGGAATCCTCACTGTACCTAATTTAATATAAGAATTTTAAATAAAATGACAAATTTATTTATTAATAATGGGAGGCATCTTTTTTTTTTGAAAAACAAAAAATGTTTCCTCCCCGGCGGGGAATCGAACCCCGGTCTCCCGCGTGACAGGCGGGGATAATGTCCATTATACGACCGAGGAATGTGATTGCGAAATGTCGCTTTACATGGAAATGCAATAAAACAACAAACGAAAAATTAAAAAAAATAATTGTTGAATAACGAAAAAAAAATTTTTTGCTAATACAGTCGAGTCGGGTTAGGAGTCTGCTCGTTATGAGTTCGTCGACTCATATTTCTCTTGAAAAGATTCTATTTCCATGAACTAAAAAAAAATTCATTTCATTCTCTTGATATAAGACCGAAACATTGTTGAGGCAAATTAAATTTTGATTCTCCCTGATTAAGAAAAATAATTCGCTCCATGTTAAGTGTATATCTTATATCTATATATTAGTCGATTCAAATTGTTTTAAATCATTTCAAATTGTTTTCAATTATTCCAAATCATTTTTCTTAATCAGGGCTTTTCAATTATACGTTTTGTTTTCAAATTAAAATACAGAATGCAACTTTCAATAACATATTTAATAAATATTATTGCTATAATAATTATAGAGTACGTATTATTATAATAAACAATTAAATAATTAATTATGAATTAATTACGGACTTATCATTATGGCAGAATCATAACGCGGCTATGAAAATAATCACGTACGCACTTACACTTGTAAAATAGGGGAAGTATAATCGACTACTGAGCAAAAGTGGGGGTACAGGAATTCTTAGAATTATATTCCCCTACAACCCTGTAGGCAGGTTCATAACGCGACTCGACTGTATTTAAAAATGAATAAATCGTGCAAAAAGGAAAAATAAAATAAACAAAATGAAAAAAATTTTATTGTTTCTTCATTAAATATTACAACAATAATAGAAATAAATATTAGAAGCAATTAACAAAAAATAAACATAATTAATTTTTTAAATTAAAATCGTTGCTTGAAGATAAACGAGGATATAATAAATTAAGATCAATATTACAATCACCGCTCTCATTAATATCGCCGTTATGATTAGGAGGATTTATCAATGCGTATTTATTAGCGTGAGAAGTATTTGATGCACAGCTGAGACTAAGACTCTGTTCAGAGGATGTACTACAGGTGGACATACCATTTCTTGAGATCCTCGTATGTCCAATGGGACTTCCTGTGCAACTGTAACGTGTAATAGCTTCCGATCTGCTTAACGCTGGTTCCGGTTCCGCGTGCACGCCCGGACACCACCGGAACACTAAAGCGAATCCTCTACGAAATCTGTTTTACAGAAAAAAATATAGTTAATATTTTTATCAAAAACTATCTTTAAATTGGTAGTAAGTTATTACTTTTCTTCATCATTTATATCTACGCAATATCGCATTTTTGATACCGAAATGTCATTTTGAAACCAAAAAGGCAGAATTTTTTTTTTTTTTATTATGCTAACACTTTAAGAACAGCAAAATTTAGTAAAAAAATTTCAGTTCTAACAAAGTTCGTATTCTTGTTTAGAATGCTATGGTGTTATAGTAGTGCCGGTCCACGTTGGCCATCTGTCGGAAATTAAAATAAACATATGTAAAAATTGATATGAACATAATAAAATATTCAATGGTTACAGTAATTTGTGATGTGATCGTTGTCGATTTTACTATGGCCATAGTATTTTTTCTACGTGTTTATTACGATTTCCGACAGGTGGCCAAGATGGTCCGGTACTACTATGACACCATAGCATTCCAAGCGAAAATAATTCCCCATGTAACAGTGAACTTAAAAGTGAATTTTGAAATTTGAGACGATTCTGAACTTAGAGTTGATCATTTTCGGAACTTCATTTAAGGAAATATTATATTATACACCAAGGCAGGAAAGTAGAACATTTCAGCCCATGTGTGTAATTGCCTGCCGCCATGAAATAGTGTATTGCATAGTTAGGATACTAAGATAGTCTTTATGTGGTTAGGGCAATGTTTTCAGCACGAGTCGTAGGGTTACATACACGGGCCGAAAGCTGTTACATAACCCTACGACTCGTGCTGAAAACATTGCCCTCACCACATAAAGACAGTATCCTAACTATGCAATATACTATTATATATCATGAAGAAAAATATGACGTCCCTATCAGTGTTTGCTACCCTAGCCTTTGGTTCAGGTAGACCACACACGTGGGTTAGTGTTCCTACTTTTCTTCATGGTATGCAAAATACTATCTCTGAAATAGCTTATTGTCGACGATAGAAAGTAAGTTTGCTTTGATAAATAAATAGTTTACCTTGAATTCATCCAGCAATAAATTATCGGGTTGTACATGCTGTTGGACATCGCTAGCCAGTAAATGGCTAAATAAACTTCTTGGATGTATGGTTCATTTGTTACGTCCGGTAATGAAGATACGACAATAAAATAAATATGAAATGGTAACCAACATACTGCAAATATCATTACTATAGTAACCATCATCTTCACAACCTAAAAAGAAATACAAATATATGTACACATTTGGATGACAATTATTCTTCTGCTGTTTAAAATGCATCCGCTGATGTAAAACTTTTTTTTAAATTTTTAATCTCAAAAAATTGCGATCTAAAAATTTTCTTTCTCTCAAATTAGAAGTTCTCTATTCCCGTAATAATTAGGATATTTTTGGATAAAAGGTTAAAAGTTAATAAATAAAAGTTAAAAATTGTCATCCGAATGTAAATAATTTTTGAATTTAATTATAAAATTTATTTAAAAATAATAAAATTTTTAAAAGGTTGTAATAAAAAATTATTAGTCTAAAAAGAAATAAAAAGTTATGAAAGCTCTGAAAAATAATAAATGGCAAAGTTTCATGTTTTATCCCTTATTATAAAAGATTATTTGGTCTTTTGTCCTTGAACTAAAAGTCCTGGGAATAAGTACATCGGAGAATTAAACTTGAGGAATGAAAATTATTTTTGTATATCCACCAAGACATGGAGTTAAATGAGGGTGTAAGGGGCAAAGGCAAGGGGCTAAGAGGTAGAAATAAATATTCGAGGATATAAGAGAGGAGACGGAGGTAAAGGAGAGAGTAAAGTGAAGAAAGAGAACATGAGAAAACGGTTTATCATGATCTGGAAATAGTCCAACTTTCTTATTCCATTGATCACGAGAAACTGGTATGGTCTCTTGGTGAGTCTAGTGTAATAAATTACTGGGTGTGTAATGTGTATTACAACCGGATTTCATGACAAGGACATAATAGATATTCGTACGTACATAAGTTTTTATTTGCATGTGCATTGTAAAAAAAAAAATATTTAATGGTTTATTTTGCAAGTTAAATTTTTTAAATATTTATCAGGTTGGCTGCAAAATATGTGGTGATATATATGAATGTATATATATGTATGAGCAAAGTTATAAATAATACAGCTTCAATTAAGTTTTATTATGGTACGAGTAGCACGTGAACGGAAGCAAAAACGATTTCTTAGTCGGATTCTAGGTTAACTTGTAGACGTCTATTTAAGGTAATAAATTAAATCTGACCATAGAATCCTGAAAAGCTTTACTTAATTACATCTTTCAACGGCTCAGAAATGGCTTAACTTGAATACTAACATGAGGAAATTATTTAATCTTATGATTACTGTATTTAATATTAATGAATCTGGGGAAAAATGGATTAGAGCTGAGTAGATTTACGTGGTTATAATTTGTTCCATTCTTAAAATCTGCGGAGGCTTATGTACACGGAGAGAAATTTCAAGTAAATATGCCTATGCACCACAGTAATAATTACATTACTCTAGAGTTTGTGTATAAGAGCGGCAGGACACAATCTATAGAGTAATGTAAATATTACTGTGCTCATAGGCAAATTCACTTGACATTTTTCTCCGTGTAGATTAACTCAGGTCTACTTGGATATACTTTTTTATGTATGATTATATCTATGTAAATTAAATGTAGTTAAGAACGGTTTTCAGATAATTTTATCCCAGCTTTTCTCTGAAATAAAAGCTCTAAATGCAAAATAAAGACACAGACTCGATGCTTTATTCCATGAACTAGCGAAGTGCGCTTCAATTTTTTGATAACTTCCATTTGTTTACGAGAAAAGCTTGGACAAAGTTCCCATTTACTGTACAAGTGCAACAAAGATAGTACCGTTTATCCAATTGAGTGCGAATTGAGAAACAAATGAAAACGCGTCTTAAGTAAAAGTGTGTCCTATGTTAACATTGGAGTTGTTCCTATATTACATAGTTATTTTTCCAATGTTAGTATAGAAAAATTGTCATTATAGAAATAATTCTTACCCTGGTGGAAATTTTTCGGACTTTTCTCTGAAAAAGTCTTTAGAACTCTGAAAAATTTTTTAGAACTTTAGAACTGAGTTTTTCAGAGAAAATTCCAACAAAAGAATTACCCCTAAGCCAAATTGGGAAAATTTCCATTTTTTTCACTCCATGCAGAGAACAGCAAAAAAATGACTAATTTAAGTATAATAATATATGATAAATAATAATAATTTCTGTAAATATCAAAAGTCCTGGGTTCGATTTTTAGACTAAAACCATAATTATTTTCTATCAGTTTCTTTTTGTTACGTACATTGAATTTATTTACAAAAATTAACGAAAGTAAATATTAAATTAAGCCAAAAATATAAAATAACAATATGACCATGCAAAATGCAAAGCAAACTACAAATAATAATAATAATAATACTTGGTTTATGCTATTTCATAAGATATTCATTTTAAAATATCAAGCAGCTGTGCTAATTTATAAGAAACGTGATACTAATTATTGCAGTTAAGTAACTTTTCTCAACTTTATAATTTTAATTATTAATTTATTTACCTTAATTATATAAAATAAAATGAATTGTTGAGTGGAAAAGTTTCATAATAAAAATAATAATAATTACTACTATTATTATTTTTTTAAACAAATGTTTAAATATTACTTTCTATTTATTTTTTAATAGATCGTCAACTTAACTAAATTTCTTTAAATTGGTTTTACTATTTGGCGGCACACATCGTAGTTAAACTACTTAAACTCTAGTAAATATGTATGTAGGAATTGATATACAAAAAGATTGTGAATAAATTTAAATATAGAATCAAGTTGGATATTTAATGCTGGTGATTCAACTTACAATTAATGTTATATATATATATATATATGAATAGAGGAATGGAAAAAGTAAATAGAGAACGAGTAGGTGAAAATAGAGTTAAAATTGGGTATCTAAAATTTCTCGTTACTCGAGTTGTACTTGGATATATATATTTATATATAACAACGAACAATTCAATTTCAATCGCTAAATATATTTACATATTCATACTGAGTGTAGTTTAGTCTTGGAAATTTGTAAGCACATGTCTATAATTTAAAATTACATATTTATAATTATACATTTACACTGTAAAAAATTTTCAGAGTGAAATTTACTTCTAAAAGGGATTTATTGTAATATTAAAACTGAATGCGGATTTAAATAAAATCCAGATCACTTCGAAATTACTCCGCTGAAAAAATAAACTCCCTATTTACTCTGTATGTAAAGTTTTTTTTTACTCTGGATCTCCGAATGACGGAGTAAATTCAGATTTAAATAATCCTTAATCACTTCGAATTTTTTACAGTCTAATACTGTATATGAAAAATAGTTTAATATTTTTTTTTAAGAAAATTAAATATACATTTTGTAAGTTGAACAAGAATTTTCCATTAATTTTGTGACCTCGTCTTTGCCAAAAGTTTATCACACCCAAAAAAAAAAACTATCAAAGCAATGTTTCAGAGTTCACTATAAAGGTCGTGGTATTAACAATTCCCAGATCCCGTCAGAATGACTCAAGCTTATCTCAAGCATTTTATCACCACAGACCGAAATTATTCTACAAATGACGAACCGAAGGTTATGTTCGTAAAAAAAAAAAAAACTAAACAATCGTCGGTCTTTGGTCTTTAGACGATCGCGTGGGCCGCAAAGAAATTCTTATCGTCCATACGGATTCTACTTATCTTAGCCATTACATTGCTATGTTTTAATAGGAACCCAACATAATTGAAGCAAAAAAAAGTTGGAAAGTCCAAATGTGCATAACTCATTTGACATTCCAAAAGTTAGCATTGAATAGCGCTCTTATATGCAAGAATATATTTAAAGAAAAATGACGTAAATTTTTTCATGAATTACCAGTTTTAAGTTTTTATTAATTATAATTAAACCAAAAAAATTTGGATTGTGATTTTCAATCAGGTTCTTCTACTTTAGAGTTCAAGTGTAATAAAAATGAAAATTTATTAATCGATTGTATATTTTTCAAGTTATTGTGTTTACTAACATCCATACATACCGACCGACATCACAATTTTTTAAAATCATTATTTAAAAAAAAAAAGTTACTTAAAATCAGGGTTGTAAATAATGCATTATTTTTTTAACACCTTAGCGATTTCATTAGCCATTAAATTTAATTTTTTAATGGTGCAATTTTCCCCCGCATGAAAAAAAATATATGCCGGCAAAATAATATACATACGGCTTATATCTTTAGTATTGTCATATGCATGCTATTTTATCGGCACATATTATCGGATATAAATTTTTTTCGTATGGGCCATTAGCTATCAAATTTAATTTTTTAAAGGCAAAGATTTTCATCACCCATTAAATTTAATTATTTAATCGGAAAGATTTACATCGAAGAATAAGTAAATAATAGTATAATGTGATATTTTGTTGAATAACGAATTTTACAACCCTGCTTAAAATTGTGTTCTTTTTATTAATTAATATCTTCAAATTATACGAATTTTTTTCTAGCTGAGCGTAGTTGAATAAGTATAGATATTGTAACGAATGTGAAACTGATTTTTAAAATATTTGAATAAATAGAAAACAAATGCCTTCTTCTCTTGTTTGATAGATGCGCGACTAAAGTCAGACAGTCATATATTGAAAACTCCAAGATTCTGAGGCTCTGTAGTGTCAAGGAGTAACGGCTGGATGGGTTATCTTAATGCCTTATTTAAGAACCAACTAATAGTCTAGTCAACATATGCCTTTTAGGTCAAAATTTTTAATCGCCTCAGAAAATTATGATCAAGGTGTCATTCGATTCTTCATCGCATCTAGAAACTTTTTGAACAATTTAGTAAAAAAAAAAAAAAGCTTTGTGTTTTTGTGAATATCTCAAAAAGTATTCAAAATTTTTGAAATCTGAAAAAAGATCCAAAAAGAGGAAGGAATTTCTTAAAAAGAAGTCCTACCTCCCCAAACTCTAGGACCAATATTTATAATTTTTCTAGAGGGTTGAAAATACGGCCAAAAACGGGAACTCTCGCTTGCGTAATTTAATAAATTGTTTGTAACTTTTGTAATTTTTGCAAGCGCCACTCCAAATTTTTCAAAAAGTTTCTAGATGCGATGACGAATCGAATGACACCTCGATCATAATTTTCCGGGGCGAATAAAAAATTTTTACCTAAAAGGCACATGTTGACTAGACTATAACTATATATTGAAAGCATAACATCTTACATCTGTATATCAATAAACTATATATCTCTTGCCTTTCTTTTACTGCTGTTAATTGTGGTGTTGTTATTTCTAGTTTAAGTGTCTTATCATTGTAGTATAAGTGATATTAATTACAAGTTACCCGATACTACAATATTATTTTTACACGAGTGAATCAGCTGGGACGAAAAAAGCGTTAGCAGAACACATTTCATTGCTTCGCAATTGAGTTGTGCAATATGTCGATTCCTCAGCGATACAAACATTCGCTGCTAAATTTAATTCGCCATAAATCCTTTTAATTACTCTTTTGAAACAACTAATCTTACTCATCCTAACGTCCCAGGATTATCAATGCGCATATATATGCAATGCACAAGAACATTAGTTTAAGAACAAGATCCTCTGGCAAAGCTCAATGAACAGGTAGAGCTGAGAATTATGAAATGCCTAGATGGCAGAGGTATAAAGCAAAGCTTAGAAAGCAAATCTTGAATAATTTGTTATAGAAATGTCTTCTTCAAAGCATATCATGTTTAAAAGGGTGCAGAGATGAGAATGTGCGGCTTTAACCTTCTTAATCGGCTATTTATCAGATAGCTACCAATTAATATACTTATGAATATATATATCTATATACCAAGTGTTTGTTAATTACAAGTTACTGTAGAGTTGACTGTACAAACTTGAGAAATAGCTATAATGTCCAAAAAGCCCCCGAGCAATATTCAAAGAGCAATTTTAACTTGAACTTGATATCAACACTATTACAAGACCCTTCTCTAAATATTATTATTATTTTCATGTCGTAGATACATCTATTTATGTATATATATATTTTAGTAACAATTTTGGTAGCGTAGACGGTAAATTAAACCTGTATAACCTTATTTGTAATACTACGTGATTAAGTCGAATAAATTTTCCCTCGGTACTAGGCTACTCTATATATTGCTGTATATTTATTTTTAGTTGGATGGGAATATATGTGATATGGATAAATGGATGCATATTACAATTTGTGAGTCTAATTTTGTATGTATGAATGAATGGGCGAATGTATTCACGTGCTGGAAGACAACAATTTTATGCTGGTAGATTTAAATGGTATCTTTGTATACCGTGGGTGTACTTGTTGAGCAAAGACAGTGAGACATGCACTGGGGAATTAACGTGTTGACCCAGTCGTTTAAAATGCCAGGAGACATTCCGTGTGGGGAAGTCACTGTCATATTTTTTGAATTGTTTAGAATAAAGGTCAGGATTTGTTACTTTTTTAGGGAAATAGATCATGCGGTTTGGAAATTTAATTTGAAATGTATTTTTTTGAATTTTTTGTTGTGAAGATGGGGCAAGTTGAGTCAGGCATATATTTGTGTTTAAAAAAATTTCCTCAGCTTATTTTGGATATTTTTCTTAAGAGAAACTGAGATAAAACTAGTCTAGGGTAAAATGAGCCAGACAAAAAAAAATTTTTTTTCTCATATCGATCTGAATTTTCCTGCATAATTTCCAAAATTCTTTTTAAAGTAACATCCTAGTAAATTTTATTGCCAAGTATTCTAAGTAAATTTGTACTAATAATGGAAAAAGTTTTCCAAAAACGTTCGGGATTTAAAACTTAGAACATAAAGCTGAACTTTTCTCAAACTTTCAAGTTTTAGAGTAAAAATTATTTTTGTTTTATAACTTTAAGCCATATTTTGAGTCAGATGAGAAAATTTTTTCTGCGTTTATGAAATTTTCCAAAATATAAAATCTGTAACTTTTAGTGAACGTTTTTTGAATCTTGAACCATTTTTTGAGTCTACGGCAAGTATTTTTAAACCATTGGAATGTTTCATAAAAGGTGAAAAATTTTAAATCTCAGTACTTTTGATAATTAGTAAAAAAAAGAAGAAATTAACTTCCAAAAAACTTTTCCTTTAGATTCAAAACCATAGTTTTCACTTTTTGCCTGAAAGTTCGAAAAAAGTTAAACTCAAATTTCTAAGCTGTCATAAATTTCAGTTCTTTATGTTGAGCGTTTTTTGAATTTTTTTTTACCGAATTTTATTTACACGGGAGATTAATGTTAACAAAAATAATAATAACTTACTCGTCGTTTGCTTTTAATACTTTCCATTTGATTATGAGTTTGCTCGCCAATACTTTGCGAGCCCCATAATTCACAGCCAACTCTTGCATATGTAAAAGTCATCGATCCAATCGGCAAAAAATATGTCAGTATCATGAATAGAACATTGTATCTGTAAAAAACAAATCAGGCGTTAGAAAAAATATTAACACGATCTAAAACTGAAATTTTTGAAAAATGCATTGAAGTTCACAAACTCCACTAGAACTAAAAATACTAAAAAAGTGATTTTTAAAAATTTGTCCCTTACTGTCTTTTGAAATTTGACAGCTGAGCAGGAAGTTAAAAAATTTCAGTTTTTTGAATTAAAAGCAAATAATTAATAGGGTTAGTTAAAATAATTTAATAAAATTAAATCGAATGATTGAACAAATAAACGTTACTAATCGACATAAGAATTTATGGGAGAGTAAAAAAACGGTAAAAAGAAATTTAGTGTCAAGTTCGTGATTGCTCATGTACGTTCCTGAAATTTTTTATTACATAATATTGATTATTGGAAAAAAAATCTCTCTCTTTATTTCTTTTGCGTTTTATTTTTTAGTTCTCTGGTCTTTTGGTCTTCGGGTCTCTGGTTCTCTGGTTCTCGGGGCTGATGAGAAAGAGAGCTGGGTTATGGTAAAAAAAGTAAATGGAAGAGAAGCGTCAATGATAAAAGATAGAGCTAAAACATTTTCGTTTAATTGCGCATTCTCGATTTATACCCGAGGTGCTTTTAAATAAACGGATCGCTGAGCATCGATTGCTTCCCATTCCGGGTGTCTATGAAACCACCTGACTGACGAAATAAGAAAAGCGAGAAAATATTTTAATTCCAAGTTTAAATATTTGTGGGGTGAGATTTATTGAGATGAAAATTATATAAAATTTTATTTAATATTTAATATTAATGAGAGCATTATTATTTTTAAAAAGTATTGCGTGTTTGAAATTTCAAATTGGCTCATTAGGAGGACGCAGTTGGCGGGTAATTAGTTTTTGACGAAAAAATATGAATTATTCAGAGCCGAAGTATGAATTTTTTTGGTAGAAAAAATTTTGTGAATTTTCGGGTTGACTTAACTCGAGGTTTCTCAATAAATATATGAAATATATGAAGATTGTCGATGCGGTTCATTTAGAAAATTATCAAAAGTATTTTGATTTTCAATTCACTTTTTAGGTTTTCGATTCATTACATATTTTAGTAATTATATAAAAATGGAGCTTCGGATATTTTTGGCTGTAAAAAATTTTAAAATTGCCGTATCTTAGTTTTTTTTCATTTTGTTTTACTCTTCAACGGATTTATAAAAAAAAAAATATGATCCTAAAGTTAGCAGACAATTAGTAATTTTCGGATTTTTTTTTTCTAAATCAACAAAAAAACAAAAAGAAAAAATATGCACATTTAGAAAATTTTAAAAACTACAGGTGAAATTTTTCCAAATATTTTTTTTTTATAATTTATCGGTAAAAAAAAAATCCAAAAATTATTAGACGTCAGCTAACTTCAGTATCATAAAAAAATTCCAATAAAAATCAGTTTTCTTATTAAAATTTTTTTTTCAAGCCGCGACATCTCCGAAAAATTATAAAATAAACATTTTTATTTCATAAAAATAATTTTAATTTCTAGGATTTTCTAAGAGTCCCATTTTCCCTCTTTTACTCTATTTTGCTCCTAAATTCTGAATAAAATCTAAACTACAAAAAAAATTTCGCTGATTTTTTTCAAATTTCGGAGGATCGGCCATCGTGCGGCCGCTCGTGTCACTCTTAAATTTCCTGATATTTTTTTTACCATATCATGGGGGTGAACTTGTACCCCACTCCCCCACCCCTTTTAATTTCAATCACACAAAAAAAATTAAGCCAACAGTAATTTAAATTGCAATAAAAATTTTTCCAATGAAAATTGATAACTAAAAAAAAATCAATCAACTATCGAATTAAAAAAATATAATTTAAAAAAAAAGCTTTGAATTAAATGATTGACTCAAAGGTAATTGGGTTCTTTAGTTTTAAAATTATCCACGATATCCATGAGGTAGCCTGCGAACGATTGGATTTCAATTTGGCTTTTCCGATCGACAAACGTTACTTTATTACTGCACGATAATATTGTTCTGTGTGTAGGTCATGTGTGCACATGTGAGTGTATGTATGTGTGCATGTGCACAGTAACAGTGAATATGGTGACTACTAGTGTAGTGAGCGATGAAAGTGAGTTGAGTGTAAAGGAATGAGAAGTTACAGTCTAGTCAGTGACTGGTGATGAACATGAAGCCCTCGAAGCTCTTCCCGCTTCTCAAACAAAGTATAAGCCACACTCATACTCGTAGTGATCCCCATACACCAGACACCAGACACCAGGTTACCTCTTTAATAGTTCCTGCTTTTGGTTCTCTGCCCTCTACCACTAATAGCACAGCATGTGTAGCAGTTCTAGTGAGCAACTTTATGTAAGTTTCAGTTGGTTTAAGACCCTTCCCTGTTCCCTGTCCCTGTCCCCTCAAACCCTCGATCACTCTTTCAATCTGTCTTTATCGTAAGTCTTTAGTTCCTTGGGTGACTTATATCAAGAGAGGCTGAGTAGTAAAGGCAATAAGGGAAAATTATCCCCAGTTACACGGAGATCACGCTCTTTTATGTTTATACAAGAACATCATCAGACATCTAGTTTAACTTTATAAAAGTTTAATTAGTTTACCCTTTTCTACTCACTCTCAGATCGATTATTTATTACTAGTATTACACGATCCAATTAAATCACTTTTGAATACCGAATTTTTAACTTCCCGCTAAGAAAGTTGCAAATTTTCAAAAATACGGGAAGTTATTGGTTTCACCCCGATTTGGGAAAATCGAAATTCCAATAGATGCCGACGTTTTGAGGTTCTAGGAAGCTATTCTGACTAAATTCAAGATCATGTCCGAGTGTATGTAAATATCTATAACTTTTGAACGGATGAACCGATTTTGATCGTCAAGGTGTCATTCGACGCGGTTTGTCAATATCTCGAAGCTGAAAAAACATTGAGCTTGATCGGTAGGGCTCGTTCGGAGATATTCCAAAAATAAACTTTTTTCAAAAATGTTTTTTTCGGATAACTTTTTACGGGCTCGATGGATTGATTCCAAAATCAACTGGGCTCTGAAGCTTCATAAACCGCGTCGAATGCCACCTCAACCATTAAAATCGGTTAATTCTTTCAAGAGATACCGTTGTCGAAAGAATTAAAAAAAAAAAATTTTTTTTAGTATTTTTGAAATTTCTCAAAAACGATTCGATAAATAAATTTCAAAGTCTGATCAGTTGTAGAACTCAATAAAACGCGTCGATTGCCACCTTAACCATCTCAATCGCTTTATTAGTTCGAGAGATATCATTTGAGAAAAAATGGTAAAAAACGTTTTTTTTCGAAAACAAAGGCATACAAAAGTATTTTTGAGCTCGAAAATGTATCCACAACAATTTTTCGAGCTCAAGGAGCTCGAAAACGGCGGGAAGTTTTGAGGCTGGCCCGCAGGGTCAACTGACAGACCGATTTTTTTTGTTGGTTTGAAATTTTTAGTGAAATTATTCTCCGATAATTTGAATTTTTAAATTTAGGGAATTTAGGCGGAGTAAATAAAAATAAGAAGAAGCTGCATGTTAATGGAAATTTTGATTTTGTTTTTTTTAAATGCAAATCTGGGATTTTGAAAATCAAGCGGTATTTATATTTAGGATGTAACAGACTTACTCTTAGCGGAGCTTAAGAAGGATTGAACGATCAATCAAACAAATGAACAGACTGAAGGCACTTGGACAGAACCTCTTCAGAAAGGATCACCAGTGACGTGATGCAACGGGATCAATTTTAGTTGGGAGGTTTGGCCACAAATTGCGGTGTATAAGGGAAGGACGGGCAAAACGGATCACCCGAAAATTTGGTAACAAATTTTTTCTTACAAAATATTTTTTATCGATTATTTACGACCTTTATCATAATTTTTTTACAATTTTGAATTTCTGAAATTTTTTTTCAGGAATTTTTTTGTGGATTCAATGTATTGTTGGCCACACAAAAAAAAACAGAGGTGACTTCTTCGCTATATTTAAGCTATATATTTATCTCCAAACACTTTTTTTTTTTTTTTCGACATCTTTATTTACTACCAGTATCGCAATTTATTTTTTTCATATATTACACAGAAAAAAAAGTATTTCTTGGTGCAAAACATATTTTTCATTACGAAATAAAAGCAAAAATTTTCTTAGGACTAAAAAAAAATTTCTTGGCTCAAGAAACCATTTTTTTTTTTGTGTGGATACAAACAATTTTTTTTACTTTTTTGGGGGTTGGTCCATTTTGTCTACTATTTCTCAAAGTATTAATTAACGTGTGATGTAAATATTTATGATAAATAAAACCAATCAAGATTAGAGATCAAAGATTAGTGATTTTGAATTCAAGTAGAATGAACTTTATATCGTCCGATTCGAAGATTTTTTTATAAATGTAACTCATATTTATATTTAGGTTGAGATTTTTCACTACAACGGATTCTTTGAGTCTCTTATCGGTGAAGAGATTCGTTCGAAGTTTATTACTCTATTCATCGTAACGAGGTTGAGAGGACCCTCGTTGAGAAAAAGGGGACGACTATCGTTATGTCTTTATTATTTTTCTATATATTTTTATTTATCTAAAACTTTTTTTTTTCTTTTCCTTAAACAATTACAAGTACGAAGATCTCAAGATATAAAATATATATGAATCTATGACATATATTATTAATATTATTATAGTTTTTTTTTCTCATTATTATTTAGGGTTCAAGTACATATTTGTTGTAAAATAGAGGGACAGAGGGCGAAATGGAACATTTTTCTTTTAATTTTTTATTTACGAACTCTCGGAGCGAATAAGAGAAATTGACCCTTATCAGTGTGGATACTCGAAAATTCTGAACGGTAATTTTAAAACCGACAGTACTACTTTAAGCAGAAAAAATAAGTATTGTTTGTCATTTACACTAATTTTTATAAAACTTAATCACAAAGTCATAACTGTCAATTACATAAATAAAATTAGTGATCTGAAATTACTAATAAACAAATGACAAGTATCAGAGCTGAAATAAAGAGTGGATTTGGCTTTCACACGGAAAAGAGAGCAGTGGAAAAATTTCAGTTTTTAGTGCAGAAACAGGGCCCTCGTTGAAAAAACTTAAAGTATTATAGTTTGCACTGTAATAATTGAGACTACTTCTTGTAATAAAGTAATTACAATCATAGATACCAAATTTAATAGTTTCTAATGTATTTTTAGTTGAATGAAACTTTATTATGAATGAAACGCTATTAAGGACTGAAAAAAGTCTTATATGAAACTGCAATATTTGCTAAATAATTGCTGCGTCTCAGAAATAGTCTAATTTTTACAGTTTCGAAGTAGAGGGATTTTGCTGATAATTAAAACTGTAATTTTTCCACTATTATTTTTTCCGTGCAGCGGGCAGAAATATTATTTGTTTCTGTCCTCTGACTGAAGGCATTCGCAATTTACGCATACGCTAATATTTCTCCGCGACATTGGGCTGAAATTAGCTTGTTTCGATTGCTCACACAGACACTGAAACTTGAAATTTCGATGCTGGTATCATGGTAATGCATATATATGACAGTCACTATCGATCTCCGGACGAAATATTCCGACAGAATATCATACACGTAAAATAGAGTTTTTCCCTTTTTTTCGCCGATTTGTTCAAAATATTTTCTCTAGGAATCTATTGATATTCAATTGAGATATTTTTCCCAAAGACATATTTTCATTTATATTTTTTCCGTAGCCCAAATAGTGTTTATATATACATATATTTATAGAAATAAATAAATAAATAAATAACTTACATGTATTCATCATAACTGAATTCGTTATCATCTTTATTTGGCCAATCACTAAAGCAAACTACTCTCACCATACCATTTGAAAAAGTGACAGTATATATATTATAGAATATTAAATTCGGTATCGAAAGTATTGTTGAGAATATCCATATTACTATGGCTATACATAACGTTTTGCGTCGACTCATCCTCTGACGCAGTGGATTCATAATTGCTTTATATCTGTAAATAAGAAAAAATATATATAAATCTATAACATACATATAAGTAATATTATATTTAGTATCCATAGTAAATTATACACCATATATTTCTATTGTATCTATAGCTGACCCACTTATAAATTCTACGGTTATCATATTTTTTGAGTATACTATAGTATACTATAGTAAAAAGTATAATCTGTAAAAAAATGTCTAATGAAAATTTGAAAAATTCGGTTATTAATAGCAAAAGTTTACAAAAGAGTTAAATTAAAACTTTTAATTAAAGGGAAAGAAAAATAATTGTTATTGTTAATGTTAATGTTAACGTTTGTAATAAAGTATTAACTGAAAATCGATATTCCTTTGTGCTGTTCGTTCACAATCATGCGGACTATTTCGCCTATTGAGGTATTTTTTTTACCTTTTTTCGCTTTATCTTTTCAATCATGGAAATGATAAAAAGCGTATGTGTTTCCGGTTTTGGATTTTTTTTTTTCACTTCGAATGCTTTACTACAAAAGCTGAATTTTTACGAGGGCGTCAGTAATCTCAATTCAAGCAAAAAATAATTGTTATGATTTTTAAAATAAAGTTCAATTTTTTATTTTATTTTAGCTGTAAATCAATCAAGTCCGATATGAATTAACCAGAAATTTTAATTTTCATTATTGTTATGAATTATTAATTTTTTTTTACCGGGTGAAAAAATTTCAAGTGGAAAAAATAATAAAATTTTTCCTCAGCCGAACAGTGACTGCGAAAAGTGGAACTTTTCATGACAGTTTTTCATGACTTCCTGCATTGGAACTTCAAGTCTCAACACAGATTTCAGTGAAAAAGTTTTTCTAGGCCGAAAAGTGGCTGCGAAAAGTTTCAAGTAAACATAAGATCAAAATTTAGGTAACGGTGGCCTAAAAATGGCCGAAAACTTGAAAATTTTTCAAGCTTTATGTTGATTTGCTTGAAATTTTTCTAAATTCAATAATTTTATTTAAAAAAAAATCTATGGCGGAAAATAGGCTGATTCAATTTATCAGCCGATTTTCGGGCTGCTTACTAAGAATACTAAAATTTCGGCCCGTTTTCGGGCGACGTTCGGCTTCTTCCAATAAAATTCGACGACATCGGCTTGATTTCGGTAAATTTTCGGCCTTATTATTGAAAAAAATTTATGGTTACGACCATATTTAACCTTTTCGGCCAAAGTAGAAATATTTTACCCAGGATTCAATTTAATATTTTCAATGCATAGTAAATTTCTTTTCGGTAAATGAAAAATAAAAAATTCGCAGCAATTAATATTTATTAAAAATTAAAAATGCGCACATATGACCGATAAAATATAAGTTAGAGAAAATTTAATGAGGTCCAAGTTTAATAAACGTTATTAAGTTACCAATCATTAAACTTTATTTATTAAAATATGACAAGCGCACGCGTACACTTTGATCAAATAATTATCAAAGCATACTTTGAATTCTTGTTCAAATTATTTTGTTCTACATATTCAATTAAATTTTTCAGTAATTAATTAATTTTTTTTTAGCAAAAAAATAATTCCAATTAAATTAAAATTTCGAACTGGTGATTTTTATTTTTTGTGTACATATTTATTTATAAATTCACATGTGTGTTTACTTTACTTTTATTTCTCGAAAATTGAATGCGAAATATTTTTACCCAGTATTCTTGTTTACATTTTTGAATAAAAAATTTTATGGTATGGAATTCTTTAAATGAAGACTATCTGATGCAGCATAGTTTAAATGTAACTACAGTATATATATATGTACTGTGATATATATTTGTTTTAATAAAAATATTAAATATTTTATATATAAGAATAAATATCTCCTGGTTGAAATTAAAAATTTTTTAAATTATGAGATAAAATGAATATATTATTATTATTTTTTTTTTTGTTTGATTGAGTCAAATTGAAGATCGAGTGTTTTCATGTGAGGACGTACTATAGATTTTTTTTTTTGCGGAACTCTAGTGTCAAATGATTGATAAGAAAGTTAAGAGATGCTATCACTGCAAACTTTGAGTTTGCAAAAGTTAATCAATCAATCTTTTATATTTTTAGTTCAAACTTTTTATATCCTCGATACTAAAATAAATATCAATAATTTAATAATCCAATTAATTATGAAACGAGTGACGAAAAAAAAAAATTGTAATCGTTTTAAATTTAGAAACTTTTGTAAAAAATTTCCATCGGCCCAAATTGCCCAACATTATGCAGTTGATTTTTTGTAAAGTAAAAAAGAATTTTGCCAAAATATTATCCGATTACTAGACCAATTTGACGGTTTGAATTTTCTTATTAAAATGAAAATCAACTGAGTCAAAGAATTTAAATTTGAAATATTTTTACTATTCAGTTATTAAAATTAATTGGAATATGGCATTGGAAAGACATATATTTATAAATAAATTTTTTTTTTTTTAAATAAAAATTATATATATATTTTGATATTAAAGTACTGATGGATATAGAAAATATTGAAAAGTAAATTCGTAAACTTTGCAGGATATTTACTTTTAGGCACTGAAATAAGGAAAAATAAAAAAGTAGGCTAAAATATACATATATATATATATATATATATATATAAATACATATATTGTATAAGTAAATGCAGACTTCTGTTTATGTATTTTTTATCCATTTTTATTTTTTTTATTTTACGAGAAAGAAAATCCCCGAAGGATTGAACACGTAGACTTGGAGATCTCTTCTCTTATTTCTGTATAGCAAGAGCTTAAAAGCCCTCCGCAAGGTCTTTTGGTAAGTACTGACTTTCATTATTATTTTTTCTTTTTTAGCACTAGTATTATTATCATTTTTTTTCTGATTATAATAGCAAAGTTGAGGAAATGAATTTCATTGAAACGTGATTTGTATCAATTTTTCCAATTATGACACTTCATAACTTTCGCATAAAAATGGGAGAGTACAATTAAAATTTTACAATTAATAGTTATTAAATTTTTTGAATTTAATTATTTTTAAATTTACATTCTGTCCTAATGTTACATAAATTTTTTCAAATTATCGCATGAAATTTTGACTTTGTTTTAGAAAATTGAATTTCTGAATAAACAAAAAAAAATTTGGAAAACTATTAACCTGCAGGACAGTCTGTTTTCGACGGAATTCGAAAAAAATACGTTTTGAAATTTTGAACTTCCCGCGAAGAAAATTGTAATTTTCAAAAAAAAGAAGTTATTTAGGCGGCATTCAATGCGAACTTTAGGATTATAAAGCTGATGTTTTGAAACCAATCCATAGAATATGATAAAAGTCATCCAATAAAAAAATATTTTCGAAAGTTTTATTTTTGGAATAACCCGAAATGTATGTGCATATATACACACATACTCATAAACTTGGATACAATTTTGAAATTAGTCAGAATATCTTCCTAAGATCTCAAAAAGTCAATAAAATGTTCGAAATTCAGTTTTCAAAAATCGGAACGAAACCAATAACTTCCTTTGTAGAAAATTTTCAATTTTCACAGAGAAGTTGAAAAAATTTTATTAAAAATTATTGTAAATAAAATTTTTCTATGCTTAATATAATTAATTTGAGTATAAGTATATCGAGGATGCGAAACTACGTTAATTAAAGTATGAGTTCAATCGAACGAGCTCTCGTCAAATGTTATTATCGAACCGCATCAAAATTGATTAATTAAATTTTTTTAATCAACTATTTAGTTACTAATTATAATTATCATTTTTTTAAATTATTAATGCAATAAATATTAATAATAATCACTAAATATAATTTTATGTTAATTCGGGCATTTAAAAAATTGGTAGATCCTCTATAGACAATAGAGTCCATAAATTTTGATTAACAGACTTCTGATCATAAACTAACCCTTTATCAATGGATCATTAGTTTAAAATTTGTAATCTACGTATAAATAATATTTAAATAAATATTAATGATTTAATTCAAATTAAGTACCGATTACGGAGAGAAAATTATTGTAACCATTTCTAATACGTTTATGGAATATCAGCCCATAAAATTATGGTAATCATTACTTGGAATTATGGGATTCATTTCTTGGAAATAATTTCTGGGAAAAGTTACCATAACTATGGGAATAATTCCTATAGCTATGGTAAAAGTACTTATATCGCATGGTAATGATTACCATACTCATGGTAATGATTACCATACTCATAGTAATGATTACCATACTCATGGTAATGATTACCATACTCATGGTAATGATTACCATACTCATGGTAATGATTACCATACTCATGGTAATGATTACCATACTCATGGTAATGATTACCATACTCATGGTAATGATTACCATACTCATGGTAATGATTACCATACTCATGGTAATGATTACCATACTCATGGGAATAATTCCCATAGTCACATGATAATAAATCCTATAACTACATTGGAACGGTTCCTCTGTGCGTATGGGAATAAATTCCATACATTATGATAACCGTTCCCATAATATATGTGAAATATTTCCATAATATTATGGTAATTTTTACTATACTACTATGATAAACGTTACTATATACTATATGGTAATGATTCCCCTAATGCATGGGAATTATTACCATAATATTATGGAAATATTTCACATATGGGAACTACGATATCGCATAAGAATGAAACAGATATCGATAAAAATGGTTACCATAATTTGTATGGGTGTCATTTCTATAATCGATATTTCAAAAAAACCTGTTACCATACGATATGGGCAACATTCCCATAGTATATTGTAATTGTTACCATAAATTTTTCAGCGTAAAGTCGATTGAACATTTTTTTTTAGACAAAAGTAATACAAGAGGATACTGGAAATTTTTTTCGGCGTCTAAGCTGCTGATTTAGCTACGATCTCATTCACGATTATTCTACAGAATTCCAAAGGATTTTAGGTTCTCAACAAGAGTCTTACTTATATTATACCAAATGCCAGTGTATAGATATCTGAATTTCTATCAAAGCTTTCGAGGTACAACCGAAGGTAAAATAAAAGAAATTTCAACTCGGATAAAAAGTAAATTTACACAAAATTTTTTTTACTGAAAAAAATATCGACTTTTTTCTTTTTTTTTTTTTTTTTACAAATCGATTGGTAAAATTCTGCCCTGTAAACTTTAATTAAAACTTAATTCTTTGCGGTATCAAGTGGCATTGGAAATTTTATTTACTTGATCGAGAAATTTTTTATCAGAATTTCTTATCAGTAATTTGAACATTCAAAAACAATTTAGAAATTAAATAAAAAAAAGTTGATAGTTTTTCGCTCGAATTGTTTAAAGTTTTATGAATTCACAGAAGAATTTTATAAGAAAAAAGAATTGCATTTATCTTTCATTTTATTTTTTTTACGCTGACTCTTTTCTTAACATTTGCAATTTTATTGCCGTTGAATTCTTGTAAAAGACTTGATAAATATTTATATATTTTTTTATATGTTAAGTTTTTAATTATATACATTTCAATGCATATATAATTTTAAATTACCTCCCATTATATAAATATATGATAATAATATTTTCTATTCCACCAGTTTTCAAATTTAATCAGTCACCCAAAAGTCTTTACCTTCAACGTGATAAAAAATTTTAATTTTCGACATAATTTAATTATAAAAATATTTAGTGATAAAAATGTAAATCAGCAGCTATTTCTGTTATCAAATTTAAAAAATTTACGAACTCTAAAAATTTTATGATCACTTAAATTGGAGTCATTTTATTTTGATAATATTTAGGATATCTTGAAGTGAAACTGACTTTTGTGTATACATAGGGGAAGCGTAGGCAAAACAGGACTGTGTGGGTAAAATGAACCACCCCAAATATTTATCAAAAAATTTTTTCTATAGCAATTTCTAATTTGCTTTAATTATTTCAAATGGAAGACAAAAAAAAAGTTCATGGTATTCGAATGCATAAAATTCCATTACTTTCTTAGAAATCACGTTTTGCTTACCTCTATATATGACTAATGATGCTGAATGACCATCATTTTGAGTTTTGGTCACAAAACGGTCCGCTGAGGGTCTTGTGACCGACGGACCTAAATAAAGAGCCTGTTCTAATGCGAAATGACAGTCACAAATTTTTCAGTCAGAGTCCGTAATTTCGGATCGTCAAAAAATTTTTTGTCACAAATTTGGTCCGTCGCATCTAGCTAGAGGATTGAACACAATCTTTTTTTGTAAATGATTGAAAAATTTACTTTTTCCTCCGTATTCTTATCTCATGGTATTTTCAAGAAAATGGCGGTTTCAAAATTTGAATTTGTATAAAAGTTATTAAGATTTTTGTAAGATGTCGCCACAATTGTGACGGTCCGTCATTTTATGAACGGTTCGCTGATGATCTTATGACCACGACGTGACGGTTACCATGACATTAGTCGTCATATATGACACATTAGTCGTGAAATAATAAAATTTTTAAATTTACACCGTTGGGATATTTAAGTTTACGAACATGGCAATTTTGCTCTCTGCATAAAATACGAGTTTGCAATTTTTTTGAATTTATTATCAGACAAAAAATTAATAATAAGAATGAGCATAAATTATTTTTATATTAAATAATAAAAATAATAAGTTAATAAATAAATAGGGAAAAAGGACATGGGGAAAAATACGTAAAAAGCTTCTGAAATATAAATAAAAATATGTTTCGCTATAGTGCTGTTTGATATATTATTGGAAAGTGTATATGTATATATATTTGCTATCGCGTGTGAGTACTCCAGTGCTCGAGAGAATAAATACTGTACACGTGTTCACGCACCCCAGGGAAAGTGATATTTATGGATGTACGAAATTTAAAAAAACCAAAGGAAAGTGCACAAAGTTATCATATTTCTCAGCCTGAAAAATAGTTAATCGATGAATCAGAAAGTTTATAAATAGAGATATGAAAGCTAAAGTATACAGAAATGTTTAAAGTTTTTACTTTGTTTTCATTTTGTACGAGTTTCGACTTTGATAGACTTTGTTCTTTCGCCATTTCATTTCATGTCACGTCTGTAGTTTCAGTTTTTTATTATTTAGCCTAGAGAAATTGCCAATAATACCGCAGAATTCACGTAGGAGAATAAAAATTTTTTTTATTGTATTTAAATTATTCTAGTAAAAGAAAAAAAAATAGTTGAATAATAATTAAAATTATATTTTATATTCAAATAAATTTTGAATTTATGGTGAATAAATAATTTTTTTTTATTGAAAATTTAAATGTCAGAAATTTTTTTTATTGAAAATTTAAATGTCAGAAATTTCAAAATATGACTGAAAAAAAAAATTTAGATTCTCTTAATAAAATAAAATTTTTTGACAATCGATCGTAAGATCATCCTCTGTAATAATTTTTTTTGTGATTTAATGCAATGAAATTTGAAAAAAAAAATTTGTCGAAAAAATGATCAATGAATTTGGTATTGAGATAAAAAATTGAATATATATTTTTAAATAACATGAAGATGGAGAAATATGATGTGATTTATAACACAAATCTTTTGCAGAAAACTCGTCGATTTGATTATGACGTCAACATATTTCCCAAGTGATTGGTAAAAAATATCTTTTTATATTATTGTAATTTTTTTTTTTTACTTTGAGAATATTTATAATATTAGATCTGAATAGTAAAGGAGCTGATGCTACAAGTATAAGGATTCTCTATTTTTTTTTTCTTATTTTTTCGTATGTATGTAAAAAGTAAAGAGAGAGTGAAGTAGGAATATAATATATAAGAAAAGCTTGCTCTCGATTTATGAGACGGAAAAAAGCATGAGATGAAGAAGGTGAAAAAAAATATGATTTGTGCGACAACTGAAAGCATCTCTTCAACTCTCTTACTCTCTTGAATCTATGATATATGTATTAAAATAGTGAATTTTTAAAATATACTTGTCATCCAATATTTTACACCCAGGGATTTTTTATGAGGCAAACATGGGCAAAACGGACCCTTTACCAAAAGCGCGGATCAGAGTTTGAATTTTTTATTATTTTTTCCCAATATTTTAACTTTTTACGCACAAAATAATTGATGCGTGCAAATATCATCGGGTCATTAAAAAAAATTTATCTGGGTCTTCATGAATTCAAAAAAAATTTCTTTTATCAAATATATATTTTACATATGTATTTAAAATGGAAATAAATAAATGTTCTGTTTAGGGTAGAATGGGGCGAAATGAGCCACTGGGGGCTAAATGGGCTTACATTTATATTACATATGTCTTTTTTCTGAAGGGGCCCATTTTCCTCCACTCTGCTTTAAAAAAGGATTCAAAAAAAATTTCGCGCCATTTGGATTTTTATTTTTGTGAAATTTTCAGAGGGCCCATTTTTCTTTTTCCGATTAATGAGACATTATAAAAAAAAAATAGTAATTATTTATATATATTATGTTAGGGTATTTTTGAATTGTAGTATTTAGTGACAAATTTATTTGAATGTTTCTTTATAAATTTATGAATAAAGAAATTTTTTAATTTCACTTCCGTGATATTTTTAGCCGGCGCATAATTTTTTAAAAATGTTATACATAAATTGAAGAAGTAGGAATTACATAACGGAAGGTATTTGAATAAAATATTGAGTACGTTCAAATATTGACGAGCCTTCATATATATTTACTAAAAAGTTTGTCTGCACTGAACTGTATTTACTTAAATTATATTCATATTTAACTCTTTTATAAATAAATAGTAAGCAGTTTATATTCACGTGATTATTTAATTAATTAATAATTTTAATAACTCATTGATAATATTTCATTAGCATTTAAAGTGAATTAAAAATATCCGAATTTAAAAAAATTTAAAAAAATATAAAATTTTATTATATAGATATCGATTTTAAAATCTATTTATTTTAATTAATTAAATAAAACTTGTTTATAATTTAAAATAAATAACAAGCGATAGTTAAATACCGGTTTGATTTATTTAAATACCCAACTGGATTAAAATACTATTTTAAGACTTTGTAAAGTCTAATTAAAATTTTATTTAAAAATCTATTTTTTAGTGGAGGTAAAAATTTTAAATTTAAATTACCCGCAATTGGGTGAATATTTTAAAAGTTAATAATGACATTAAATCTTATCTTAATTCGAAATAATAAATAACTAATTTCGGTAGTATTACATTTTTTTTAATATACAGACCAAGTTTATTATTCTTTAATGTGATTAATGAAGACTGACGTTTTAATAAATCTCCTGCTTTTATTCTTGGAAATTTTATATAAGATTAAATATAACTGTGTATACCTACTGGGTAGATTAATATTTTTGTATCTGATGTTTTTATACACTGAAAGATTAATTTTATTTTATTTTTTCGTGATTACATATTCAGTTTTAATCACAGAGGCCGAGACGCGGCGGGATGCCCAGGGTGAGAATGGATACTTTTGAAATTTTGTGAAAAATAGTTTTTTAGTACCAATTTTGTAAAATTTAAGAATACTCTCAATTTCGAGTGATACAAAATATCCTGGGGATAGTGGGGCACTTTAAAGATCATATGAAAAAAAATTCAACTTTTATTTCAGTGACACTAGAGTGAAAACTGTGAATTTGAAAAATTTTCTATCATACCGCAATCAAAAATAATTTTTTTTTTTTTATAAAATATCTATAACTTTTTGTAGTTCCGTTAAGAAATAAGTAACTAAAACTAGTAACGGAAAATTTTTTTTTTCTTATTGGGAGCATTTTATCGTGTCCTGGTATTTTCTACAAAAAATATTTAAATTTCATCTCAAACATAAAAATTTTGAGCCAAAAAATAAAACTTTTTTGCGACATAACTGGAAAAATTTTCTAAGTTTTGTAACTTTCTATAATTTTATCTGAAAAAACTACTATGAGTGAAAAAAGGTCGAAATTCAGCCAATTTTCGGACTGTTCATAAGAATAACAAAATTTCAGCGCGTTTTCAGCCTTTTCCATTAAAATTCTACGGTTTCGGCGTGATTTCGGCTAGATTTCACCTTTTCGGTCTGAATACTAAAATTTCGGTGTATTTTCAGCCGATTTTCGAGTTTTTCCAACAGAATTCTGTTACTTCAGCATATTTCGGCAAAATTTGAGCCTCTTTGAAAAAAATTCTATATTTTCGGCCTAATTTCGACCAGATATTTTTACCAGGGTATTAATAATTAATCTGAAATTTCTATTGTTTTTGCAAAATGAAGAGGAGAATTTTTTTTTTGTGAGTATGAGTAAATAAAATATAAAAATTTATTATTTATGACATTTGAAGTAAATTTAATATGATATATCTGTTATTCGAATTTATGTAGAGAATAAATTTAAAAGGGCTTTAAAAGATAAAGAGACATGCGAGGAGAGATGTTTGCCTCATAACAGGCATTTACGATCGAGTTAGCATTCAAAAGGCTTTATCGTGCATCATAACTTGAATTTTATTACCCCCAGTAAACTACAGCGTTAATATTTAAATACCTATCATACGTGATTTTGAATAATCCTATTAATTCAACTGGGTAAACTATCCTAATACATACTAATTATTATTTCACAATAATAATAATTATTATCAAAAGTACATTTATCATTTTTTTTTTTTTTGAAACAAATTGTACTGTTATATTTCTCCAGTATCCGGGACAAGTACGAGGACAAGAGAACTCGAAATCAATTATACGAGACAATTTAGAATGCGAAATGCTTTTGAAAGTTTAAAACTTGTGTTAAGTGATACAAGTCATTACTAAGTCGTTATAAAGCTACAAAGTTTGTTTAGTTTAAGTATTTTCAATTTGTTTCAATATGAAATTTTGTATTTAGTGTGTTGTAAATTATTGTTGTTATTCATTTATTATTTTAATAATTAAAATTAGATTATTTTATTTTTAATTTAAATTATCGAATTACAATATTCGATATTTTGTAGAAGATTAATGATCGATTAATCGAACTGTGTTTAAAATTAATATTTCCAGGAAAAAAATCGGAATCCTATACAACGAAAGTGATTTATTTTTTCATAATCGATATTTCGTGAAAAAAAATGAAAATGTCTCGATTAATAGTAAAAGAAAAGAAATTTCAAGCAGAAGTAGTGAACACAAAACCGAAAAATAGCCGAAATTCAGCTGACGGCCCAAAAATGCCTGAAAGTTTGAAAATTTTCCAAATTCTATATCGACTTGCTTTAAATTTTTTTAAGTTCAAAAACTTTATTTAAAAAAATTATCTATAGCGGAAAATAGGCTTTCAATTTATCAGCCGATTTTCGGGCTGTTTATTAAAAATGACCAAATTTCGCCGTATTTTCGGCCAAATTGAGTTCTTTGAAAAAAGTTCTATGGTTTCGGCGTGATTTCGGTAAAGTTTTAACTTTTCGGTCGAATATTTTTACCCGCGAAATAATAAAAATTTTGAAATCAATGCTTTGAATAAAACGAAAACGATTATTGAATATTTTCAAGTATGTAACGCATACTTCCAGATAAAAAAATAATAATTCATTAATTTTTTTCTATAATTTTATTTATTTAATTTCAATAATATTAACATTTTATAGCATATAATAATCAATGGTTTTTTTTCCATCGAAAAAACAAATATTTAATTATAAAACTTCTCTATCACCCGTATCATCAAAACGATAAAATAAACTACTGCCTCGTAAACCCAAATCAATAGCTTTTTTTATCAGTGAACTGCCAAAAGATTTTTTTTATCTCTAATTGTCCCACTACGCGGAGTTGTTGCTCTATTTACTACACTACTAAAATTCACTCGACTTCTCATTCCATCATAACCTATAATTACTATATAAATTCCCGCCATTTATAACCTCATTTTTATTGTCCATTGCATTAAATGTATAATTACTTTCATTGATTTTAATTGCGAATTTCGTATCCACTGAATTATATTTTTAAAATTTAAATTCTTCCTCTTTATTAGAATTTATATTCTTTTTATTGGAATGAAAATTTCCAAAAACCCGGTTATGATTATCGACATGTCGAGTTGGTTCAAATTCAACAGGTAAAGATTTTTTGAGGTCAACTTTGTTTGCCTTCGACTTGCATTTGTGTGACTTAGTCCCCACATCTTTATTTATAAAAAATTTTTTATGTAGATATTGATTATCAATATTATCGCGTTCTTTGTGCTCTAGTTGTGAAGATTGAAGAAGTGAAGTTGTCGAAGAACAAACTTGTCTTGAACTGCCTTTACAACTGTCAAGCCTACTACGTTGAGAGTTTACTTGTCTTATCTTAGACAAACTATTCATATTTAAATAGTCAAGTAACAATGTTTTGTGTGCATTTACCGTTGATGAGTTTTTGACATTAAACTTTGTTTTAACCTTTTCAAAGTTGTGTAGTTTTACAGATTTGTTACAAGCTTTATCATGTTTCCAACTATTTTGCTTTAATTTATTTTGTGTTTTATCTACAACTTCCATTTTAGGATTTATTTCAACCCTCTGTACAAAACTACTTTCCGTAGGCTTTACTTCATCATTTAATCCCAAAGATTGAGGTTGGATTTTTTTATACATGACACGAAATGGCGATAACATGATTACGTCAATAATACTCAAAATGAATTCCAAAAGTTTATAAATTACTTTATTTGTTAATAATGATTTTATAAACGACAAATTTACTGTTTTGTCATTTAATGATATTAAATTATCATTATTATTGCTGATAAAACGATTTTGAGATAAATAATTATTCAAAAAATTTGAATTTCGCGCTAAAAGATCTGAGGGCCCCAAATCGCTGGTAGATGGACTTGGAGTGACTTTCTCATTACTTTTGATGGATTTGAGGTTAAGCTTATCACTTTTTACATCAAAATTATTGGGATTCCCGAATAAAAAATTTGAATTTCCCGCCAAAAGACCCAAGAATCCAAAATCGCTGGCAGATGGACTTGGAATGACTTTTTCATCACTTTTGATGGTATCGAGGTTAAGTTTATCACTTTTTACATCAAAATTATTGGGATTCCCGAATAAAAAATTTGAATTTCCCGCCAAAAGTCCCGAGGACCCTAAATCGCTGGTAGATGGACTCGGAGTGACTTTCTCATTACTTTTGATAGATTTGAGGTTAAGTTTATCACTTTTTACGTCAAAATTATTGGGATTCCGGAATTGAATTGTCGAAGCTGGAACGTAGTCAATGGAGGTTATGGCATCCGGATGATGACGCCCACTACTATGTACTACAGACTGAAACCTCGAATGTGGATAGAATTGTAATAGGGATGAATGAGATGGTATTTTACGGAGATTACTGCCATTCATGTTGAAAGACTTGATCGCCTCAATTCCGTTCTTGTCAATCTCGTTTGAAGATTTTTTACTATCCGGCTGCGGCAGATGATTGCGATAATCAGGGATCAGTATGTCGAATTTTTCAGCTTGCTCGAAGACAGATGAAGCGATTACTCCCAACGATTTTTGAAGCTGATATGCAAAATAAAAATATATTATATGGAATATAAAAGATTAAATTTATGTTGGGTTTTAAATCGATGCCAAATACTATCGAGGAAGTGCAGCTGAGGCGAGCTTTGGAATATCTTATGCTTATTCCTGTTCTATTTTATTTTAGTTTTTTCATTTTGTGGGACTTCTTGCTTTTACTTATATACTTTCATATATATTGAAAACGTCGAGCGTGAAAAATACGATTTTCTCGAATGCATTCGTATGCCAAAGGATAAGATATTTCTAACCACCGGTATCTCAATGCTTTTTTTATCTACTAAATTTTATGATAAATGTTTTCAATAATTTGAGCCATCATTTATTTATTTGAATAAAAAAAAAAAAATTTATTTTATGAACGATCACGAATTTAATTTTTACATGAATTTATTTAATAATAATAATTCGTTGTTATGAAACTCAATTACATTTGGCAGTATGACGTTCAAAGTTTTAATTAAAATGTCAAAAATTACTGATTGATTTAAATTATTTGGAAAATTTAATTAAATAATGAAAATTATGTCAATAAAAAAAATTTTTTTATTAAAAATTTTAAAGGTGAAAAGATGAAATTCACAATTTTTCTGTGA
Source organism: Microplitis deprimator (assembly GCA_964016945.1). NCBI lineage: Eukaryota > Metazoa > Arthropoda > Insecta > Hymenoptera > Braconidae > Microplitis > Microplitis deprimator. Next base: position 3,398,302 of record OZ024709.1, on the reverse strand, counting down.
TTAATTATTAATGAAAAAAGGGTGGGGGGGGGCAAGATGAACTGGACTAAAATTTTTTTTACCCCAATAAAAAATTATTACAAGAAAAATATAATTAATTTTGAAAATTTATCATTCGATTCCAAAGCTCATTTTACCCCAGCATTTTGTAATAAATATTTTTATAAAAATAATAGTATAACTTACCATTATAATTATATTAAACAACAAAATACTCACGAAATTCATTTTGTTTTTTTTTTTTTTATAAAATTTTTTCTATCGTAGCAGTTCGTCAGTAAAAGACTGCCTGTATTTCATTGAAATAATTTAAAACTTTTTATTGATGTTATTACCATGCCCATTACACTTTAATGGACAATAAAAAAATTCCTGGTACATTAACGACAGTAATTGACAATTTTATTTTTAATTCACCGCTTACTTAAAACAAATTATTGAATTTAAAAATTACAATTCAATTATACTTTAAATCTTTTATTATTTTAAACTTCCCGCCATGAAAATTGAAATTTTCAAAAAAAAGGAAGTTATTGGTTTCGGTCCGATTTTCGAGAATCGAGTTTTCATCAGAACTTAACGTTTCGAGGTCCTAGGAAACTATTCTGACTATTTCCGGATAGAATTGTTTAGATTTTGAAGTCGATCGGTCGAGTAGTTTACAATTTATTTTTGGTTTTTTTCGTATAGCTCATAAACCACTTGCCCGATTTGCCTCAAAATGTAACCAGTCTCAAATCTTGGAGAGCTCTTTCGATTGCCACCAAAAACGCTCAAATCGATCGGTTCGTTCCCAAGATCGCGTCGGATAAAAATTATTTTTCAGTGAAATTTATCTTTTTCTGATCGAATCGTTTTTTGAATCCGAAAATCTCAAAAGTTTGTCGATAATAACGTTTTCGAGCTCTCCGAAAACAGCGGGAAGTTTTGAGGTCAGTCCGCAGGGTCAAACGTTTTTTAAACTTTTTTTTTCTATACGGAAGTAGAATAATTTATTCAAATCTATAGATAATTATCTACAGAATAAATAAATTGACGCAATAAAAAAAAAAAACTGTTCATTAACATAAATCTATATTTATAAACCACGTGTTTTAGACTGTTAGTAAGCTCTTAAATGTTAAGTCTAAGGTATTTTCGCGAACCCATTTGCAAGATTAAGACATTAAAAGGGCGGCTGTAGTCCACGTGTTCGTTATTCTGGTCACGAGCTTGGCTTTTGATTAACTGACTACCTTGTGCATTAAACCTTATACATATATATGTATATGTATGTATGTATAATAACTTTTAAAGCACTAAGACGGTGACAAGAAATTCAAAAATAAAATGAAAAAAGTTGGTTAAGAAGCTGCGGGAAAGCCACAGGAAAATTTACTGCTCGTTTTACGAGAGGCAAAAAAAATGGAGCTAAGAGGTTTGATTATACATGAGTAATTTGTTTGTTTTTTGTTTTATGAAAAGCAGTAAATATTTGTTCGTCAGATTAAAATAAATTATTGTTAATTTATCTAATGGAAAAAATAGAAGTAGGTTTGAATTATGAAATAAAAATATTTTTTTATAGATCATGAATTCTGTGAGCGCATTCTCATTTTATGGCACGTGATGCTATGGGTATTGAAAGACGTTTTACGATTATATATATCAACTATTGGTATTGAGAGCATGCATATGAAAGCCGGTGGTATTGCAATGGAATTTATTATTTAGATTGGATATTAATATTAATAATAATAATAAGTAAAAAAATTTTGATTATTTTGATAAAATTAGTGTTGTACTGTAACTAATTTTTTTTTTTTTAAATGCAATATTTAGATGATTTTTTTTTTTTATTGCAGCTAAAAAAAAGCAGCCAATTTTAAGCACTTGGGGGTTGTGACTCCTATTGGATTTTAATAAATCGATTTTTGAAAATTATTTGGGTCTTCAGAATTGACGACAAGGATTTTTTTTAAATTTATTTTTTAAAAAAATTTTTACGGTAAACACTTTTAATATTTAGGAGAATTTTTTTTTAAGTTATAGCGGAAGGGCTAAGAAAAATTTCAAGTAGAAGTAGTGCTTAGTATTGGGAATACTTTGGAATATAAATTTTCAAAGCTTCGATTATTTACTCGAATTACGTGTCTGAACTTTTTGGTGATTTTCAAAAAAACCTACGGTGATTTTTTTTTTTTACATTGGAGCAAAAAATTTGAGCATAATTTAAAATTTCTCTGTTTATTAAGTTGGAAGTTATTTATTTTTGAATTTCGGATTTTGGAATTTAAATTTGCAGAGAATTTATTCAAAAATTACAGAGAAAAATTTGACAAAAAAGGCAAGAATTCAAAAACAGATTTCTAGGATATCAAAATTGATTTTTAAAAAATGAGAGTAAGGCACAAAATATCAACATAAGGGGCATATTGAACACAATTGATCACTGACCCGCAATCATGACAATCACACAAACACCCTAGGCTTCTTGAGAGATGAAGCCTCAGGTCAGCTAAAAGCAGAATTATTGATGATTGGGTTTAGAATTTCCAGCAGAAGCTCCCGTTCCATCCCGATATATCCTTTAAAATCAATTCTATTCAAATCAGCTGCAACCCTAACCACCGGACCAAATACTCGAAAACCCTCTTCTAAACAATACAACATTCAGTTTGATTTCATCTTCTTATATCCAATACCAATACCCACCCCCATTTCTCACATCAATAAGTCTCTAAATATTCCATACCAATTTCTTACTTTTAATAACGTTATGAAATTATAAATCACATCAATAATTCTCCCATTCATGTTACTCGTTTGAATATACTCTTTCCGTCGGTTTATTTTTAATAAATATGAGGTAAATGGCACGAATAAGAATTTAATAGTAATCTGTCATCATTATTTATTGATGATTTTACTACAAGGAGAAGAATGTTGGCTCGAAACCTACCAATTTTTATTATGCTGTCGACCAAACTTGAAACAGGAAGTGAAGCATCCAAAAAAATATTATGCTCATCTACGAAAAATTATTATGCTGTATCACAATACTTACTACGCGCGAAAAACTTATCGATAAGGTTTGATAACACATACTTTCATACATTATAATTGTGATGAAGCATAATAATTTTTTATAAGAGCATAGTAACTAGAGACAGGATTTTTGCTGTATGAATCTTAATTTTGGAATTGCGGTGAAAATATTGGTCGTATAAAAAAATTTTTGAAACAAAAGTTGTTCAAAATTCAATTTTATAAAAAAAATGTCTCTTATAATTTTTCCATAGGACTAATAAGAAAGCCGTAATTTCAAAATAAGATTTTTATAATTATCAAAAATTTGGATCATTCATTATGAATCTTAATTTTATAATTACAGAGAAAATATTGGTCGTATAAAAAAATCATAAGAGACATTTTTTTCAGAAAATTAAATTTCCTATAACTTTTGTTTAAAAATTTTTTTTATAAGACCAATATTTCCGCAGTAATATCAAACATTTAAACCATTCATTTCAAAATTAAGGCAAAAATCTCGTCTCTAATAATAACTTTTTGGATGCTTCACTTCCTGTTTCAAGTTTGGTCGACAGCATAATAAAAATTAGTAGATTTCGAGCCAACATTTTTCTCCATGTAGGATCCAAAAACCGATGTTTGAAAAATTTTAATTTTCTGGCATAAGCCGGTGGTCATGATTTTCTATACAATTTCTTAGACGGCCATCCTGGCCAAAAGTACGGCCTCAAATGGATGTTTTTAGTTATTCGGGATGTCAAATAAGTCATTCAGAAGGACTCTACCATACGAAAGTATTGAAAAATAATTTTGAACTTCCCGCTTAGAATATTGAAGTTTAAAAAAACGGTAACCGACCTAATGAACTTTGAAAATTGAACTTAACAATTTGAACTTTGACAATTTGAATTTTTGTAAATTTGAACTTTGGTAAATTTTAACTTTGTATGTCCACGAACACAAAACTCCTGAAAAAAAAGCACCGTACTATTTCAAGCGTAACGGTTTACATAATTTATATTTCCACGCACACAAAACTTTAGAAAAAAGGTCAGTTCAAATTAACCAAAGTTCAAATTGGTAAAGTTCAATTTTCGAAGTTCATTAGGTATGGAACCGAAAAAACGACTAAGAAATTTATCCGTCGGCCCAATTTTCGTAAATCGCGTTTTCGACAAATTCGGAGGTTTGGAGGTCCTACGAGTGTTCGAAAATGTCACAGTAATGACTTCGAGTTCACGAAGAGAATTTTGTAGTTAGTCCGCTTGATCAACTTTTTTCCATTTTTTTTAATTGGAAAATTCAAATATTTGATCCATAGCAATGTAATTTTCACAGTCCCAATAGTAATTTTGTTATTAAAATTTTTTTTCCCGTTTTTTAATCTGATTTTTCCTATTTTCTAGTTAATTAATTTATTGTTTGTGAATAATGATAATGGATTGTAACCGAACCGCATTAATTATCGTTGATTGTTATTGCGGATATGATTTATAAAGAATTTAATCAGTAGTTAGAATTAAAATTTATATTAAAAGATGAGGAAAAAATTCATGTCGGTGTGTTTAATAAAATACGTGATGTGCCTGAGTAGTCTCAATGGGGCATATCCATTTTCTATATGAGATTACGAGTGTGTCACCATTCCCGAGTGTTTTCATGGCCTCGTAGAGTCGAGGCTGGAACTAAACTAGAGAAGTTGGGATCGAATTGAGAAATAGCAGGCGGGAGAAGTCTGTGAAACTGCTGACTCTGAGCTATCAAACAGTACCGAGTGGATAAAAGATAAGTATTAGTATTATTTTTATTATTACTATTATTATTATCGATCTAAGATGTTTTTCTCAACAGAGGATATGTATTACCACATTTTTTCCACGCAATTTAATTTTATTTAGGAGTAAAAATTATTTTAGCCCTTGCGTTGTCTTGAGAAAGACTGAAATTTAGTACCGGATGTGTCAAAGGGCATTTTTAGAATTCACATTCATTTTAACGTCCAAACAATCTATTGCTATCAATAAGATCAATTTCTATTAATATCTAATTAGTCAATTAATGATAATTTTTTTAATAATTCCCATAATAATAATTATTATTTTTAAAAAAATTTTAAAACGTAATTAGACCCCCGTGATAAATTTTCCCAAAAATTTTGCACGTTTTTACTCTATAATTGTATTAACAATTATATTTTCCAATTAAATTTAAATGCAAATCATTTTAATTATTGAAAAAAAAAAATTCAATTTTTTCCGGAAATGAAAAGAAAATCATTCATGAACTTAAGATGGAAATTAGTATGTACTAGTAATTAATTGAAAAATAGGATAAGGGTGGGCAAGACGGGACCGCTATAAAAATAATGGATTTTTGTACATTCGAATACGGCGAATTTTATTTTTCTACGATCCTGAAGTTAGACAATTGACAATTTTAGGATTTTTTTTCAACAAATTAAAAAACTAAAAAAATGCACATATAGAAAATTAAAAGAGCTATAGGTGCAATTTTTTAAATATTTTTTTTTTTATAGTTTATCGTTTTTAAAAAAATTCAAAAATTCTTAGGCGTCGGCTAACTTTAGTATCATCTCTTTTTGACTTCCATTTAAAGAAATTAAACCAAATTTCCAATTGCTATAGAAACAAATTTTTTCCCCGTGGGCAAAATGGACCAGTCCCCAAAAGAGTAAAAAATTTTGTATGTTTTATTTAGAAAAAATGACTATAATAAAATTGTTTACATCTAAGTGAAAAAAGAGATTTGCAATACTGTTAGTAAATAAAGATGCCAAAAAAACATAATTATTGAAGATAAACAACATACATAAAATTTAAATATAGCGAAGAAGTCACCATATGTATTTTTGGGACACTCAAAACTACAAAAATGGTAATAAGAGTCGTAAAATGACAAGAGTCATAAAAACAATTTTCACCAAACTTTTGGGGTGGTCCGTTTTGCCCACCCGATCCTATTTCACCCGGCTTTCCCCCAATGTCCATTTTAATTTCATTCTTAAGTAAATTTAAATTTAAAACTCATGAATTTTTTTTTATTTTAAATATTTTTATGTTTGAATGTTTTATTTTTCAGGCAGCGCAACAAAAAATGAAATGAAAGTTTTATTGCTAAAGTCTCAGCTCATTGGATCTAGTGATAAATAAATACAGAAGTTGATATTTTCAATCTTGACATAGTTTTATTAAATTCAAGAAATCTCATATATTTTTTAATAACGTCATAATAATAATAATAATAGTAATAATGGTAATAATATTAATCTCGCGGGCAATAATTGAAAAATAAATTGCGAGATATTCCTTAAAGAAATAGTCGTTTATAATTTATATTATTTTTAAAAAAGAAATAGACAAAGAAAAGTCAAGCACATGCTCGGAGACCTATAAATTGTAGTAGATATCTGGTGTAGCTGGTGGACCGTGGGGAATGAAAATAAAGCGAGTAACAAAAGTGTTTAGAGGCGTTGAAGAAAAAATAAAAGGATAAAAAAAAATCAAAAGTGTAAAGTACCGGCAACCGAATCGATTGAACTTTTTTTTTTTTTTTTCACGTTGATACTGATTTATTGTGCAATCATTCCATTAGGATTTATACAACTTTATCTAACTAAAAAATATCTCCAAAGTTTTTTATTTTAATTTTCAAGATTTAGAGGCCTCGTAAATTTTCGCATAATTTTTCCTGATAGTTATCTTAGGATTGATTTTACAAAAAAAAGTATAGAATAATTTTTGTAGGAAATTTTGAGAGCTAAAAAAAATGTCTGATTGACTTTTTTCATATTTTAATTCCTTAAGTCATTAAATTAATTTTAAAGTTTTTTTTTATTTGATTTTTAAAATTAAAATTTTGTCCCACAAACTTTTGAACTTCTCGAGCTTAAAATATCAATTTTAGAAAAAAAATTAAAGAGACATTTTTTGTAGGAAATTTTGAGAGCTAAAAAAATGTCTAATTGACTTTTTTGATATTTTAATTCCTTAAGTCATTAAATTAATTTTAAAGTTTTTTTTATTCGAATTTCAAAATTAAAATTTTGTCCCAGAAACTTTTGAACTTCTCGAGCTTAAAATATCAATTTTAGAAAAAAATCAAAGAGACCTTTTTTGTAGAAAATTTTAAGAGCTAAAAAAATGTCTGATTGACTTTTTTGATATTTTAATTTCTTAAGTCATTAAATTAATTTTAAAGTTTTTTTTTATTCGAATTTCAAAATTAAAATTTTGTCCCACAAACTAGAACTTCTCGAGCTTAAAATATCAATTTTAGAAAAAAATCAATAAGAGCTTTTTTGTAGAAAATTTTACGAGCTACAAAAAAGGATTCTTTACTTTTTTTCATATTTTGAATATTTAAGCCGCAATTTCCTGTTAATTAATAAAAAATATTAACTCATTCCCTAATCCCATTTCTAGTCTTCAGAAAAATGGATTCTTACAACTGAATCACAAATTTAATGATAAATAATAAATAATAAAAATGAAAAACTCACCGATCGATGGAAATAGCCACGAGTGTAAAAACACTAGCGCAGATAGTCAGCACAGCAATAAATTGACTGACTTTGCAGTACAAATTACCAAATGTCCAATGGCTGTGAAGCATGTAATAAAAATTGAAGGTGACGTTCAATAATGACACCATTGTATCAGCGATGCTCAAATTAACCAAAAAAATATTAGTCACCGATCTCATTCGTTTGTGCACAAGTACGATCCATATAACTATTAAATTACCACCAGTTGCAACAACAATCATACTGACAAACAAACAATACCACACTATTTGCCGCCACAGAGGCAACGTAAATTTATTACTATCTATATCCGTAACATTAAAATTTGTCTCGTTGCCAAAATAATTTATCGAATTTACCGGCCACGGCGTTGAATTGAAGGGTTCGCCCGTTGGAAAATATGTATTATTAATTGGCGGCATCTTTGGATTTTTAATTATCCAAATTACTCACCAGAAAATTATTCAATTTCACTATTCATCAATCAATTAATCAATCAATTCATTAATCAATCAATTGATTAATCAATTAATTACAAATTCAATTACTCAGGGGCATTACCCCGAAAATTTTCATTCATTTACATACTCGACATTTTTTTTTATCAGAGCACTACTCAACTTTAATTATTGTATGGCATCGTAGCCACTTATTTTTAAAACACATTAATTTTAATATTTTTTTAACCATCGAATCACCAGAATAATTAAATTAATTCTTCATGTTATCGATACTCTATTGATAACAATAATTATTATTTTATAAATAATTCTATTGATTTATGGAACATTAAATTTTTTCCCAGGATTTATCTAGGTCCAGTCCTTTTTTTTTTTTTTTATAACTTTTTTATAGCGAGCTCATTGCTTTGTTATTTCGTTCTGTATCTGATGAAAGGCCGAGCATGTTCTCTTTATCCTCTTCAGTGTTGAATTTTTTTAGCTTGACTTTTCCGTCGTAACTTTGACGACACGGCTAAAACAAGAGCAACACTACTACCGTAGTTGAAGGGTTCGATGGTTGTTGGTTGTATGGTAGAAGCAACATAAGGCTGTCACCTGTTTACTATCTCACGTTCTTGGGGATGTGTCGGGCCTCTGGCTATTTTTTTTTTTTTTTTCGCTTTTTCAGTACTGACACTTTGTCTTTAATATTACGATATATATTTTTGCCTCTTTTTTATTTCAGCTACTTTTATTTACTCTGAATCGCATGGTCTTGTTGTTTAATCCGAGATTAAAACCACGGAATCGTAACGCTGGGAGCTTTTTTTTTTTTTTGGTTTTCTTATTTATTGAATATTCTGCTCGGGATTTCTGTAACAAATATAAAAAATCATTTTTTAGATGAGTTATATAGCGAAGAGGCTGAATGGGACAGAGGGAGAGGTAAAATGGAGTACCCTAAAAATTTTATAAAAAGAGTTTGTTTTTTAAAATATTTTTTGAAGATTCCAAAATTATTTTTGTAAATATAATTGTGCATTATTTTGAATTTTTTTGGTTAAAATTTTTTCAAAAATCGAAAGTCAGTCGGAAAATGTCAAAGATTTTTGTTTTATGGTAAAAACTATTGAAAAAAATTTTTTTTTTCCTTTACATTCAATAATTATGAGAAATGTAAATTTTTTATGTAAATTACATTTAAGAAATAGTAAATTACACACCAAGGGAGGAAAGTAGAGCATATTCCGACGCGTGTATAATTTCCTACCCGAGACGAAGATCTTCCTCTGTGGTGTAGACACAATTTTTCACCAGATCTGCACCTGAAAGTTTAAATTCTTTCCTCTGTTTATGGAAAGAATGACGCATGCGCTAATTTTTATCATTTGTTTTTTTAAAAGAAAAGTATGAATTTCTTCCCTCTAAACAGGGCAGGAATTTAAACCTGCGGCGCAGGTTTGGTGAAAATTTAATTTATTCAAATTTGTGTCATTTTCAGAAATTTTTTTTTCTCATTTTTTAGAGGCTACCCCATTTCGCCCACAAAATGAATTTTTTTTTTTCTAATGGCAGCTGAAAATTTTTCTATTCACTTTGAATATCATTAAAAAAAAATTATTTAACATATTTGAGTTTCTGAAATTTTACTTCCTTAAATGTCCCATTTTTCCCCTTCCGCCCCTAATTTTTAGTGTAGACGGTAAGGGTAAATTTGAATTTTTTTTTTTTAAACTGATAATTATGAATTAGATGTATCCGTAATTCATACAAAATTAATTTAAATTGATTTTTACTGTTTTTGACCCCCACCCTCCGATTTTGAAAACCAGGGACTTAAAAAAGTAAAAAAATTGATAATTGGTTTTCTATATTTTTTATTAGAATTAATTAGACTCGGGCATTTTTGTAATTAAAATTTATGAATAAGTCGATTAATAATTAGTGAGAGTAACGAAAGGGATAAAATTAATTCAGGATAAAAAAAAAACAAATTTTAATTAATACTGACATATTTAGATTTTGGGTGTCAGCTCACATTTAACGACTTTTTTTTTTAACGAAAAGTGAATTGAGTTGGAAAAAAAATTAATGAAGGTAATAATAATTTGTGATTTAAAATTGGTATGAGCAGAGATATCCTTTGCGACATTTAATTAAAACCAAGTGCCATCATGGAAAAATGATTAACGAGTTTGGAATGGAAAGGACAGTTGGATGAGAAGAGATAAATGTGAGGTGGAGTGAGATAAAAGGGGGTCAACGGTTTTAGTTGGTTGTATTATAAGATGGGAAATGGATATAGGAATTCAATTGTCGGGATAGTCGATGAGTTGGTTTGGAAATGGGATATGGAGTCATTCAGCGAATCGCCGATCAAAATTCCTTAAATTTAAGGGCTTTACTACTGAGCTGTTCTACGAGTGTCTGCTTGATGGGATTTTCCAGTTGTTCATTTTTTTTACTTATGCTGATTATAATTTTTTTACTAGAAAGTTAGTAGCAACTGCTGCTGATTTAAGAGATTCTGGTCGCTCGATCTAAATTTTTGGAATTTTTCACCCTTTCCTCTGGTAGGAGGTACTCCAAAAAAGTCTGAGAAAAATTATTTTGTCGACTAATGACGCCGAATTTGGCCAGGGGGATGGAAGGGGCATCGGGGAGGATGCCATCCACGTCATCCTATGAAGAGTAGCCCGTAACTTTTTTTCTGTTGTGAGTAACTCAGCATAATAATAACGTTTTTTGTTTATTATGATATTCTCTAGTAGGAGAAACCCTAAAAATGCCTACGAAAAATTTATTTTTTGAATCCTGACCCATATGAAGATAGATGAGGATGACTATCTATGAAAAATGGCCCGTAACTTTTTTTCTGTTAGGAATAACTTAGGACAATATTGACATTTTTGGTTTAGTATGAAGCCCTCTAGTAAAATAAACCCTAAAAAGTCGTGAAAAAAATTTATTTTTCGAATCCTGACCCATATGAGGATGACTATCTATGAAAAGTGACCCATAACTTATTTTCTATTGGGAATAGCTTAAGACAATATTTACGTTTTTTATTCACTATGATGTCCTCTAGTAGAAAAAACCCTAAAAAGTCGTGAAAAAAATTCGTTTTTCGAATCCTGACCCATATGAGGATGACTATCTATGAAAAGTGGCCCATAACTTATTTTCTATTGGGAATAGCTTAAGACAATATTTACGTTTTTTGTTCACTATGATGTCCTCTAGTAGAAAAAACCCTAAAAAGTCGTGAAAAAAATTCGTTTTTCGAATCCTGACCCATATGAGGATGACTATCTATGAAAAGTGGCCCATAACTTATTTTCTATTGGGAATAGCTTAAGACAATATTTACGTTTTTTGTTCACTATGATGTCCTCTAGTAGAAAAAACCCTAAAAAGTCGTGAAAAAAATTCGTTTTTCGAATCCTGACCCATATGAGGATGGCTATCTATGAAGAGTAGCCCATAATTTTGCTCCTGTTGGGAATAATCCATTACAATATTAACGTTTTTTGTTCATTACGATGCTCTCTAGTGGGAGAAACCCATAAAAGTCATCAGAAAAATTTATTTTTTTAGTTCAGATCCATATGAGGGTGGGTGAGGATGGGTGAGGATGAGGCTGTCAATGTCTTCTTATGAAGAGTGGCCCGTAACTTTGATCCTGTTGGGAATAACCCATTACAATATTAACGTTTTTTGTTGATTACGATGCCCTCTAGTAGAAGAAACCCAAAAAAGTCCTGAGAAAAATTAATTTTTCGAATCCAGACCCATATGAGGATAAATGAGGATTAATGAAGATGAATGAGTATGACTATCTATGAAAAGTGGCCCGTAACTTTGCTTCTGTTGGGAATAACTGAACACAATATTGACATTTTTGGTTTAGTATCAAGCCCTCTAGTAAAATAAAATACAAAAAATCTAGAAAGAATTTTATTTTTGTTGTTATACACTTCGGGCAGATGCGGGCAGATGGAGGCAGATACGGACAGATCACACTGTCAATGTTTTTTTTTATGAAGATTGGCCCGTAAATTTGCTCCTGTTGGGAATAACCCATCACAATACTAACGTTTTTTGATCATTATGATGTCCCCTAGTAAGAAAAATCCAAAAAAGTCCTGAGAAAAATTTATTTTCCGAATTCAGACTCATATGAGGATAAATGAGGATGACTATCTACCAAGAGTAGCCCGTAACTTTTTCTCTGTTGGGAATAACTCAACACAATAATAACGTTTTTTGTTTATTATGATGTCCTTTAGTAGAAGGAACCCGAAAAAGTCCTAAGAAATTTTTTTTTTTCCCCGGTTAAAATACGGAAACTAAAGAATAAAAAATTTTTTCTATCAAAAATATTGATGACATTATTATTTAATTTAAATAAAATTTAACCAACTGTACTTTTTACTATAAGAATTATAAAAGTTCGAAATATGTAAAACTTGAAGTTTTAATCTTTTTTCAAATTTACGAGCTCTACATCTCGAACTTTTTTGGAATGCTTTTTTTTACACAGGATAATTAAAACTGATATATTTTTGTTTTAAAATTTTATTTTTGCAGTATCCTGTCATACCTCAATCTCGACTTGTTGTAACATACTAAAAACCTGTTGGAAATAGTAATAAAAAATATTTTCTCTCATATCTACTTGATTTTAAATCTCAGGTATGAAACCTCCCCATTACTTTTATTCAAGTATTCAACCCTCAGTCGTTATTTTTTTTTTTTTTTTCGACTCTAAAATTTTAAGTTTACGATCTCCACTTGGTATTCCAAAGCATTATTTTCACTACTATCTCACTGTAAAATAATTCATATGTCAGATATGAAAAATACATTCGCGTATAGCAAAGAAAATATAATAATAATAAAATATATATAAATAAAATTATTACACAGAAATTTATTACTGAATTTTATAATTTACACTCGAGGTAATTTTTATCAGTGAGGATTTATATGAATTTATTTTAATTTTCATATACATCTGATCATTCGCATGCGCAAATTGTAAATTCACATGCAGAATACGAAAATTTTCGTGTAAATTATAAGAGAAATTAAAAAAAGAATAAAAGTACTTTTGGAAATTGTACAAAAGTACATCTTTATTTAACTTTTTTTTCTGTTTAACTTTTTCTTTTAAGTTTCATATTTGAATTTTTATTACTTTTGCTGCCTTGAGCGTATGGAAAAAATATTTGACATTTTTTTTACGTTATGGTCACAGGTTGTGTAGACGCAGATGAAAAATAAATATAAACGAGCATGAAAATGAAATTATATAAAAATAAATAAAATTCATAAAATGCAAACATTGAATATTAAAAACTCACCAGTGGATAATATTATGGTTTTTAAAAAATTCTTTATTAAAAACTGAATAAATTTAATTTAATTTTTTTTTCTGCATTATAATTTTTATTGAAAGTTTAATATAATAGAGGACCAGCCGAAACGGATAACAGCAAAAATTTTCATTTCATTTTTTTTTCCATAGTAATTTTCATTTTAAAAAAATTGTTTTTTTTTTTTTTTTTATCAATGACAAAAAAAAAAGTACGAGTAGGCTCTTACTAAGTTTCGAAATTGAGCAGTCGTGTGGTCTAAAATTTTTTTTTTTTTTTTAATTGATTTTGAAATTTGAATTTATCGCTTCCAATATTATTTTTTGAAAATTTCAGTTCTTTGGAATTTATTATTTTTTTATGATATTGACATTAACCGACGGCTAATAATTTTTGGATTTTTTTAAAAACGATAAATTATTTAAAAAAAAAAAAAATCAAAAATTGCACTTACAGTTTTTTAAATTTTCTACAAGTGTATTTTTCTAGTTTTTTTTTTCTTTGTAATTATTTGTTTAAAAAAAAAATCAAAAATTGTTAATTATGTACCAACTTCCTAAATTACATAAATTATGATATTTATTAAGAATATAAAAAAAAAAAAATTTTCAATAGTAATAAAAAAAATTCTCTTGTAATTTGAAATTAATTATCAATTTATCAATTAAAATTACGTGCAATTGTAGAAGACAGTGTGATATTAATAAAAATAATTAGATATTAATTAAATATTTCCAAGGGGAAAGAGGATAAGTAATGAGTAAAGAAGAAGATAAAAAGGATGTGATATTTCAGGGATAAGTTTGTTCGAATGTATTTACTCATATATTTTAAAAAGATTAAAATTATATGAGATTCGAGATTAAAAACTTTAAAACAAACTTCGGCAATAATTTAATTTTGTTGATTACTTCAATTAAATATTTATCAAATGGTTTTCTTAGCGATTTATGATGGAATATTAAATAAAATGTCATCTAATTATCATATATTTTAATTATTTAATTGTCTAATTATTATTTATCTTTGACATTTCAATAAAATATTTAGTTTTTAATCTTCAACTTGCAATTACGCCGAAATAATTAGATGTACGTAATAATGTTATCAGACCTTTTTTATAGAGAATTTAATTAGCTACCGAATTGATCTCATGCATTTTTTTGATATCCGTGTAAATTTAGCCAGAATTTCAATTTTTTTAAAAAAACTTTTAAATGTCAATTTTTAATTCCGTAAAAAAAAAAATTAAATCAATGGCCAGTGAAGTACGTGAGTGCATTGCCAGTTATTGTTAATTATTTTACCTCCCTACAACCCTAGAGTTTTTTTTTCACGCGTCAGTGTTAGTTGAATCAATACCAACTTCATTGAATTTAAAACTTAATTTTTTTTAAAATAAAAATATTTACAGTAGAAGCGTTCATTAAATTTTTTTTTTAGCCATTGTTAATAAACTTGTTTACAATAATCCTCTTTGTGGAAATGAACTAGTATTTGCAGTACAGTAAAAAAATTTTTATGTCCAGATTCATGTTAACAGGAAGAATTAAAAAAATAGTTAACATTTATTTCATGTTTTTTAATTTTTAAATAGACAAATAATCGTCTGAGGGCTGATAATTATATTTGGTTTCATATAATAGTTAAGGATTTGCACTGTAAAAAATTATGAGTGTGAATGTAGCAGACATCAGACAAATTTAAAGTTCTAAATAAATAGAAATAATTAATAAAAGAAAATTTGAAAAAATGCGCATTTAACAAATTTTTAAATTAATAAGTGCATTTTTTCAAAATTTTATTTTATTGATTGTTTACTCTATTTATTTATAATTTTAAATTTGTCTGATGTCTGCTACATTCACACTCACAAAAAATTGGGAGTGAATTCGAAGTGATAACAGATTTTATTTTAATCTGAATTTACTCTGTCACTCAGAGTTCAGGAGTTTTAGAAAAAGTCAATCCGCATACGGAGTAAATAAGGAATTTGTTTTTTCAGGAGTGATTTTAATGATTTGAGTTCATTTTAGGACAAAGACGGGTTTAGAAAAAAAAAAAAAGTAAATAAAGCTTGCGGATATATTTTCAGAGCCTGTGTATTTGAGAAATTACTACTAATATTTAAAAAAAAATTCCTAATTTCACCTTGGGGTGAAATTTACTCCGAAGGGGACTTTATTTAAATATTTAAACTCCGATTTTGCGTGAAATTTACTCCTAAAATGAGTTTATTTAAACCTCAGAACTCCAAATCGGAGTAAATTATAATTTAAACCAAATCCATAATCACTTCGCTAAAAAACTAAACTCCCCATTTACGTCGTATGAGAAGTGATTTTTTTTACTCCGAGTAATTCGAATTTAAATAAAATCCATAATCACTCCGAATTTGCTCTCAATTTTTTCGGTGTACAAAATAATTTTTTTTTTTGAGATCAAAAAAAAATTAGTAGGGAATAAATTATTCCCAAGTATCAGTAAAGTAAAGAGTTTAATTGGTTTTAAATATGTATATATGTGTGTTGAGAAAAGACAAGTGATTTATATACTTATATAAGAGAAAAGCTAAAGAGTCATTTGACAGACAATTCCCCTCATTTGTCGAAATTACCATAGTTTATCCGTGGAATCAGAACCCTCACCACAAGTCTCGTGCGATCCTGACAGAGAAGAGGGCGCGAAGGCCAGAGGGTAGATGATGGAGGTGAAAAATCGTAGTCTAGTTAAATTTATTCCGCCCATCGGAATTACAAAGTTGAAAAACCGACGGTTAAGAGTAAAACACCGTATCTTTGTCACCAGATAACATTTAGTATACACTTGTCGAAACTTCTCTAGTACGTGTATCTTTAATCTTCTGGAATCACTATCATTATTTGCATTTTATATACTCTGCCCCTAGATATTATAAACACATAGAATTATTTCCCACTTTATGCTACCCCACGTCGAAAATCACTTACTACTTGATACTTAATATTTACAGTACTCAGATTTAAACATTTATTTAATTTTATAAATCACTTTGACTTAGAAAAATATTGTTTTTTTTTTAGATAAGACACCACGTCTAGGAGATTTATGGCTCTTATCAAGGTATAAAGTTGAAAAAATATTTTTTTTGAACATATATATATATTTTTAATGTCAAAACAGATCATGACGGGCTTAGTTAGAAATAGAAACTTCAGAGAAATGAGTAATGCACGATGATTTAAAAGACATTCATTATTTTTCATGTCCCAGTAGAAAATTACAGTCAAGATTGCTTTTTAATCATTTTTTTTTCTTTTGTAAATATATAGAACATAAAAATACAGATAGTGCATCCTCATTTATCCTCATATGGTTCATAAGTCAAAAAAACAATTTTTTTAGAGACCTTAGAGTTTTTTCTACTAGAAAACATCATATTGAACAAAAAACATTCATAGTGTGGTGAGTTATTTCCAGCAGAAAAAAAGTTACGGGACACTTTTCATAGATAGTCATCCTCATATGGGTCAGGATTCGAAAAACGAATTTTTTTCACGACTTTTTAGAGTTTCTTCTACTAGAGGACATCATAGTGAACAAAAAACGTTAATATTGTGTTGAGTTATTCCCAATAGAAAATAAGTAATGGGCCACTTTTCATAGATAGTCATCCTCATATGGGTCAGGATTCGAAAAACAAATTTTTCTCAGGACTTTTTAGAGTTTCTCCTACTAGAGGACATTATAGTGAACAAAAAACGTTCTTATTGTGTTGAGTTATTCCCAACAGAAAAAAAGTTACGGGCCACTTTTCATAGATCGCCATCCTCATTTATCTTCATATGGGTCAGAATTCTAAAAACGAATTTTTTTCAGGACTTTTTAAGGTTTTTCTTACTAGGGGACATCATATTGAACAAAAAACGTTAGTATTGTCTTGAGTTATTCCCAACAGAAAAAAAGTTACGGGCCAGTTTTCATAGATAGTCATCCTCATTCATCTTCATTAATCCTCATTTATCCTCATATGGGTCAGACTTCTAAAAACGAATTTTTTTCAGGACTTTTTAAGGTTTTTTCTACTAGAGGACATCATATTGAACAAAAAACGTTCGTATTGTCTCAAGTTATTCTCAACAGAAAAAAAGTTATAAGCCACTTTTTATAGATCGTCATCCTCATTTATCCTCATATGGGTCAGGATTCGAAAAATAAATTTTTCTCAGGAGTTTTTAAGGCTTTCTCCGGCTAGAGGACATCATATTGAACAAAAAATGTTAATATTGTGTGAAGTTATCTGCATCGGAAAAAAGTTACGCGCCACTTTTCATAAAAATACATATACAGGTCATCACTGAGTCTCCCTTATCTGGCATGTGATCATAAGTCGAAAAAAAAAATTCAAAGCATGAAGCCTCATTCTAAAACCCTGTATTAACTTTTTTAAATTAAATAAGCCTGCACCCATTTAATGCTGACCATCTTCTGTAAAATAAATAAGTAGCGATAAGTATCAATGCTACCATTAAAGAAGATATAAATAAGTGTCTAAGTTAAAGAGATTGAGTATTAAGTGAACAAGTATATCGATAATTCTCTTTAGAAAGTTTTCACTGAGTAAAAAAGTGGAACTTGCGGACTTAAGCTCCATTATCTTGGATATTGCACGCGATGCAACTCGTCCCCCAAAGCCGATGAACGGTTTGGGGTCATTGGGTCATGAGCGAAAGAAGGACACAAAATTAAAAGGATACAAAGTAAAGAGCGACGAAGGAGAGCTTAAAGAAGGAGGAAAAATGGGAGCGATTTTTATCTGTAGAGGAAAAGGAAGAGGAAGAGGAAGAGGATAATTCAACTCTAGAGCTAAAGCATGCGGTATTTTGTGTCGAGTAAAGAGCGGATTTTGTGGAACATCTAGACGGCTTTCGAACGCTTCAACGCCAACCAGAACTCTATGGTTAGTGTATAGTTTAGCTTTGGATACTAAGCTGCTGGTGGTGCTGCTGCCACTACTACTGCAAGTTTAGCCCTGGTTCTACTGTTTCTTCTTGTTCTTTTGGGTTCAAATGGAATAGAACGGTCACGGCAAAATAGTGTACGGTATAATATATCGTCTCGCTTAGAGAATGCAATTCCAGGACAAAGCAATCGGCCAACCGGAAATACGCCAACTTCCTGGGTGTCTGAGCTCAGAGGAGGAGACACCGACGAATGGCCTTTGCTTGTCTAGAGATACAGCAACGTTGGCTTTGAGAGTTTTGTGGGATCGACCCTAATAATCGCTGTTACTATTTATTTCATTGCATTTTTTAATTAATTTACCTTTCGGTTTTCAGGCTGAGACTTTAGCAAAATTTTAATAAAATTACAAGTAAATTTTCGCTTGACAAGAATTTAATATTGTGGTGGAAAAAATTTGATTATTATTTTCAAATATTGTTCGGTAGTTTTCTAATGATTCTGAAGTTTATCCCGCGTGAATTTTATTAATTTTTTTTCGTTACTTGCTTCAGAAACCACAAATATGGACCGGCTCGAAGGACCAAAATTTTGTTTATATGATCGAATTAAAATTTTCTCGGGTGGTTTTGAATAACTATCGAAATTTTAAACAACTCTACATAAAATTTCATCAGAAATTGACAGTTATATTTTTAAAAAATTGATATGTTGATTAAAAATTAGTCGGAATAATAAAAAAATTATTTTGAATCTTGAGATCAGAAGTTGAAAATCATGTAGCCAATAAATAGTGAAAAATTTATTCCGTTCATTTTTCATAAAAGAAATCTAGACTGATCTAGAAATAAATTCACTTTTTTAACGCTCAATGTTGAAATATATTTTTAAAGCTCAACTATAATATTTTTATCTGAATCATTTTTCAAGCTTCAGTTCTTTTTTTTAATTTCTATTCGTCAATTCGTTTACATATTCAACGATAGAGCAAAAAGACTTCACTAAAATTATCATAACCGTAAAAAAAAAAAAAAAATCGCACAGCTTTGCCTTTTTTTCTCACAAGCTTAAATTTTTCCAACTCACCTCACAAACTACTAAAAAGTCAAACGTTTTTTTGAAAAACATTTGAAAGTCGAGACTCGAGGCTTTCAAATGACTTTTTTCTATGACTATTTTACCCCAGTGCTTAACTTTTTAAATTTTTTTAGTATCAAACTATTTATCATTTAAGGCCACCGAGCAGCTTTAAAACAAATAAAATACAACCTCTTAAAAAAAACTGTTCGACCTTTTAAAGGTCGAAAATTAATTGTTAGGCACAAAAGCCGGAATAAAAGAAATAATTTATCCAAGAAAACTAAATTGAATTTTTTTTTGTTTAATTGAAGGGATTACTTTGATAAAGGTGGACTTGTGTAATGGCTTAAAGTAATAAAAATAAAGAAAACAGAAAAAAGAATGAGGGAATTGGTTATATATTGTAGGTGAAATACAACTAGACATCTCTGGTTTGGAATGTGAATTTGTGATTGTACGCTAGAGTTTGTAGGCAAATGGGGCTTGAGAAAAGCTAATTCATCAGTACAGCTTGGGTGCTTTCTATATATATATATATATCAAACTATATACTGTATACGATACATAACACAAGCTCTAGCACTCGTGAGTCATTTTGTTGACGAATCGATGCACTAAATTTGCTGCAGGCTACACGCGCTATACCTCCATATGTACAAGTTGTAATACTTTCAATACTTTAACGAGAGCTAACTCAACTTTCTTAACAAATTTTTTATTTTACATCAACTTTATTAATACTTAAAACTTTATAAGAACCTGAGGAATTTTTTTCTTACATAAAAATACTTTAATCTCGTAAGAAAAATTTTACAAGAAAAAAAAATGCATTGAAATTATTCTTTTTTAAAATTGAGTTATTTATGATCCTGGTTGGTAGACAATTATGAATTTTTGAATTTTATTTTCAACAAATTGACTGCAAAAAAAATAAAAACTAAAAATATGCACATGTAGAAAATTTAAAAAACTACATGTGCAATTTTTTAAAATATTTCTTTTTTACTATTTATCGTTTCTAAGAAAATCCCAAAATTATTAGACGTCGGCTAACTTCAGTATATGATCCTGGTTGGTAGACAATTATAAACTTTTGAATTTTATTTTCAAAAAATTTACTGCAAAAAAAAGAAAAACTAAAAATATGCACATGTAGAAAATTTAAAAAACTACAGATGCAATTTTTAAAAATATTTATTTTTTTATAATTTATCGTTTCTAAAAAAATCCAAAAATTATTAGACGCCGGCTAACTTCAGTATATGATCCTAAAGTTGGTAGACAATTATAAATTTTTGAATTTTATTTTCAACAAATTGACTACAAAAAAAAAAAAAACTAAAAATATGCACATGTAGAAAATTTAAAAAACTACATGTGCAATTTTTTAAAATATTTATTTTTTTATAATTTATCGTTTCTAAGAAAATCTAAAAATTATTAGACGACCGCTAACTTCAGTGTCATTATTTTTACTATTTTTCAGTTTCCACATTTACATACGTAAAATTTGACCCACTAATTTATCACCAGACTGTAAAAACAATTAAAATGTTCAAGATTATTACAGCAATTAATCAATCAGCGAGAACCTCAAAAATCTATTACTAAGATAGAAAAATATTTAACAATAGTTTTAGTAAGACCGCATTAATTTTCGGAACAAAAGGGATTCTTAGTGATGATGATAAAAATAATAATAATAATAAAAAAAAAAAAATGTAGACTGAAGACAGAGGAAATAATAATGAAGGGATACAGTACACAGTATGATTGTGACAATATCTCCTGGAATAATCCCCGATGAACATTTTAGGTTTTATTTCAACAAAAAGATCTCTTTTGGGTAAACAGTAAACACAGAATCTACTACAGAGTACCAGCTACCTTTCTTGTTAGATATCTAAAGACTATTTATTTCTCTAGCTCTACCTCTCTCAGTCTATTCTTATCTTCCACTTGTTCTTCCTCATCTACCCCAGCTCCATCTCGCATCCTTTCTTTTCCACGCGTTCTCATCTCCTCATTCTAGACTAGACTCAACTTTAGTTTTTTACCTCAACCCCTATTTAGATTGCGTATCTTAAGTGTAATAGTATAGACAATGCAGTATACTACAGTATGGGTCCGAAGGCAGAGGAAAGAAAAAAATACTGGGAAAGTGAGCGGGATATAATGAAAATTGTTTTATAATTGAGTATCTATATCGTCTAACCGCTTAAAGAAATATTGATAATGTATATTACAATAGGCTATTATCTATAATAATGATAATGAGTAGAATAGTATTCATTCTTTTACTGATTCTGAGCATGGAGAAGATGATTCTCTTTATGAATTCTGATGAAAAGTAACCTGTAGTTTAACTCCTGTTGGAACCGACTGATGTAAGTGAAAAAAAAAATCGGTCTGTCAGTTGACCCTGCGGGCCAGCCTCAAAACTTCCCGCCGTTTTCGAGCTCCTTGAGCTCGAAAAATTGTTGTGGATACATTTTCGAGCTCGAAAATACTTTTGAATGTCTTTGTTTTCGAAAAAAAACGTTTTTTACCATTTTTTCTCAAACGATATCTCTCGAACTAATAAAGCGATTGAGATGGTTAAGGTGGCAATCGACGCGTTTTATTGAGTTCTACAACTGATCAGACTTTGAAATTTATTTATCAAATCGTTTTTGAGAAATTTCAAAAATACTAAAAAAAATTTTTTTTTTTAATTCTTTCGACAACGGTATCTCTTGAAAGAATTAACCGATTTTGATGGTTGAGGTGGCATTTGACGCGGTTTATGAAGCTTCAGAGCCCAGTTGATTTTGGAATCAATCCATCGAGCCCGTAAAAAGTTATCCGAAAAAAACATTTTTGAAAAAAGTTTATTTTTGGAATATCTCCGAACGAGCCCTACCGATCAAGCTCAATGTTTTTTCAGCTTCGAGATATTGACAACCCGCGTCGAATGACACCTTGACGATCAAAATCGGTTCATCCGTTCAAAAGTTATAGATATTTACATACGTACGTACGTACGTACATACATACATACATACACTCGGACATGATCTTGAATTTAGTCAGAATAGCTTCCTAGAACCTCAAAACGTCGACATCTATTGGAATTTCGATTTTCACAAATCGGGGTGAAACCAATAACTTCCCGAATTTTTGAAAATTTGCAATTTTCTTAGCGAGAAGTTAAAAAATTAGTCGTATTTGAATGTATTGGGAATAATGTATGCTGGAGAGAGTCAATGTATAGGAAAATAAATTTATTCGATTGTCAAGGACTGCCGGAGTGAAGAAAGGAAAAAATAAATAGCGGCCGCGGTAAAAAACGAGGATGAAAGGGAAGATGAAATACAGAGTGGAAGAGTAGGTTTAAAATGAAATCGAGTGTCTGACACTTTGACTCGATCGATTATTCACGTACGTCACATCACTTGTTGAGAGATAAGAGGGAATCTTGAATGAAAGACGGCACTGAAGTCGAGTGAGAATAGATGAAATCAAGTATGTGAGTGCAGAGGTACATGTTCCTCTGTCTGCCGTTGACAAATAAAAGTTGTACTACTTCTCATTCCGTTTAAGCTTTATCGTATATTTCGTGTTTCTGTTTATTAGAGACATTCACAATTAATCTAAAGAAGATTCCGGTTAGACAGAATTTTCATATAATCGATAGTAAATCGATCTATCGGTTTTAGTTCAGCCAATAAATTCAATCGATTCGTTTAATTGACACTGTATCGATTTATAATACATCGAATAAATATATATATATATATATATATATATATATATATATATATATATATATATATATATATATATATGTCTAACCCGAACCTACTTAAGATTAATTGTGAATGTGTCTAATCAATAGGACTAGGATTTTAGCTTTGATTTTAAAATAATAATTAATAAAATTAATGGTGTCAAATTTTTTATATTACGGCTAAAATATTGGTCTTATAAAAAAATTTTTCAAGTAAAAGTTGTTCAAAATTAAATTTTATAAAAAAAATGTCTCTTATAATTTTTTCTTAGGACCAACACGAAAGCTGTAATTTAAAAACTAAGATTTTGATGATTAACAAAAATTTGAATCATTCATTATGAATCATAATTTTGGAATTACGATGGAAATATTGGCCGTACAGAAAAATCTTTGAAACAAAAGTTATAGGAAATGTAATTTTACAGAAAAAATGTCTCCTATGATTTTTTTATACGACCAATATTTTCACTGTAATTTTAAACTTAAGATTTTCATAATTAACAAAAATTTCAATCATTCATTATGAATCTCAATTTTTGAATCATGGTGAAAATATTGGCCGTATAAAAAAGTCATAAGATACATTTTTTCTATAAAATTACATTTCCTACAACTTTTGTTTGAAAACTTTTTTTATAAGACCAATATTTTCGTCGGAATATTAACCATTTCAACCATTCATTTCGGAATTATGTCAAAAATCTTGTCCCTACTGATGACCTTCCCCAATATATACATATATAACTATATTTATATATACATTTAGCGGAAGATCAGAGAAAACGGGACTGGGTGTGCAAAACGGACCACCCCAAAAATTTGGTAAACGTTTTTTAAAAAAAAAAATTCATTTTGTTTAAAAAAAATTTTTTTTTTTCAAAATTTGTTTCTGTAAATTTTTATCTTGAGCAATTTTATTAGTCATTTTTTTTAAGTAGAAAAAAAAAATTTTACTTTTCTTGGAAGTGGTCTGTTTTGCCATCCAGAGAAAATTTTTTTTCTATGACATGTCAGTTGCAACTGGAAATTTGGTTTAATTACTTCAAGTGTAAGTCGAAAGAAGAAAATTTCCCGTATTCAAATGCACAAAAATCCATTATTTCCTATGCAGTCCTGTTTGCCCACATTTCCCTATTTATATATTTTAACATCTACTATCCGACAAATTTAGCATACGTTAAATCTATTGCCTGGTGCTCATAAGGACTATGAAAATTCGTACGCTCTGTATTCTAAATATATATCATACAACATATTCTATTACTATATACATCTCAAAACCCGATGCACAAGTTAACATGAGAATTACCATTAAATTAATTGTATTCTCTGGGGTCACCAAAATTTAATTCAATAAAATATGCTTCCTATTTATATTATGATTTTCTGTATACATTAATTTATAACTGTATTTAAACGAAATAATAATAATTGCTATTAATTTTAAGGTTCACTCGTTTTTAATTGTATTGCGGTGCGCACATATATACATGCATATTGTATTGTATATTATATTGAGGTGAATTATTTATGATGCAATAACTATCATCAGTTGTTAATGCAAGTAAATGCACGATATTGGAAGACGTGGACACGCACGTATACTAACACAGTTAAGGTGTACTAATAATAATGGAGTACGCGAGAGAGGCGGTGTCTTGTTGTCATCAGTAGAAGCCAAAGGCCTTGATCATGTTATCAAGACGGTACCAATACTTGTATTTACTCTCTGTTCGTACTAAATTCTCTCTAAAACTTTATTCTACAAAAATTCATTTTGTCTTGCATGTCGAGTAAGATAGAGATCAGAACAAAATAACAATAATGATGATAATAATAATAATATGAGAATTTCAATAATGAGAATAGCTTGTGATGTGAAATAGATTTTTTTTTATGCTAAAAGACTGAGACAAATTTTATTAAGTTTAGAAAATTTTTTTCTCAACAATTTAGTGAATTTTTTTTTTTATTTAATTTTTTAGACTCAATTAGAATCCAAAATAATTTTTTTTTTTTAAGTTGAAAATCTCAATGGGGTAAAGAAATGAAAATTTTTGTGTTTCATCAAAAACTAAAATATTCTACTAATTATTTTTTTTTTAGAATATTGTCAAAAAGAAAAAAAAAGAAACTTTTGTTCCGCCTGAAATCAAAATAAATTAAAAGCTCAAAGCATATCTGCTGAAATACTCAGCTTTAGTAATTAAATAATTCCAATTAAACTTTAAAAATGTTAAAAAAAAAAAAAAGAAAAATATTAAATACACGTCGAAATTCTTTGTTGAGTTAACACAAAGTTAAAAAAACAACGAAATAAACTTTGAACATTAAACCTCCAACTGCTCTTATTTTCTCATCATTATCCTTTTCATATTTTTTTTTTCCCTCCCATTTCTCATAATCATAATCCCGTGAAATTTCTCCCTCGACAATGTAAACCATCTTGGCGAAATAATAATAATTATCATTATTATTATTATAATCATTATTACAACGTTTTGCCCGTAATTTTGTATCACGAATAATGTTTCATTTAAACCACAAAACTTAATATAATATAACAAATAATTTAATTTTCAAATTTTGTAAATCATTGCTATCATTATTGTTTTATTTGTTAATTAATTAACAAATTAATTAATACTTATTATAATGATTAAAATTAAATTAGTACGTGTTCAATTAAATAAGAACTAAATACTGTATATTAAACCTACCAAGTCGGCTTTATATATATATGTATAATTTCATAAGTTTTACACTTTGTGTTCACATGTGTAAATATTATGCATGATTATATAGATACCAGTCAGTACACTCAGAAAATTTCACGGTATTTTTTACACAAAAATCCGAAAACGGTTGACCCTGTAGGCTAACCCCAAAATTTCGCACTATTTCCGAGCTCAAAGAACTTGAAAACGTCATTATTTGTAAATTTTTGAACTCTTCAAATTAAAAAAACACTTGAAGGAAAGAAACTCATTTCGATGAAGAAAAGTCATTTTTGTCCGACGATATCTTTGGAAAAAATCGACCGACTGATAGCTGCTTTGCGGCAATCGAAAATATTTTTTGAAACAGCATTGATTAAATTTCAAAATAAAAACCTCAAAAAAACTTATTTTAAAATTTTTATTTTTTGTACAACTCGGAAACTACTCGAAATATAATCAAATCTGAATCTTGATGACCTTTTTGATTTCCGCCAAGTTCCAACAGTTCAAATCTGTTGATTCATTTCAAAGATATCGTATGAAAAAATTTAGTTTACACACTTACGAAAACACACTCATACAGACGTCTATCCGGAAATAGTCAGAATATTTTCCTAAGACCTCAAAACCTCGAGATC
Organism: Microplitis deprimator; assembly: GCA_964016945.1. Lineage (NCBI taxonomy): Eukaryota > Metazoa > Arthropoda > Insecta > Hymenoptera > Braconidae > Microplitis > Microplitis deprimator. The sequence goes on along the minus strand of OZ024709.1, from coordinate 3,371,775 downwards.
TGATGAAAACTCAATTTTTGAAATTAGGACCAAAACCAACAATTCTCCTTTTGTTTAGAAAATTTTCAATTTCCATAGCGAAAATTCAAATATTTATATACAAATTACTGTACAGAACTTGGAGTAACGCAATAAATTCGAATTGAAATAAAACCCGAATGCACTTCCAATTTTTTACAGCTTTCATTATTCAATTACAAAAAAATTAATTTCAGTTATCAGAAATTATCCATTGGAAAATTTGGAAATAAATTTGAAGTGAATATGGATTTCATCCAACCCAAAATTTACTGGAAGTTACGGAGTTTTAAAAAAGTCACCCCGCGCATGGGGTAAATAGGATTTTTTTTTTCAGCTGTTAATTAATTTTTGAAAATTGTTATTAATTACTATTTAGTATTGTACTGGATATGAAACGTCTGAGTGATTAATACCGTCACAAATTTAGCTGCAGAGGTGTGTGAAGCTAATTTGTTAAGGATCTGCATATCAATGGCTTGAACACGAGGCAATCTGGCTGCTCAGTCATGCCGCGGAACATGGACTAATGGCCGTGACCTGAGATCTGTATTAGGAACCTTACAAAGCAGCTGACGTGTAGTCTAGTCAATTCACAACAGCAACAATTACAATTGCAAATATATATAAATATATATTTTATGGTTTTCACTTAAAATTATCTCGGCAGCGAAACTCGATAGTCCGTTTCAAGGCAAGATAGCAAGAGGATACGAGAGTATAGCTTTGAGATTTAGGTTTTGGAAAGTTGATTCAAGTGGAAATTGAGTAAAATTGAAGACTAGCACTTAGTAGAGAATATTTTTATATATTTTTTTTCCGAGACTTCCTACCCACGCCTCGAGACTTTCTTTTTTTTAGACGATTTGGGTCTCTTGTTTAGTTATATCCGTGAGCTGTGAGCACTAACAAGGCAAGAGCACCCTACCGCTGTATCAATGAGTATCACGGGGGATGAATAAAGTTGGAATGAGGGCAGGATGAAAGAATAAGTGGAGTAGAGTAATAATAAGTACAAGTGAGACAAGAGAACAGACGACTAGTTTTGTCAGAATATAAGGGAAGTAAACTTCTATCACCATTATACTTAAAGTCTATTGTATTCTTGGACAGAAGCATAGAAAAATTGATAGGAAACAGACAGAAAGGTACGATGAGAGTTTCTGCATCATTTGTTGGTGTACCAATTATGTTTCAGATAAATTATTTCCTCATTTTTTTGTACTAGTCATGAATGTTTGCTGAAGAACTTTTGTAAACTACTATTTTAATTAGAGATTCGATATTCGATTCTTGTATACACGGAGATATAATTTACAGTAAAAATTACACCATATCATGGGAATGGCTCCCATACCGTAAACTGCAATACATTTCCGAAGTGAACGCGGTTTGTTTCTCATATAGTAATAATTACTATTGCTGATAGTAATAGTTACCATCTAGATAGTAATATTTCTTATGTCTGAAAAATTTTTTAATTTTGCCTTCTAAGATAGTAATGATTTTCATCACGGATAAGAGTGGTTACCATCTAGATAATAATGCTTACCATCGACGATAGTAATAGTTAACATGAAAGCGTGACAATGATTATCACATACAGATAGTAATCATTCCCTGTTACAAAATGGAGATAGTTAGTATTTTTTTTCAGCGTGTAGAATTAGTATAATGAATAATTTCCTAATTAAGAGAAGAGTAGATTTTGTGCTCTTCTCATTTTTTCTTAACTTTGGGTACATGATATTTGATTCCAAAAGTAATTCATGATATTTGTTAGTGTTAATAACGTTGGTTAAAGTTTGCTTAAATAAAGAAATTAAAAAAATTAATTATTTTTCTTGATAAAAATTAAATTTATCAAATCCCTTCTTAACTATTTAATAAATAATTTTTCGTGCATGCTTTTAACTTTGTATAAAGTAATTGTAACTTATTCTATCAAGCTTGGAAAAATAATTTTGCAAAACTCCTCAGAGAAGTAATAAGGCGAAAAAAATTTATAAGAGTGTCAAAAGAAATCTACACTCATTTAACTTGTCGTCTTAAACAAAAAAAAAATAAAATTTTACCCTCAAGTATTTTTCTCTCTTATTATACTTTTTGTCTTACTTATCTTATTTTTACTTTTATGTTTGTACTTTCATGAAATTTTCATCCGTGTTAAATACTTAATTTTTTTAATACTTTTTTTTTGGTATTTATTTTTTTTTCATTTTGCGTTATTGTTATCTTATCACGTGAAAAACACAGGAAAATACTAGTCATATATGATTAATGTATCGCGACGTGAAACGCGGTTTTTATGAAATAGGATCATCTTTTATAAAGTTTTTAAACCAAAAAATTAAGATTGATTTTCATCAAAAATACAATTTATTATTATTATTATTATTATTATTATTATTATTATTATTATTATTATTATTATTATTATTATTATTATTATTATTATTATTATTATTGTTATTATTATTATATTTCAATTTAAAATTACATGTCTAAATATGAATATGTAAATCAAGGACTGTAATATAGAACAAAGAGACATACATTATTACCGCATGACATACATATATATACATATGTATATGTATATATAGAATGAACAATTCTGACTTTAATGTAACATCAACTTACGATATTACTCTTATCTTATGTTTTCGCCTTATTCTCCCAGTTAAATATACACTCACTATTATTATGATATACATATTCCAAAAGCTCACGCTTTTCATTTCTACTCGCTATTTAACACATGACTAAAAATCTCAACACTAATAGACTTCTCTCTTTTTATTTAATACTCTTCTAAATTACTTTTCAATTCCAATAAAATCAACACATTTATTTTTAATAAGCATCAAACTATCAAATAGTATGAAAACTGATTCTATTTTAATGCGCTACTTTATAAACGATATATATTTTTAATTGGAAATAAAACCTTCAAATGGGTTTATTGTTATTTATTATTATCATAAATTTCAAGATAAATATTTACGAGCTTAAAAACAAATAATTTAAGAAATATTATAGAGTTTAGTTCGTATATAAAATTTATGACTAAATAAATCAAATAAATAAAAAAAAATATCAATAATGGTTGAGTGTGTGTCCAATAAAATCGATAAGAATGTAAACAATATATATTTATTTTGATGACTATTTTATATTTATCAGAACTATTTATTATTAACAGCTGATTAAAACGAGAAAAAAAAATCTATATATGTATATATATATATATTTAAAAAATTTTTTTTTTGCGTACTAGAATAAATGATTCATAAAAAAAGTTATTGAACAAGTGGATAAATTGTCATTGGATTATGACGTTGAGAGTATTAAATATAATTGCTACTGGTGGAAATGGATGAATATACAATAATATAATAGATAGGTGATATGAAGGATGTATAGAAAATTCAAACTCACAATTATTCCATCACACGTAATTGGTTGTCGAATTTTAGCGGGTTTGTATTTTATATGCGATCCATGTGTGACGGAAATTATAAAATCATTAGTTGATGAATGGTATCAATTGATTGGGAATTAAACTCATTATGTCATTGTTTAATACCAGTTGATGACGAATTTCATTGTTATTTTATTTGAGAAAAAAAATTTCTTTGATAGGTAAAAAAAAAGTTTATTAAATTACTGTTTTGAGTGATGAATATTTTGAACACGAATTAAATTAATAATTATAATATTAAATAAGAAATACATGTACTAGGGGTGTGCGAATGATTCGAACGATACGAATTTTTTAAATTATTCGTTAATTTTCGAATTATTTATCAGGGTTAAAATTATTTGAAAATTGATTAATTATACAAAAATTTAATTTTTGAAGACTTAAAAATGTGAAATTTAGTTGCAGTAGTTGGGATTTTTGTCAGAGGTAAATATCGCGTTAATAATTTCAAAAATACTTATATCTTTATACGCCCTTTTGGTTGTAAACTTAGTTACTAAAGCCAAAATGTCGTAAAAAATATGTTTTTTAACTTCCCGCTAAGAAAATCGATGACTTTCAAAAATTTCGGGAAGTTATTGGTTTCACCCCGATTTGTGGAAATCGAAATTCCAATAGATGTCGACGTTTTGAGGTTCTAGGAAGCTATTCTGACTAAATTCAAGATGATGTCCGAGTGTATGTATGTATGTATGTATGTATGTATGTATGTATGTATGTATGTATGTATGTATGTATGTATGTATGTATGTATGTATGTATGTATGTATGTATGTATGTATGTATGTATGTATGTATGTATGTATGTATGTATGTATGTACGTACGTATGTATGTAAATATCTATAACTTTTAAACGGATGAACGGATTTTGATCGTCAAGATCGGTAGGCCTCGTTCAGAGATATTCCAAAAATAAAATTTTTTCAAAAAAGTCTTTATCGGATAACTTTTTATGGGCTCAAAGGATTGATTCCAAAATCAACGGGGCACCTCAACCATTGAAATCGGTTTATTCGTTTAAGAGAAACCGTTGTCGAAAGAATTAAACAAAAAAATTTTTTTTTGTATTTTCGAAATTTCTCAAAAACGACTACATAAATCAATTTTAAAATCTGATCAGTTGTAGAACTCAATACAACGCGTCGATTGCTACCTTAATCGTCTCAATCGGTTAATTCGTTCGAGATATCGTTGAAGAAAAATGGTAAAAAACGTATTTTTTCGAAAACAGGCATACGAAAGTATTTTCGAGTTCGAAGAGCTCGAAAATGTATACACAAAAATTTTTCGAGCTCAAGGAGCTTGAAAACAGCGGGCAGTTTTGGGGCTGGCCCGCAGGGTCAACTGATAGACCGATTTTTTTTCCGTGTGTGCCAGCGTTATTATAGAAAATTTCTCTGCAAATCCTCGAGTCACCGGAGAGTCACCCGAGAGTCACCCAAAAGAATCCTTAGGGAATAATTTTTTTTCCGAACACCGTGCCCCGAGTCCAGATTGTTTGTGTCTTGAGTGTGTATTTTCTGTTGAAGCTTCAGAGAAGAGCTTCTGAAATAACGCTAGCACATAAAAGTGGAAAATCATTGAGTCAAATAGACTCTGAGATGTTTAAGAAATACGAAAAAATAAAAATTTTTTTTCTTAGTTTTTTTTTAATTTCTCACATACAACGCGATCGATCAATTTCAAAATCTAATTAGCTCTAGAACATAATGAGACGTACCGATCGCCACCTTGAACATCACAATCGGCTTATTCGTTTGAGAGATATCGTCGGAGAAAGAAATGTTAAAAATCAGTTTTTCACGACTATCTTTGAAGCGACTAAATCAAACGTTTTCAAAATATAATCAGCTCTAGAACTCAATAAAACACTTCGATTGCCACCTCAACCATCAAAATCGGTCAATTCGTCCGCGAAATATAGTGGGAAAAGAAATTATCAAGGAGCTCGAAAACAGCGGGAAGTTTTGGAACTGGCCCGTAGGGTCAACCGATAAACAGATTTTTGAATTTGAATCGAATCCGAATTTATCGAATTGTCGAATCGAATAGTTATATTCGATTCGAATACGATTCATACACCCCTAATATGTACTTATATGTATATTCATATAATTATCCATATTCAAATTTTGATTTATGTGTTTCATATAAATATTTTTTTCAGTCAACCCAAAATTCAAATATTCGCGGGGAAAAAAAATTCTATTCTGTCAAATAAAAAAAAAAATAATGATGATAATGCATTTTTTTTTTTTTTTTTTTTTTTAAATAAGTTGTGTTGTAAATAATTATTTCAAAAAAATTCTAATAAAAATAAGCTTTTACTAAAACTTTATACATTACTATTTATTTATGTTATTACTCAGTTCATTTTTAGTCAGCGTGCATAAAATCTAAGTAAAGAATAAAGTTAAAAAAGTGTGAATGTGACACGAAAGAAGAAGTTTGCTTATATATTGCAGCTTTTTTTTGTGCCACGTACACACCAAAGGAATAATACGAATACAAATGGGTAAAAGATGTTTACTGTAACTTTAATATTTTCTCTCTTATTCTTTGTGCACTACACGTTTTAATAAAATCTGACGGAATATTTCTAAAATCAAAACTTTACAATAAAGATATATATATAGTAAACATATTACATTCAAATTTTTTTTCCTTCAATTTAATCCTGTATAAATTTGAGTGCACGAATAATCGATAGTTAGTTTCTTCTTTTATTAATAAAATATTTGTACATAAAAAAATCTAAAGTTCGCATCCACGTGTCAGTAGCATTGGAAAAAATAGAAATAAAAAATTAATATAAATTAAAAGCACAAAAGAATATCGATTTAAAAGTTCAAAGCGTTAAATTTATATTTTTTTAAATATAAACTTTTAAAAGCTCATTTAGAAAACTATCGTAATTATTCGCATGAATAAATTTATTTTATTTAAATTTGTCGGAACTTTTTTTTCAATTTTTTCTCTCATAAATTTAAAATTATTATTTTTAATAAAAAAAAAAAAAAAAAAAAATGGCGCAAAATGAGACACTAGTTACTAAATTTTTATTTCTTGCCGACTGGGGTAAGTTGGCCACCTCAGTATCAAAATCAAAATTTTGAAATCTATTTTTTTTTTTGGCATTAAAATAAAAAGAAAAATCGTCGGGTAAAAAAACAATTCGGTCTACTTGCCCCGGGTTTTCTATACAACATAAATCTCCAGAGCAAGGGTCTAAAAAATAATATATATATAAATGGGATCAAAGTATTTGTAAGTAGGGTTTGCTAATTAATCGGAACAGAAAAAAAGGTCTCGAGATTGGTTTCCTGTATAATCTTCGCATATCACGAATGCAGAGAGAGTTCATTGGGCGAAAAAAGGATACGTTTTTTATGTCATCGTTGCTGTGGGGAATCTTAAATTGATATTGTACTTTGCCAAATAAATTTTAATTGCATTAAATAATTAGCGGAGGTAGAGTGATAAGAATTATAAAAATTAGTGATAATTGTCAGTATTTGGTCAGGCGAGAGTAAATATAATATCAGTAGTATTGAGTGAGAAATTATTTACTGAGGGCTGCTTTGTTTACACGGGGCATTAGGACAATGTTTAGTCTGTGTAAATGTGTGCAGCATTCTGGTGTGGGTAGATCTAGTCTGCGAGGGTGTGGTGATAGGATGAATCGGATAGTGCATATTGGCTAGACCTCAGTTGGTTTAAGTGATGTACACTGTGCTTTGATCAGACTGATGGATTATCAAGGCTTGCATAATATTATTAACTTATAATTATTAATATTTATACTTTATCAATTTTTAATTATCATTAAATTATATTTTTTTAATTACTGTTATGCAAACAATTTTAATAAGTAATTCATTTTTTAATTTTCCGTTATGAAAATTGAAAATTTCAAAAAAAGGAAAGATATTGTGACTATTTCCGGTGGATGTCCGGATGTGTGTGTAATCGAAAGGGCTCACTAAGACTTAGAACTTGACTGATTAGACTTTGATCGCTCGAGTAGGTTACAAGTGATACAAAAAATCAAAATCAAAAAAAGGGTTTTTTTTTCAAATTTTTGTTGCGTAATGTGTCGCTTGGCTGACTTGTTTCTAAGTTTGATCAAATCTAAGTCTCGTTGGACAAATTTTTTTTTTTAGTGGAATGTATAAATTTTTGGTCCAGCCGTTTTTTGAGCTCAAAATTTTACTAATAATAAGCTTTCTAAGCTCAAAAACAGCGAGAAGTTTTGGGTTTGGCCCACAGGCTCAACCGTTTTTTCAGAAATTTTTTTTTCTAATAATTTATGGTTCCATTAAAAAAAAAAAAAAAAAAATTCGAGTTAAGTAAACGATCTAATACGCGAGCACTTCATGTATTTGTATATCTAGATCTATAAATATATGAAAATCCAAACGTGCGCAATTCACTTGCTCATTCAAAAAGTTATCACAAGATGGCGCTCATATATGCAAGAAAGTATTTAAAAAAAAAATTGATTAAAAAAAAAATGGCAGCTAAATTTTTTAATGAATTTCCAATTTTGAGTTTTTATTAATCATAATTATTTTGAAAAAATGATTTTTCATTTCATTTGCGAATTTATGGTAAGTGGTTAAATTTCATTACAATTAAAAGTGAGCAGGTAATGAGTTACTTTAAATAATTATTATTTTAAAATAACAATAATAAATTTATTATTAATTTTCACTAAAAAATTTTTCTATTAATAATTTATTAAATGTCTATATATATATATATATATATAGTATTTCGTTTCTGTCAAAGTGAGCTTCAACATGATACCATCAAACTCGGAAGCTGCAACTCGCCAATTAACCAAAGTGCACTTGTACCCGAAGGAACTACAGTCTCTATGTAACTCGCCGTCAATTTAATGGCCGTGAAGCAGTTTAATTTTAAACGATACCCATACTGATCGTAATTAACGTTAAAAAAATTCTTTGAATCATTAACATCATTTAGCGTATAATGAAAAAAAAAAAAAAAAAAAAAAAAAAATTATTAAATCTACTTTACATTCGCAATTGCAATCGCACAGCAGCGATGGCTTTAAAATCGAATTTAGTACCGTTATAATTATAAGAATAAAAAATATCTCGTTTCACTTTTATCTCTAAAAAAATAATGATCGCGAGATGTGAAAATTTAATTTATTTCAATGAAGATAAATTTTTGGTCGTTTAATTTTTATTATTTTACGAGCAAAAATATATATTGAAGGTCGTTAAAATAGTGTAGTCGACAGCGAGTGGTTTTTAGTTTTTTATTTATTTTTTTTTTTTTTTTTTTTAGATATGTAGATATAGATGTAGGTATCTAATGGATAACAGAGTGAAGTGAAAGAGGTTCGGTAAATTGAATACCAGCCATCAAACTAGAGAACGTTTATTGTACGAACCTATATCACTCAACGAATAGATCATTCACAGAAAGATTGAGAGTATGTAAAAAATACTTGACAAAAAGGTCACGTCTAGACTACGCGATTTTTTTTTTTTTTTTTTTTTTTTTTTAATTACATATAGAGAGGACGAGAAAACGGGACGGTCTACAAAATGATTCACTCCGAAAATTTGGACATCTAGTTGAGAAGAGTGGGGTAAATTGGCCACCTCAGGCATCACAATTTTTTCTTTTTTTTTTTGAACATGGAAATAAAAAAACTGTGGGGTAAAAAAAAATTTTTATGTCTTATCTTACCCCGGGTTTTCTGTATAATTTGAATTTTTAGAGCAGGGATCTAAAATTTGACAGAAAACTTTTTTTTTACAAAATTGTAATCGTAAATAAAAGAAAAAAAAATTTTACTTTTTTTGAGGCTGGTCCATTTTCCGGTGTCGGAAAAAAAATTCTATGGCAGCTGAAAATTTGGTTTAATTGCCTCAAATAAAAGTAAAAAAAAAAAAAAAAATCAAATGGACAAAAATTCATTATTTCCTATGCTAACTTTTTTTTCAAATATTCAATTACTGAAACCAAAAATAAATCAAATATTAATAGAAAATCAATTCTGTTTTTTAGAAATTATTTTTGATGCTGACAAATTTTAAAAAGGTGTAAGAAAAAAAATTTTCTTATTAATAAAATATAAAAATAAGACAAATACAGAAAGAAGTCACTTGAGAAAATAATACGGAATAATTAAAAATTTTTAAATTAATTACTAAAAAAATAAAAAATATTCAAAAATTACTATCGCATATAATCGAGTATTTGAAATTTTGTTTTTTTCTTTTCAGTCAATAAGCAAAAGATTGGATAAAAAATTTAATTTAAAAGTTATTCAATAAAGACACTACTTATACTTGGACAGTCACACAGAGACGGCGGATTTCTCATATAGATTACAGATATTATGAAACCGAGTAACTATTATCCATAGAATCTCATTATCCTTTGAATACGTGACTAGCCAAGATTATCAAGTAAAATGTACACAGAACAATCTGTGTCTTGACTTTGGATAAACCCGATTGTTAGATACAATTAGTCCGGGAGATCAAACGACACTGGAGACTAGATGCCATGCAATTAATCCGCTGACTATAGATTCACAATCTTATTAAATTTAATTATAAAAAATTATCAAACATACTTTAGACATTTTTTCGACTTTAATTAAATTAATTTAATTAATCGGATATTTAATATAATTTTCATATAAAAAAATAACGAATTTGGATTTCAAGTCTGGAAGCGAAAAAATTTATTTAAAAAAAAAATTAAATGAAATTTTGAGTGATGAATTTTCGAATGCGTTGATTTAAAAAAAATTGATTTTAATTTGTAATAAAAATTATCAGTTTTACAAAAGAGGATAATTTATGTATTGGAATATTTTGAACATAAAAAATTAGTGGAAATAAAATTTTGCCTTGGGATATCTGATAGTTAATTTAGTGTATAGTAAATGCGGCGGGTGTTAGTTGAATTTAATTTGATTGGATATTGAGTTCAGGGGTGGAAAAAAGTAAAAATAATATATTTATCTATAAGATAAAAATGTATTTGGGTGAATGTGAAAGTATAGTGGGTTAGTTGGGGCTATGTGCTATGTAATATCATGAGTGCTTTTGTGCGCTTAATATCATGAGCATGTTTTTCTGCTTTCTCTCTTTCTCATGCACTTTGGCTCAAGAAATTTTAGCTCTTGGATCTATTCCAGCTGTTAGATTAACAATATTATAGATATCAATGTTACAAAAATTACTTGAGTGATGGAAATTCAATTTTTTTTCTCTATTTTTTGTAATAGAATTTTTTTTTTATTTTTTAATAACAATAATAATAGTAAAGAATTCTCTAAAAAAAGGTTTCATACATTTCTATGGTATATTTGATGAGAGCTAAAAACCACTATGTCTACGGTATAGATACATGGTAGGCTCGCGCCATGACACTTCACTCATATACATGTGTTTGAACGTGTACTTGGCGCGAGACACTACCGTGTCTCCTGATTTATAACTTGTAGTTTTGGTAACAACAAAAGTTGTGATGACTTTTTCTGTAAATTCAATACTTTAGACAGAATTTTAATTGAAAATTTTTGGTATTTTGAATACCAAACTTTTTTTAAAAAATATTACAAAGGGTAACATTGTAAAATTTATGCATTTTTATGAACTCAAGGATCCACTTTGCCCTAAGGTCGTACTTTACTACGCCAGGGGCAAAGAAACTGAATTTCAAAAGTTCAGAAAAATCTTAAAAATTTCCCGGATTTTTTAAATTTTGAAACCAGGACTTCGTGGGCCAGCCCCGAAATTTTTAACCGCGAAAAATTAAGAAAATTTTTTTTTTCTAATTTCAACTCAAGGAATTTTACTATAAAAAGTTTCAAATTTCACATCAAAGGATTTATCGATCTCCCTAATGAGCAAGTATTCAAATATATATATGATCAGTCCGTATCTAATTTCAATGAAATTCTATGGCTGCCAAATTTCGAAACACAGGAACTGATAAAAATAAAATTTTGAAATATGTGTGAACTCATGTCCACTAGACTGTAACTAAAAATACTAAAATATCGATTTTGAAAAATTTTTCCCCTACTGTGTTGTGATATTGGGCAGCCGTCTAGTCCAGGGTCAAGGCCGAAAAATAAAATTTAACTTTTTTTAGTAAAAATGAATGATAATAAAATAAAAAAACGATTAAATTGCAGAAACAAACTCAGCAAATATTAATATTGCGACCATGCAAGTCGATTATACTCAAAACGAGACGTTTGTTTAAGTTGATTAGCGTATCAAGGAGCCGATAATTATTCCATAATTCCACGTCAGTGATCCTGTTCAAGTATATAATACTCTGAATTTAGCCGAAATCCAATAGATAACGCTTGGCATTAATCTACATACATTTATATCACTAACTAAATATGTAACCTTATATTTATACATCATTCATAAATATTTTTTCCCTCGTCGACGCTTTTACGTCAGGAAAAAATTCATCTTATACTTTTAGCACTAAATTAAACCTCCTTTCTTATACACACATATATATATATATAGACTTTACCTGAAAATAGTAAATTTGTAAGGATTATATTAAATTTAAATTTTCTATATACCACTAAAGAACCCCATTTATCAGCAGAGTAATGCTACCTAATTTTAAAGTCTCTCGGGTGTCATATATATCCAAGTGAACTGTCGCTACTTTTATTCAATTTTTTTTTTTTTTTTTTTAAATGAATGGAAGCAAATGAAAATTTACATGTGAAATATTTTTTCGAAGATTTTTTACAATTGGCAGCATAAGATAATTAAATAAAAATAAATTACATAAAATTCCCAGTTCTAATTAAAGTAATGATCAATAGATTCCTATAAATATTTTTCCCTAGTGATAATTTTAAAAATAAAAAATTAATTAATTTTTTTTTCCAACAAAGAAATGGAAAAAATAAAATTCACAAGCATTAAAAGTACTTGGAAGCTAATTGATTAAAAGCGTTAGAACTTAAGAAAAATTATTCAGCAAAGAGACGGTATTTAAAAATAAAATATTAAAAAAAAGTTAATCGCATTAATGAAAAAGTATTTTTCACGTCATTGCATCACGGTCTTGAGTAATAAATTCCGGTCACGTTTGCCGTGTTTTCTTTAATGATTACTTTAAAGCTTTTCAAGTACACAAAACCGCGGTACGAATTGTATACAAAGTTCAGAACTCAACATCTGCACAGTAAAATTTTTACAATTCTTGTTTCACCAGTTGCTTTTTCATCCTTTTACTTTATTGTATACAAATACATTTTTTTTTTATTTATTTTCTCGAGTTTAAAAGATTTTCAAGTCATTCGAATGCTAAGATATTAAATAGCGAAATGTAAAAACAAATTGTCAAAGTTTATTTTTAATGCCGTCTACTTCTTTATCTTTTTATAATTAAAATAATAATAATAATAATAATAATAATAATAATAATAATAATAATAATAATAATAATAATAATAATAATAATAATAATAATAATAACGAGCAACCTACACTCAGAAAATTAAATAATAGGAGTTACTATCTAGTTATGGTAAAAATTTCTACCATCAATCAGATAGTAGTAAATATTATCCAGATGATTGTATAAATCATCTAGATTGTAATATTTACCATACTTATGATAATTGTTACAATCTTGTATGTTAACTACAGTTAATTATTATAATTATTCTAAATAGTGATATTTATAATCCAGATGGTAACAGTTACCATCAGAAATTATAGTTGTTACCGTTCTGATAGTAATTGTTTCAAAATTTATTGCAGAAGTAATTATTATCATCCTGATAGTAACTGTTATCATCCTGATGGTAACTGTTACTATCCTCATAGTAACTGTTACGAAATTTATTGCAGAAGTTATCATCCAATAATTATTAATCCTAATAAAAAAAATTATAACACTAACTATTTTTGCATTGAAAAACGTTCTAATCATTCTAGATGATTGGAATTAAAAATTTACCATAATGAATACAATCACATAATTTTTTGAGTGTACGGTCACTATGTGACTGCGCGATTATTACTGCCAAATTTATTAAACATAATTTTAATTGCACTGTTTATTAAAATTTCTACTCTAAAATTAACTCGAATCTTTTATTTATTTTTATTATCATTGGAATTTAATAAGACAACTTTTATCATTAACTCGTAAACTTATTGATTTCGATGATTGCATAATCATGGAATTTTTGAAAAAAAAATCTACACGGTCAAATTTTTTTTATTAGTCATCTAATATATTTTTTTTCACTGATTCCAAATTAAATTTTTCAAATTTTTATTGTCATAGAAGACATGACATAGACTAAATTTTTTTAATTTTCTATTAATTATATATATATATAATAGTTATATATATATTCAGTCATATTCAGTGACAGAATAATACAAATATTAATTTATTCACAGAAATTAAATACGATCGTCTTTTTCCCGCGTAATTTAAATGTAATTCGAATGATGTAGATAAATTGATTTATTTCGAGACTTGGCGGGAAAAAAAAAGTTCAAACCATGAAAAGGCACAAATTCAAATCAAGACATTTTTAACGTTACCAAATTTAATAACATTAACTGATTCTATCATATAATTATGACTAGAACAAAATTTTCCTTATTCTCTTAATTATATAGATTATTATTATTATTGTTTTAAGTTTTAGTTTGAATGGTAACTTTAACGTCTGTTGTAACTCAAGTACGACAAAAAAAAAAATTTCGTTTTTTTACTATCATTTTTTCAGACTACTGATATATAACTTGTGATGTGACAGCACTTTGCTATCTGGCCATTTCTCGGTGTAACTCGATGAAATGTTTACTCTCTCGCCACTACTGTGGTTGTGGTATAGTGGATACATTAGTCAGGTAAACAATATAATTTTACCCTATAGTCTAGAGTATTTTACCATTTACTTTGCGGCTATTTTAACCCGCACTAAATTTTTCTTTTTTTTTCATTCTAATATTCGGCTAGAAAGTTTTGATAAATAAATTATTTTTATCCCCCGCTGTGGATTACAGGATTAAAAATTTATGAGGCTATTGAATTTGATACTGCGAAATTTGTATTAAAAAAAATAAAATATGTGGGTTCAAATTACCCAAGGATTCAAGTGTAAAGGAATGCAAGACACTGCTTCTTTAATGCTGCACTTTTCACACTTTTTCTCGAGCTTTCTATATTTCCAGTTTAATATTTTCTACCTACTCTAAAACTTCACTAGTGAACGATGAAAATTAAAAAGGAACGATATAATACGAAGAATGCAATTTCTTCAGCGTAGATACGCTTTTATAAAAAAGGCTTTGATAGCTAAGAGTTTTATTTTATTTTATTATTTATTTTTTTTTTCTATTCACACTTGGCTGGCGTTTTCATAGTAATATTATAAAAAATAATATTAATAGAAGAATATATATTAGATTCAACTACGTAATTATTTCTTTTTTTTTCATAGAAATAACTGACTTTTAATGCAAAAAAAAGAACAAGAAAAATAGAATTCTCTTAGAAAATTGTTTTTTTTTATTTTATTTTTTCCAATGCAAGTTCAAGAATAATTTTCTTGACAGAAAAAAAAAAAATTTATTTTCACTATTCAAAAAAAAAGATGAGCACACGGAAAAAAATAATCGGTAGTTGCTACCAATTAATTTTCGGTATCAGCTACAGAAATAACCGGTAGTAGCTACAGAAATAACCGGTAGCAACTACTGAAATAATCGGTAGCAGCTACCGTAATAATCAGTAGCAGCCAACAAAAATTAATTGGCTGCAGCTACCGATTATTTCGGTATCGGGTATCGAAATAATCGGTAGCTGCTCCCAAAAATTAATTGGTTGCAGCTACTGATTATTTTAGTATCGGGTATCGAAATAATCGGTAGCTGCTCCCAAAAATTAATTGGTTACAGCTACTGATTATTTTAGTATCGGGTAACGAAACAATCGGTAGCTGCTATACAAGAGAAATCTTAAAATTTTCATACTATCGCTATATTAATTTGAAAATTTCAATATCATAATTTTTTGTAACAGAAAAACCCAATGTTTTTAAAAATAATTTTTTCTCAGTGTAAAGTTCCTATACATAAATATTAAATAATCTTAATAACTTTTATGGTAAAAAATGACAGTACACGAGCGAACAACGCTTGTGACCTGTAATAAATGGTTAATTATTAAATATAAATTAAATTAATACAAGTTATGGAAGTTTATAAACTTCGGTAGCATTAGTTTATAACTTGTTACCAGAAGATAGTAAGTGCTCATAAAAAAGATATGAAGTAATGGATTAAATTTATAAAATGAAGAATCGTTTAAAAGCAATAATAATATCAAATGCAGAGTTTAATAAACAATTTCAATAACAGTCAGTAGGTAAAACCACAGAGAGTAATATAGTAGTTGAGGGAAACAATTTGCGGGTTACTCAATAGTTATTTTATGGTCTCTTCACTCTACACAAACTTCCATGCTACCAAGCATCGAAATTGACTTCATTCACTTTCCATTACAAGTTAAAAAAAAATAACAAGTCCATCGGAACGAAACTAAAATATAAGTTTTCAATTACTTTGACCAGTATGAGATAAAAAAAATAATAATAATGATAATATCTAAAACCTATCAGGTTTTATATTAAAACTCAGTGGACTTTACATGAAATTGAATTTGTGTGTCGTCATTTTCTTTTTTAAATTTTTTACTCTCTTTCCATAGTCCGTACTTGTGGAAAAATTTTTCGTTACCACGTCTCAATATTTCATGTGGTTTACTACAGAGTAGAAAAATAAATTATCCTCGTTTACATACCACAGAAACCTCTATATTATCATGTCAGCGCTCGCATTTGACGTCTCAATAAGTTAACGTTTCTTTTTTATTAAAAATTCTTTTATTACAGTTTTTTAACCGCTTAATTTTAAACTCAGCATGTAACCGAGGAAAAATTTACTCTTTTACTTTTTCCAGGCTAAATCTTTTGCTTTTCACATGTATGCAAATTTTTAATTAGTATACATAAAAATGTTTTACATTTTCGGGCAAAAATGAAGTTTTTCCAAAAAAGTGAAAAAATTTTTTCTGTATTTTTTAATGAAATTTAAGGACTGAGTTACAACACGATTGAAAAAAATATTTGAAATGTTTAATAAATTAAAAGAAGGAATAATTTAAAATTACGACCAACACAGAAATGAATTCACTGTAAAAAATTTGCAAAATGAACACGGATTGAATTATTTTTTATTTATTGAATTCTCTAGGAGTGAATTTTACTCCGAAGAGGATTTTCGGAAAATATTAATGACAAAAAAAATTACTAATACATAGTGAGCTTAGGTCTGATATTTAGACATTTATATTGAGTTCGTAAATAATTACGAGCTCCCTTTCCATATATTCACGCGAAATGATTTTTAAAAATTATAACCAGCTGATAATAAAACTTTAACAAATATAATTACACTGAGTCACAAACTGTCGAATGACTTACATCAACCATACCACGAGATAACATTTCATATTGCACCGAAATATAAAATATTCCCATAAAAACTATGTCACTACAGCTATTCAATAATTTAATATTTTCACTATGTATTATATATATGAAATTATAATTTAGTGAGTTACTAAAACATTTTATAAATTAAAAAGATAATATTTTAAGTTTAATTATTAATATCTCAATGAATTATTTATTTAAATAATTATGTTTATAATTAACAGCTGTTTCTATTAAATATTAATTTATTTAAGTATTAAAACTCCAGACCGGAGTGAATGCGGATTGAAATAAAATCCGCGTCACTCCAAAATCCTCCACCCATAAAAAAGTCCCTATTCACTCCGCATGCGGGATTTTTTTTTAAACTCCAGAACTTCAAATGGAGTGAATTTGAATTTAGATAAAATCCATATTCACTCCCGATTTTTTATTCTAAAGCTCTCCCTTAAATAATAAAAAAAATTCAATTTCCTGTTGGAAAAAATATATGCAGCCGCTACACAAAAATTTAATACTTCTATAAAATTTACAATTAAAAAAAAATGGATTATCAAAAATTTTTTTTTTACTCAATTTACTACTTTTCTTGTAACACGTCAGGCCTCTTCAATAAAACTAATTACTAGTAATGCCTTAGTCATCGAGCTGATAATTACAAAAATATTTATCTTTTATCCGACTATTTATTCGACTGTCCCCAAACTGTCCGACCCTTAGAAAAAATACGACCATGAACTAGATAAAAAAAAAAAAAATAAACATACCAAAATGTAACTTTTACTATATTTCCTTCAGATTAGCACGTGCATTTCCTTTCACACTATCCATACATTTTCCATACGATTCCAAATATATACAACACATGGAAATTATTTATCTCTACTGTCTGTGACACATTGTACAATCGAGACTCGTCTACACGAGTCTCATTAATTTACAAAAGTGTAAATATAAATTACATATATTTCATACTCTATACTTTTTAAAAAATTACCTCATATTAAATAATGAAATAAATTTGCGTGAGGTTTATTTAAATAAATTGCGATTGAAAAAATTTATTTTTAGCAAATTTTTTATTATTAAAATATAAGCGCGAGTTCACTGATACCGACACGAATTTATAAGTTATATATGTGTTATTTTAAAGGAGAATAATCTCCTTTTTTATATAAATAAACCGAGTAAAAGCTATTCTCAATAGAATAATATTTTTTAAAAAAGATTCATTTAGATAAATACAAATGGTTTGTTTTCATTTTCAATATTATTTACTTGAATATTACACAGTTCTGTATATGACACTTTGTCATCCAAACAATACGTTATTGTTTGCTAGATAATTAACTGGTTTCAGCTTTACTATAATTTTTTTTTTTTTTTTTTTATTTCTAAAGAAACGGAAACAGTCGAGCGGGAAAATAGAAACGGTCGTGCTCGCAATTTTTCCTTTTTTTTTTTCTTTTAGGTGCGACTGAGATCAATTTGAAACTGCCAATAATTTTTCCCGCGAAAAAATTTTCTGACATTTAAAAATTTATTCTGAGACGCGGACTTTTCAAAAATTCGCGGTAAAAAATAATTAAGATGAAATATTAGAACTTTTACGATTTTACAGACTATTAGATAATTTTTGGACATTAATCTGAAATTTTTTAATTGAATCAAAATTAATTTGGCTTGTGGAGGCACTTGAATAGAGAACTGGAGTAAAAAAAGTCGTACTGAAGATTTAAAATTTTTTCCCGCCAAATGATTCACAAATAGGACATGAGACGCGTATTGGTGACGCTGCACTTTTATAAATTAATTTTTTTCTCCGTCTGTTGGATCAGTTCCATGTACAAAGCTTTTATAAAATCAGTTTTAAAACCAAAATCGCTGTCTTGATATTTATATTTATTGTGGTAAATGTACTTTTTATTGCCACCGCAAATGATTTTTATTAAGGTGTCAATAAAAAAAAAGTTTAATTTTTTTTTTTTAACTTTTTATGTCGTCTTTTATGAGAGCTTGTATAAAATACCTGAGATACCCGACATATTGGTTCGGAGAATGAGAAAATGGAGAGGAAGGAATTCTAGTACGTGGCCTCGTATGAAATTCATAGTCAAGAAACTTAAATATGAAGTTAAAAGTCGTTAAACTTCTTGAAATAGTACAGCGTTCCATAAAATATTCAACTACACTGTATTTTTAAAAGTGATTTAATTCCTCAATTTTCTAAAAAAATTCAAAAATTTCAACTATTAAATGGCAAGAAGGCGGGTAAAACGGTATGGCTAAAGAAATAATTTATTTTTGTGCATTTGAATTTCCTTTTTTGACTTCCATCTAAAGAAATCAAACCAAATTTCCAGTTGCTACAGAAAAAATTTTTTTTTTCCCGAGCGGACAAGACGGACCAGCCCAAAAAAAAAGTAAAAAATTTTTGTTCTTTTATTAATAACATAAAATTTGGATAAAAAAATAATTTTGGAGAAAAAAAATTCCTACCAAATTTTTGGGGTGGTCCATTTTACCCGGCCTTCCCTTATATTTTCAAATTTGTCCATTTCCGCCAATCTTTCATTGACACATAAATTTTTTAACAATGACTCGAAATTTGTCAAAAAATATTTACTGTCTCAAAAAAAAAAAAAAAAAAAAATGAAATAAATTTTTTTCAACCCAGAACTAATTAATTAATTTTTTTCACTTCATATTCACAGATCTTTTATTTTTCATCATGTTTGGGTTCTATTCACCAAACATCTGCGATTTTTTCAACCATTTTCTCTGAGAACAATAAGCGGATTCAAATAAAATAAAAAATCTTCGACAATGTTGACGTGATTTTTTTTTCCTCAATTTTAAAATCCTTTTGTTATATTTTTATTTTATCCTATTGTTAATGACTTTTTCATTTTTAGCCAACGATAACGATAGTGACACTTTTTTTTTTTATTTAGCTTCGGGTGATTTGATTAATTATCATTCGCGGGCATGTAAATTCAATAGAATGCATGATGGTTTTGTTAATAGAGATAAAATGTTATTTTTAAATTATTTTGTTTCATGACAATTATAATTTATGTTTAATTATTATTGTTGTTATTATTATTATTATTATTATATAAATTCATATTAATACGAATTTGTAATTAACACGAAAAACCGCACCCAGATGTGAAAGCTCGTGACATTAAAGGGCCACTGCTACTACTTTATGAAAATCATTTATCAACTTTAATAAACCCGCCTTGAAAAGAAAAAAAAAAAAAAAAAAAAAAACATTGTTCATTACAGCATTATGGAGTTGTAAAACCGTCGAGTTAAAAATAAAATAACTGAGTGCTGAGTACACAAATTTACCCTAACAAATATTTATCTTCAATCTTAAATCATTTAACAATCTTGTAAGAACGATTTAATGCTCAATATTTTCTTTTTTTCTTTTTTAGTCCTTTCATTTCACTGAATAGAGAAATCGCTTGCTACAGAAATAAAAAATAAAATTTTATAGGTTGATATTGAATTCGACGATTTTATTTTCATCCGACCGGAAAAATATGTTACGTTTAGATTTTGTAATTTTTTTTCAAGTCGTTACTTTTTAAATTTATTTTGCTTCTTTTGTTGAATATTTTATAAGCTAATTTATATTTTCAATATAATTTTTCCAGTACTTACAAGAATATTTTTAAATCGAACAAACATCTGTTTTTATGTTTAAATTAAGAATAACGCAGTGTCAAGGCTATTTACCCCCTCCCCAACCCCTACCAAACACTTTCCCCTACTCCAACTCAACGACCAATTAGAAGCGTTCATTAACCAATCAAATGACCCTTAGGCCTACACGGTAAAAAATAAGTGTTAAAATAAACTGACACCGGTGTAGTGGTGCTACTTAGCAGTGTTGAAACGGTGTACATAAGAAGTAAATTAACTCTAATCGAAGTATGAGGGTGTGAGTATATTAATCGCAAGCAATCGATTAATCTTCGGTAGCTGCTCCCAGCAATTTCGGTAGCTGCAACCGATTAATGTTCGGTAGCTGCTCCCGGTTATTTCGGTAGCTGTTACCGAAAATTAATCGGTAGCAACTACTGATTATTTCGGTAGCAAATACCAAAATAATCGGTAGCGGCTACTGAAAAATAGTCGGTAGCTGCTACCGATTAATTTTTTCAGTGTAGTTTGCAAAAAAGACTTTAATCTTAAAAATTTGTTTTTCATATTTTATACAATAACATTAGCACGTAATTGTGGACAAATATTTTTCGAATTTCTCAAAAAATTTGTAAATTTGTCGTGTCATTAATTTTTGAAATAATAAAACTTTTGTTTGTATTTGAAATACAGTTCGACTTCTGTTTCTTGAAAAATAAAACCAATTTTTGTAACACTGCATAACACCAGAAAAAATATTAACACCACTACCAGTGTTATTTTAACACCGTTTTCAGGGTTAAATTTAACACCGATAAATTGAACACCGGGATAACGCCGACTTACACCGTTTTTTTTTTCAAAGTTTGAAGTGAGGGTTCAGAAACCAGAAAGAGTCTTTAAGGTTACTTAGACTCCGTATCTTTTTAGATGAATATTCAAAAACAATTTGGAATACATTACAATGTAAATCAAAGTATTCAAAGCCTAATAATTTATTCATTGAAAAGTATCTATTAATATATTCACTTTTTATGTAAATGTATATAGTTAACTACGTAATAAAAAGTATTTTCGCGATAAATTATCAGAATTTTTAAAATGAATATTTAATGAAAAATTAATTACTTCAATAGCGACTTTGCTATTGAACATTTACGTCAAAAATTTATATGTGACAAATAATTCATTTGATGGTATAATAATGCGATATTTGATACAAATATATTATTTACTAGTGTCAATTAAATAATTTATTGAGTATGAAATATAATTTATTGTAATGATCAATTTTATTTACGTTATTAAATAAACAATTTTATACTCATTAATTATTACTGCATTAATTTCAGAAATAAATCAAACAGAAAATCAGTAAAATTTATTTTTACCAAATATAAAATAAATAAATAATTACTCCGAAGTCGCCGCTCAACAAATAAAAATTTGTTCCATTTTTTTGCAAAATCGAGTCGGTCCAAAAAATTAAAAAAAAAAAATTTCTACAATTTAACGAGTTTTCGAAAGAAATCCAAGTTCTCAAATTACAAAAAAATAATAAATGAGATTAACATTGAAAAAAAAAATTCTAAGCGTTTTATTTCGCCTGATCCTCTTTTATATTTCCGTATAAATCAAATGTTTAATTATTAAACTAAAAAAAAAAATTGATGTCATCACATCAGTATCACATAATTCCGCACTTGAACAAGTAAAGAGTCACGACAATTTAATTCCCTCTATACTCTATACTCTTGATCTTATAAATAAATATATATATACATATAAAAGTGAGGCTATATAATTTATTCACCCTCACTTAATGTTTCTCGCAAGCTACACGTATAATCTTTCCTCTCTAGCTCATTCACTCACTTACTCTTTTATCTCAAACACTTCTCTAGTCTTTGCTTTGGTAGTACCTCGTACTAGATTCTCACTAGCCATTAGGCTAGAGTCTCTGCTGAAAACAGAAAACATGATCGTTCCTTGCATCGCTGAACAGCTTTCGCCATACAACGCTCCACTGAGCGTAAGGTCGTCTGTTAACTATTAAAAAATTCCGTTGAGACACTGGGGACTTATTACTTTCCCTTGTCTTCGGGTTTTTTTTTTTCGTATCGACTCATCTATGCTATTTTTTTTTTTCTTTTTTTTCCTTATATTTACTATTTATTTATTTATTGATCTATCAAAATAATGATTTACTACATTAATAGTAAGGGTTAATTTACAGGGCAAATACCGCTGATTCATCATCATGATTACTGTGGATATTTGATTGCTTTGTGGATGTTAACGCATCTATTTTCAACCGCAAAATCGATAAAGGCGATGAGATTGCATTTAGTTGCAAAGTTTCAATCGTTTATACTAATATTTAAATAAATTTAGAATTCTATTTTAAATAACGGAATAAATGTTTACTTTAATTTGAAAATTTTTATCGTAATTTCGAACTTTTTTAATTTATTAAAATTACTATTGATTTTAAAATTTGAAGTAATAAAAAAAAAATCATAGACAATATTTTTGTAGAAGAGAGAAAAAAATGGCAATTTTTTTCTGATGTGTTTGAGTCAAATAAATGTTAAAAAAAATAGTTATATAGACATATAATTTAAAAATAAATAAAAATCATAAGATCTGTAAGATATAAGAGGGATTTCCTAGGGGATTATTATATTGCTCATCAGAGGGTAAAACTAAAATTGGAAAAGACGACAATTCGCCAGGGTAACTCTCGACTCGTAATCGACTTGACAACCTTGAGTGTCTGGTCTTTAATGCTCAGTCTCAATGTGTACTTAGATACTTTGCTGACCGACTTAACTGCTTTATACTACTTGTCAAATTTGTTTCAAAACATTTCGACACAATATATATGGATATAAATGTATAAAGAAGAATGGGACACTATGAAGTACTAGAACTCGAAAAAGTCAAAAATTTTCATCTACTAGTTAAAAAAAACTTAAAAAAATTTATTTTCATGAATTTATTTCAGTAGTCAGTTATCAATTTTTTGAAATTTTTTTTTAAAGTCTATACACGCAGAGAAATTTTTTAGTAAAAATTACCCAAAAAATAAGATACTGTAAGGGCATGTAAATACCTAAATTTTAGGTAAATACCTAAATTTTTCCCATGCACGTTGCAAAATATACTACTCCATAGCATGTAAATGAAGTGCAATTTCTACTAACAACGTATTCAAAATCTAGTTACTGGCTAGATGTCTTTACAGTTCCAAATTTTATGGGTAATTTTTACTCAAAAATTATCTGCGTGTAGGGTAGAGGTACCGTTTTTAACCACTCGACGGCCAGCTTTCAACATGTGAAAAATTGAAACAATATAATTTGGAAAAAAATGCAATGATGAGTGTGAATGCAGCAGACATTAGACAAATTTAAAATTATTAATAAATAGAGTAAATAATTAATAAAATAAAGTTAAAAAAAAATGCACATCTAAAAAATTTTGAAATTAATAAGTGCATTTTTTATAAATATTATTTTTATGATTATTTACTCGATTCATTTATGGTTTTAAATTTGTCTGATGTCTACTACATTCACATTCATGATGCAATGACATCAATTTTCTAAATTTCTTCAAAGATACTTTTATCACAATGTAAATAAAAATTTTTTTAATATTTTTCATTAATTAAAATAATGTATTGAATGTTCAAAAATGGACAGTGGCCACAAATGCTACTTGAACCCTAATTCAAAATAATACATTAAGTATTTAATCAAATCGGTTTAAATTTTTTGAAAAAATTTTGAAAAAATGTATTTTTAAAAATCAACTTCCAGACTTTCAAACCTCTTATGAACTGTAACAATAATAAATTACAATTTTGAATTTTTTAAAAATAAAAAATTTTTCTTATCTTTTTAGATGTATCCCATTTTGCCCAATTTTCTATTTTATTTATACATATACATAGATATATATTTATATATCAGAGTAGACTTTAAAGATCATTTATTGACCACAACAAAAAAGATAATTTGATTTTTGACATTTTAACTTTATCACTTATCTTTGAATTTAAGTCAAATAAAAAAAGTTATGAATTTTTTATTTTTTAAGTACAAAAAAAAAAATATATATATATATATATATATATTACAGTGATTTTAATACAGAACAAAAAAAATTCCGTTAGTGAAAAAGATTGTGAAAGCTTGTTGACGAAACTAAAAGAATGATAGCTAGAGGAGGTAAATAAAAAAAAAAAATATATGTTGAATAAAAAAAAAAATAGGATAGAAAAGAAAAAGATAGGAAAGATAAAGTACGGCTGTAGCTTGCAGCAAAGTTTTAGTCAAGTAGGTTTTAGCATCGATCCGGTCTAAGAAAAAAACGCGAAATTTTTTAAGTTAAGCGCAGATGAGGGACAAGACCGAGCTAGAACATGATAAAATTCGTTGAGGAGGCTCATGTGGTATGCCGGTTAAGATGCGACGCAAAAATAAGGCAAAAAGTATTATTTTTAAAAAAAAGGTATTTTCCCGAGTAGAGCGGTTACATCAAAGATTATACCTGTAAAACGATAAAATATCCATTTAGTCTTAGTACTCTACTTTATAATAACAATAATAATCATAATCATTACTATATAATACATTTTTAAGATTCTTTTATGGACTGTGCACTTATATGTCATTTTTAATGCACTCAGACTTTGAGTTTTTCAGTCTTTGCACTAAAGTTTAACTGAGATAAATTTTTTTTTAAGATCCTGGATATTTTATTTTTATTACGTTATTTAGGAGAGGAAATTTCGATGTTGAAATGTTGGAAATTCTTTTTTTTTTACACTGAAGAGTGTAGAAATCGATTATTGATAGTTTTTCAGTTTTTGACAACCAGTCACTTGTAAATCTAAGAATAAAATTCCCTTGGAAAAATATTATTAGTTTTCGAAGCCGTGTATCATAAATTTACTCGAAAAAAAAAAAATTTAACGTCAATTTAAAAATTTTTTTTGTTTTATTAGAATAGAAGTAAAAAGTAAAAAGTAAATTTCCCATTGATCCAATTTTCGAATCGCAGCTAAAAAATTTCAGATTATTTTTTAGAATAGACTCAAAAGCTGAAATTTAGTGAACTTTCAATTTTTCATATTTACCGTAAAAAAAAATTCTCAGTCTATTAACGTAACTTTAAACTTCAGTTTTTTTTCTCTACATTAAATACTTCTCCACTTTATTAAATGACGTCGAAATCCATTTCGGAGTTTCCATTCAAAATTATCATAACTAAGCCCAGTAAAAAAAAAACCGCATAAAGATCCTCAATATCTGATTCCCCAATTTAAACTACTGGGTCAAATACTCCCACAAATGTAATCCTAAAAATGAATTTCTTATCATCTCAGTAGCATGATTGTAACCCAATTTACATCTTGAATATTTTTGAATGCACTTACCGCTAAAAATAGTGCAGAAATAAAAGGGTTATCGATTATGAATATACATCAGTACTCGGGACCGAAATGAACCGTCAAAAGTAATAAAACAAATCCACAAATCAGCCAACAATCTCATTTACACTGACTACTAACCAGCAATATCGAATGCTTCAAAGTACATTACATTTATATCCTTGTCAGCGATCAAATTTCCGATTTGAACCTTCTGGTATTTATCACCAAAACTCGACATGCAATCGATTAAATAAAGTTGGACAAGCAAAGCAACACTACGAATATGAGATCTAAAAGCCAGTACAATGTTGCAATTGCATATCACGTGAGATATAATATCCCAAGGCGAATTTAAGCTCTATTCACAGTACAATATATTACAACATAACACACAAATAGCTGTGAGAAGGTGAATAGAAGTTTTACGTGATACTAAGATTTATCGCTATCCACTACTATCCGTTTTATAAATAATACATATATACATGGACTTATTTCAGTTGGATTGCAGACTTAATGCCACATGCGGCACTTCCATACCCATACATTCGTACATCAAACTTCCGTAAGTTTCATCTCTTACTTCTTTCTACTGTACAACTTACACCGTTCACACAACACCCAATTTATCTATCTGTATATATATAGTTCCACACCCTGTCACTCTCGATTACACTCGGCGCAGTCGTTTTCTCATGCCCTCAGGATATTCTCATACACCCTTAATGTTTATCCCGTCTGACTTGAATTTATTGCTGGTTAACTTTTGAATATTTTTTCTTTTTATTTACTTTTTTGGGATACAGTGTATCCGGTGTGTCATAAATATTTACTTATACTTTAAATGTAAATTTGAGTTATTAGTTATTTTTGAAAAAATTTATCTACAAAATACTCGATTTAATAAATTTTATATGTAGGATTTTTTTTTAAGATAATGTTACACTGTACTTAGTCCCTTCGGAGTGAAATTTACTCCGAAGGGGAGTTTATTTTAATATTAAAACTCCGAATTGAAGTGAATGCGATTGAAGTAAAATCCAGATCACTCCAAAATCACTACTGGAAAAACAACTCCCTATTTACTCCGTATTCGAAGTAATTTTTTCTAAAACTGCGGAACTCCGACTGAATTCGGATTTAAATAAAATCCATAATTACTCCGAATTCACTCGAAATTTATCACAGGGTATTAGGAATTTTTCATTTAAAAATTGTAACCGTTTTAAATACCAAAAAAAAATTTTTTTTTCAAGTATGACCCTGTCAAAAAAATAATTTGAATTTGGCGCGATTTTTAAAATTTAAAATAAAGCAAATCTAGTAAGACATAAACAAGTTAAGTTTAAGTTCTTTTTTTAAATAAATGAACAACACATTTTAAGACATGAAAACACATATCATGTTGTCTTGGATTTAACTTAGTTGACTAAAATTTTTAAGTCGAATCCAAGTCAAACTTGACTTGAATTTGACTTAAAAGTTTAAGTTAAAAAAGTCATATTGAAGTTAAAAAAATTATAGCAGTCAAAAAAGTCAAAATCAAATTATTTTTTTGACCGGAGTATCCATTTTTTTTTTTTAATTATTATTATTAAAATTTTTACTCTAATTAATTAGCGCAATACTTTCACTAGTAAAAATGATTTTTAATCTGAACTGTCTATTGGAGAAAAAAAAAAAAAACAATTTTATAAATTCTTCATTGAAATTATTTCCACGCGCTAATTAATTAACGGCATTAATTTTTTTTCAATAGTTCAGTGTCTTGTAGAAGCCTGTACTTAAATTGTTAAAGTTATCCCATAATAGGATTTAAAATTTAAACCCAACTCTATAGGGAAATAAACTGCATAACTTGCATAAATATAATTTTGTTTTTATGATAATATGTGTGTATACGTGGATGAAACAGAGAAGATAAAGAGGATACTTTAACCTCTTTATTATTGTTGTTGTTTTTAATTTCTATAATTTTCTCTCTCGCTCAGCTTGCATTCACTCTACTTGTCTTTGCTCTTTACTCTCCACTTGCCATTATCATTTACTATTTTTTTTTTTTTTTTTTTTTTTTTCATAACTTTTATTTAACGACTTAAAACTTTTTTTCTTCCCAAACAAACTAAATTAACTTTACTGTTTTACACACGACAAAACTAGTGATAATTTACGCGACATAAATTCACCATTTAACTAAAACATTTATGGCGATAAATATTCTTTTATCATTAATTGTTTTTTCCTTTTTTTTCCCATAAATTGGGAGCAGTAAGAGAAGTAAAAAAATTTATTATTGTCACTAATCACTTATAATTGTGTAAAGTTTACGTCATTGAAAGTACTAAATATGTAGGATGTTGCGGTTTATTTATATCCGAGTATAATTAAATTGAAATAATAAATAAAATTGATGTTTTGTTATGTAAGACGAAATCTCAGCGGTATAGAGTTTCATTAAATATTTAATTTACGTTTGAAGCCTAGTTAAAGAGCAGTTATTGTTCTTGTGTAATTTAAGACCAAGCTAAATTAAATATATGGATTTAATTAAAATTAATTATTACTGTTATTTGGTTGTAAAGAAGCACTTTAAGTGTTAACAATAAAAAATTTTAATTAGTAGATTTATTTATAGAAAATAATTAATTAATATCTCTATTATTACTTCAATACTTTTAACATAAATTATTATTATTATTATTATTATTATTATTATTATTATTATTATTATTATTATTATTATTATTATTATTATTATTATTATTATTATTATTATTATTATTATTATTATTATTATTATTATTATTATTATTATTATTATTATTATTATTATTATTATTATTGTTATTATTATTATTGTTGTTATTATTATTATTATTGTTATTATTATTATTGTTATTATTGTTATTATTGTTGTTATTATTATTATTATTATTATTATTATTATTATTATTATTATTATTATTATTATTATTATTATTATTATTATTATTATTATTATTATTATTATTATTATTATTATTATTATTATTATTATTATTGTTATTGTTATTATTATTATTATTATTATTATTATTATTATTATTATTATTATTATTATTATTATTATTATTATTATTATTATTATTATTATTATTATTATTATTATTATTATTATTGTTGTTATTATTATTATTATTATTGTTATTATTATTATTGTTATTATTATTATTATTGTTATTATTATTATTATTATTATTATTATTATTATTATTATTATTATTATTATTATTATTATTATTATTATTATTATTATTATTATTATTATTATTATTATTATTATTATTATTATTATTATTATTATTATTATTATTATTATTATTATTATTATTATTATTATTATTATTATTATTATTATTATTATTATTATTATTATTATTATTGTTATTATTATTATTATTATTATTGTTATTATTATTATTGTTATTATTATTATTATTGTTATTATTGTTATTATTATTATTATTATTATTATTATTATTATTATTATTATTATTATTATTATTATTATTATTATTATTATTATTATTATATTATTATTATTATTATTATTATTATTATTATTATTATTATTATTTTTATTTTTAGTCCATAATTTTTATTCGTAAGCTTTGAAAGTGGGGGAAGTTGGGCATCCTGAGTAGTGGGACCTCAAAATTTTGATCAAAAAATTCTGTTATCAAATTTTTTAAATTAAAAAAAAAAATATTATTTACTAATATACTTTAGGAAACTCTTGAAATTTTATTGCTCAGGTAAAAATCAATAAATAATTTTGTCTGCTGATATTCTATTTATTAATTTTTTTTTTTTTTTTTTTTTATAAAAATTAAAAAATTAGAAAAGAAGTCAAGACCAGAAAAAAAACTTTTTTTTTATCAAACTTCAATAATTATAAAATAAAATGAGGTAACTTAAACTTTTTTAATTAAAAATTTAAAAACAAAATAAGCAATATTACGATGACGCCCACGTTTATAAATATATAAATATTTAACGATATAATAATAATTAATAAAATAAATAATTAACAATTTTTATCATGATTTTTGGTTTTTTTTTAAATCCGTCATTATTAATGAGAAAATTTAATTTAAAATTTATTTTTTAATTAAATTTGTAATTATAACTTTGAGTGACGTAATGAATAATTAATTAATAAATAATTGATACTTTTACTATTTAAAAATTTCAAATACGCTTAATATTATCAAGTGCATAAAAATATTTATTGATTTTTATTATAAATATTTATCGTCAAATTAGTTATCAAAAGCTTTGGCGGCTTAAAAATAATTGGAAAAGAGTTAAAACAAGAAATAAAAAAAAATCATCTTTCTAATGAACAAAATTTTGATATTGTAATTAAATTTATCACATATATACATTAGTTTAATTTTCCTACGCTCTTAATAATATAAATTAAGCTGTAATGTAACAGTTATTTTATTTTCAATGCGTTGGTATTAAACCTCTCAATTAAAATAATTTAATTGCGATTAACTAACATTAATTTTCACAAAATGCCTAATCTGCGTTATCTCTTAATTATTAACTATGCCATCTATTATTGATTAATAAATTAAATGACAAATAAATAAGATATTAATTAAAATAATTATGATGTCAAATGTACAATGCAACAATAACATCATTATTGTCATCTATTTATAATATATATAAATAAATATATTAACATATGTTGCTCTACACTACTCAGTAATCAATTAACGAAACCCATTCTCTCATTTACTGAAATTATATATAATATAACTAAAGTCTGTCGCACGTTTATTTGTGTAACACTAACGATTGCAATTCAACATTTTGTATGTAAATTAAACTGACATTTCATTGGATTGTAACAATCAATCACCTTCAATTATAAATTTTATTTTATTTTTCAATGTGTCAAAAAAATGTATTCCAAAAACATTCCTGAACTTTTAAAATTGAGACAATTCTGAAGTTCACTTTGAGTTGAACATTTTTGAAATTTTAAAATCATTAGAAGTGTGAAAAATTTTCTAGTGTTGACTTTTTTTGCGGATGTCTATTTGTTTTTTTTTTAAATTTTTTGAACAAAAATGATTTAAATTGAAAATTTTGCGAGTTCATAAAAAGTTTAGAATTAATTCGAATCATTCATTTTTTGGACTATTTTTGAACGAGTACAAAAAGTGAAAAAAAAAAATTGACCAGCCAAAAAATTCTAATCATAGTCAAAAAATTTTCAAATCATTTTTTAGTTTTTTTTGCCTCATACCTGAATAATTTTAGTAATAGTCATAAATGTTCATAATTTCTTCTTCAAATCCAAAAAATTCTCAAATCAAATTATTTTTGGTCAAAAAATAAAAAAAAATACGCGCAGAAAAAGCCTATGCCGGCTAAAAATTGTTTACTTTCTAATTTTGTCAAGTTCAAAATTATCTCAATTTTGGAAATTCTGTCATGAACGTTTTTGGAATATTTTTAAAACGAATTTTTTTTACACAAACGCTAAAAATAAGCTTTAATAATTTTTTTTTTTTTTCAGTATTTAATTTTTTTATTTAAAAGAACATAAATTTTAATATCTGCTACCGGTAGCATCATTTTTCGAAGTGTTATAGATTTTATTTCAATCTACATCAACTTCAATCTGAAATTTTAATGTCAAAATAAAATTCTCTCTAGAGTAAATTTTACTCCGAAAGAATTTAAATAAATAAATAAAAATTCATCAACTCCGTATTGACTCCGGATTTAATCCGCGTTCACCCCAAATTTTAAGTGTATTGTTAAAAAAAAAAAAATTAATAATTGGATTTCTAATTGGATTACAGCGAAGTTCTTTTTTACTCATGTCTGAGATGCAAGTCGTACATGGATGTTATTTTTAGACTTTTACATACTTCTTTAGCATGTTAAAATCTTATTACGCGCAAAAATAACATTCGCTTGTTGTATGGGTGTGTAGAATAACAATATATAGTAACTTTGAATTCGCTACATAAAACATGATCGGAACAATAACAATTTGTTGATGCATTTTATATTTTGTCGTGGGTAGAAAGTAGAAAATAAAATAGAAAAAAAAATAATGTTTGATTTTTATGTCAGGTCAAACGCAAAGACCTTAGCTATTTCTCAATAATAAATAAAAAAAAAAAAAAACTAAGTCATTTTCTCTTTTCTCTTTTCTTTTTTATCTGGGATTCCAGTACCTCGGTGAATGTCAAAAGAAGATAGAAAAATTTCCCTCCGGATTGTTATACGTTCCATCACCATTCCCATCACCGGTCCCTTTTTCTCACTTTCTTTACTTTTTTTAGACTATTACTTCAATTCTTTTTTATATTGGGTTAAAAAATAAAAATATAAAAATACGAGCATAAAAACAAATCGGCTTTAGAGCTTTTGTTGTAAACCAGTATTGTTTTAATTTTAAATGCCCTTTGACCAGAAAATTTATTGTTTAAATATTTATATATACCTAATGGCGGGTAATTTAAATTTAAAATTTTTACCTCCAGTAAAAAATAGATTTTTGAATAAAATTTTAATTAGACATTACGAAGTCTTAAAATAGTTTTTTAATCCAGTTAGGCGTTTAAATAAATCAACTTCCGGTATTTAACTATCGCTTGTTATTTATTTTAAATAATAAACAAGTTTCATTTAATTAATTAAAATAAATAGATTTTAAAATCGATATCTATATAATAAAATTTTATATTTTTTTTAATTTTTTTAAATTCGGATATTTTTAATTCACTTTAAATGCTAATGAAATATTATCAATGAGTTATTAAAATTATTAATTAATTAAATAATCACGTGAATATAAACTGCTTACTATTTATTTATAAAAGAGTTAAATATGAATATAATTTAAGTAAATACAGTTCAGTGCAGACAAACTTTTTAGTAAATATATATGAAGGCTCGTCAATATTTGAACGTAGTCAATATTTTATTCAAATACCTTCTGTTATGTAATTCATACTTCTTCAATTTATGTATAACATTTTTAAAAAATTATGCGACGGCTACAAATATCGCGGAAGTGAAAATAAAAAATTTCTTTATTTATAGGGGGGGGGGGGGGGGGGGGGGTACTTAAAGAAATACTAAATTTTCAACGACTCGTGAAATCTTTTTTTTTTTAATGATATTCAAAGTAAATAAAAAAAATTTCATTTTTGCGGGCAAAATGGGTACCCCCTAAAAAATGTAAAAAAAAAAAATTCAGGTGTATTAAATAAATTTGATTAAATAAAATTTTTTTGTAAGTAATTTACATAAAAAAAAATTACATTTTACATAATTATCAGATGCATATAAAAAAAAAATTATAATAATTTTTATCATAAAACAAAAGTCATTTTTTGACTGGCACTCGATTTTCCAAAAAGTTTAACAAAAAAAATTCAAAATTACACTTAATTATATTAACAAAAGCGATTGATACCCCGTTTCCCCCTCCCCCTCATTTTATAAAGAAACATTTAAATAAATTTGTCATTAAACACTACACCTCAAAAGTACTTTAACATAACGCACATTTGAATATTTACACCGATTTGCAATAAAAAACAAAAATGTTTCATTGATCTAATAGACGATTTATAAAAACTTTAGTAACAGTAAAAAAAGTGAGTCGGTAAAGGAATTGTTTGACGAAAGTTCAATATATAAGGGAACGGATATTGCCCGCGGCCATTTCCTGTCTAACAAGAATAATGAATCTATCGAAATCAAATAGTGTGTATACCGTAGTATCGACGTGCGATTATTACAACTAAAATGATGCCGAGTAAATTCCATGAGAGCCGACTAACCAGCGAGCCAACGGTCAAACGAATGTACGAATAGCGTAACGAGCTACGTCAAATTGACATTAAATCTCTTGAGGAAACAATAATAACTTTGCTGCGAGGAAATAACGCGAATACCACAAAATAGTAATAGTAATGCACAACAATAGATATACCATCAATATATTCCACAATATTCTATTCCTGATGTATATATATATATATACATGTGTGATGTATGTCATATCACATATTATCAGTGTGATTCTCCGTCACCCACACATCGGATGTCACGCTTTGAAAATTATCTAAACAACTCAACCATTTGATTGGAAATAAAAAAAAATAAAATAAAGATCAAATACTCATATATATTTTTTTTTATTTTTATTTTAATTATTGATGCATACAAATTTAAATCCTGTGTATTTTTGTCACAATAACTCTGTTCAAGTGATAAGACTGATAAAGTACTGTATTGTTTTATTATTCTTTTTATAGAATTTAAAAATAAAAAGAATTTTTTTTTTCACGTCAATTAAAAAAAAATTTTTTTTACTACAAAATCATAAATATTTCTTTATCTTTTTCTTTTAAATAAAAAAAAATCACTTATGTATTTTTTAGCGATTATTGTTAAGTTTAATATTTATCAAGATATTAAATTTATTATCTCAAATGGCGAATCAGCATGAGAATGTCATATTTATGCGGTCTATTCACAGTGAAAATATAAAATATATATTTTTTCTCTCTATCAAGAATATGTAAATATATATGTATATATTATCAATAATAAATCACAATTATTAACTGGGTAATAAAATATATTAACATTAAAAAAAAAAAATTTTTTTAGTCCCTATTAAATAAATAATAAAAAATATCTCAGATAAAAAATAAATGGTGACAAGCTCAATATTTATAAAGTAAAAAGGCAATGGTACAGTGTAATAAATTGTTCATTTGAGTTTATCAATTTTAAAACTAAAAATAAAAAAAAACCATAAATTTACTAAAAATTTATTAACAATTCAAGTGATTTCACTATTTATTTATTTATTGCAGTCAATAACTAAACTATAAAGAATGTAATATGTGGATTTATTATCAGATGTACTTCTAAGCTGTATATATTGTTATAATTAATTAATGGCCGCGGTGAGTTACGCATTCGTTGTACAATAATTTTAATCGCCCGTCATACCACTTCTGATTGCATTTACGATTTTACTATTATCGGCCATCGCCATTCTAACACACTCTACTCTGTCAAGTTATTTATTGTAAATAGCAATCACTTTAATTATTAAATAAAACCAAAAACCTCTATATTGTAGTCAAAGTGTCAAAAAGTATTTTCATAATTGACTCAAATTTTTTTGACTAAAAATCTATTGGGATAAATCGCGATAATTTAATAAAAATATATTATAATTTTTATATAGACGGAAAAAAATAAAATTAAAAAATTAGTGTTTGAAATTATAACCCGGAACCGGATGTCAATATGAGGAATTTTGACATTCCAAATAATAAATTTTATAAAACGTGTCAATTTTTCAAATATCAGTGAAGATTTTTAAAGTTCAAATAGTAATTTTTCTTCCATAGACAATAAAATTTTATTATTGTCTATTATGAAAATTATTCCCGTTTTAATCATAAATTAAAAAATTACTATTTAGAATGAGTCTTTACTGACCACTCTATCATTATATTACTTGTTCTCAATTTATATACATTTTTTTCCGTGTTTCAAAAAGTTGATAAGAAAATTTTTTCTAGAGGTCTTAGATTTTAAAAGCATTTTTTATATGGAGAAATTATTCTTGTTTAGAATGCTATGGTGTCATTTTTTTTTTTTTTTTTTTATTGAAAAAATATATAAAAGGTACAATAGGCCTTGGGAATTCCCAATCTAGCCAACTATAGTGTCACAGTAGTGCTGGACCATGTTAGCCACCTGTCGGAAATCGTAATAAACATGGAGAAATTGCTATGATCATAGTAATTTTTGCATGTGTTTATTACAATTTCCGACAGGTGGCCAAGATGGTCCGGCACTACTAAGGCCCATAGCATTCCAAACAAGAAAAATTTCTTCGTGTAAGATGGAGTTAATTTTCTTATCATTGAAACTTATGATTTATAAAATCTTAAGAGAATATTAAGCTTCAAAACTAAAAATCTAAATAGAAATTAATAATCACAGATAAATTCCATCTAATCATAAACATCAGCACACGTATCGCGAGCCCATTTATTACAACTTTGATACAGGCTCTAAGTGCATTCATTAATTTTTTTTTTTTTTGACATCTTTATTTATTGATTATATGTCAAATTTTTTCCACTTAAATTAGATATGAAAAATGTACTAGTCATTTTTTTTAAATAAAAGAAAAATCTTTTTACTTTTCTAAGGGAGAGGTTCGTCCCGCCCGGAAAAAAATTTTTTTCTATGGTAACTGGAAATTTAGTTTCATTGCTTCAAATGTAAGTTAAAGAAAGAATATCTTCCGTATTTTAATTCACAAAAACCTATTATTTCCTCAGTGGTTCCGTTTCGCTCGCCCTTCTCTATTATTAATGCAACAGATCTTTCAATTTTAAATCCTCTTTTCATTTACTATATATTAAGTTGTGTCTTGTTATTAAAGTAGGAATTAGAGATCTCAGTAAACTTTGAATAAATAAAAATTACTAAAAATGTAAACTAAAATCCCAAAAAAAAACCCTGAGTATTTTTCCGGTTTTTCATTTTCGAAATTAGGATTTTTATTCAGGTCTTTACTTCTTTTTTGGGCCACGCAAATTAGCAACGGATTATCCTAATATATATATAATATATTAATTATGAGATTTATTATTCAATTTAATGAAAAAAATTTTTCAAGTTGATATAAATCACAGTATAAATATTTTTTTTCCATATCAAAATATTTACTCAAACAAATTTATGCAATCTCTGAATCTAGAGCCTCGGCAATTATTACTCAAAAAAAAAAAGCATTTAATATAAATATTATTTATCGAATCTCGTATCAATCTAACAATTAAATAACATTTCACCAAAACATTAATAATAATAATTTGAAAAAAAAAAAAAAAAAAAATTTTAAATCAGAGGGTTAATCAATTTTATTCAGCTGTCGAGGACCTGTGGGGTAGATTTCAATTTATAGATTAACGAAATAAAAGAAAAATTATTCCTTTCTCTCAATCCCTTGTACAATCCACTTCTACTTGTGCTTTACACTTCTGTATACAGGGAGAAAAAATAATACAAGAGCAGCGAAGGTAAATGATGAGGAAAAGCAGCCTCACTATTCCGGCTACCTTTTCTCAGTTTACATTATTCACTTAAAAAAATTACAAACTTTATACAAAAAAAAAATTTTTTAAATAAAATATCAAAAAAATATAAAGTTATATATATATATATAAAAGTTATTTCAGCGTACAAGTGGTCAGAACTCTAGGTGGTCAGACGATAATTCTTGGCTGATCAATTAAAACATGATTACCACAAAAGCCAGCATATAATTGTACCATCACGCTTTAATGCTTAACCCAAAGACCGTTAAATGCAATTATACTCTATAAATTTTTCACATATTTTTTCCTTCCATTTTCATTTAAAAAAAAAAAAAAATATAAAATTGCTAATTTTTTTTTTCACTTACAAAAAAAATAAATTTTTTATTTAATTACTTAAATAAATTTTTTTCAATTGTAATAAAAAAAGTTACTCACCGAAATTTTATCAACACAAGTAAAAAAAAAAAAAAAAAAAAAAAAATGGTAACTAATAAAATTTTTGGTTAAAAAAAAAAACTTATTAATAAAAAAAAATAAAAAAAATCACGATAGTAAAACACTGATATTAAACAACACAAGTAATAATAGTGAAATACGAATACGAAGAGATCGGTGACGAAGGAAACAGCACGCGCGTCAATGCGATACTAGACGTTATAGGATCGCGCGTCGCGGCGCTCACACCGCGCGGACTCGGGACGCCGATCTATCAGGCCTCCACAATCATCTGATACGCGTATTCGTTGGTTTAAATTATTACTATTTACTAACGACTACTATAACATCTACCATCTACCAACTAGCCTACATAATAACCGCCATCAACATCTAACTCCCTTCTTATCCATTTTCACTTTTTCTATTCCGAGCTATTAATTTTTTTTTTTTTTTCCATTCCTTATATCTCTCGATTTCCGCTATCATTTTTTATCTTCAGTAATATACATTATTTAATATCACATCAGTGGTAAAATACGCCTGGGCAATTGTTACTCAAAAAAAAAAAAAAAAAAAAAAAAAAACATTAACAAAACTATTAACTGTCAGTGAGATAAAAAACTTAGATGTAGAGAAAAAAAAAATAATTTTTTATGAGTGAAATATTTTTTTCATTTTTAAAAAAAAGTATATTTGTATTCATTTATTATTATTTTTTGAACTTAAAATAAAAAAATATAAAATAAAATCGTTTTATACTCGAAACTCGAGTATGACAACTCGTTCAATTGCTACTGACATTTCTATTCAATTTATATTTTTCTTCATCAAAACAACAGTCACTTCTGTTTCAATCTTCATATATTTTTAGTTATTTCTAAATAAATATTTAAATTATATTTGCTATCACTTTTTTTTTTTTTTTTATTTGAATGAATGAATGAGGGCAGTAATTAATAATGTAAATAAATATAAGAATCGAGTAATTTAAAAAATTAAGACGTTTAATTAGTAATTGAGGATTTTCTCATTTATTTTGTGGGGATCTTGGGGGCGATTAAAATAATTTATTAGATGATTGTCATCTGAAGATAAGACGATTAAAAATCTCACTATTAGTTGGCGCTGATTGTGATCGGAAAAAATTGAGTTAATTTCGTTATTGTTATGGCCTTGGACAGTTAAATATTTTAAATGAAACAAAAGTGGGTTCTAATGATGACGGAACCTCAAGGGTAATAAAAGAAAATAGTCATGTAAATAAATAAATTATATATAATGTTGTTAATTTAATTAAACTTCCGTACGAGTTTTTCTTGGATGTTTTTTAGTGTTGACCCGGTTGGTGGCCACTTAAAATCTCTCTCATTGAAGCGATTTAGTCATTATTTAATGTAGGGGATCATACTCGTGATTTAGTTTGACAAAACAATTGTTGAAGATTTAATTTATTTAAATTATTTTTAAAAAACCAAATTGATTTATTTATTAAAACAAAAAAAATTATAGGTCTGCTAGAGTAACAATTTGCTGAGGGTAAGCAAATTTTCCTACTGATTTTTGGCGCTAATTTAAAAAATAAGTTGTCAAAATATTTAAAACAGTTTTTTTAAAAAGCGCGGGAAAATTAAAATGAATTTTATTTTTGAAAATTAATATCTTTGACTACTAAAATTACAAGAAAATTTTTACTTTAAATTTTGATACAACTTTTGGATGTGAAAAAAATTTTATTTAAATATCGCGGAATTTTTTTTCAAATAATTTTTGAATCCAAAATACTGAAAATTTTCATATTCTTCTTTTATCTCAAAGAAATATTTTTTGAACCTAAACTAGTAAAAGATAAATTTATTAAAATTACCCATAAGAAATTTGTTTTTTTTTTTTTTAATACACTGAAAATGTTTTGTAAAAAAAAAAACTCAATAATATAATTAGTCTATACTGGAAAAAAATATAATTTTTGATTAAAGAGTAATTTTAATAGGCATAGAAAAAATTTCCAACTCATTCACCGGATTATCGTTTACAGAAAAGGAGACAACCGTTTCTGGTGTATGACAGTTCATAGATATTTCTCTTTTATTTCTCTTCCGTATCATAAAAAATAAAATTAAAAAGATAAAAAAAATATATATGAACCAGTAATATCCTTGGTAATAATTTGAAAATTATACGTGCTCTATATTTTCATTCGTTCTCATTTCATTCTTTTATATATATATATATATATATATATATATATATATATATATATATATATATATATATATATATATATATATATATATATATATTCAAAAGTTTAATATAGAAATACATAATCGCCTTTTCCAATCTCATCAACTTGATTCCACTCATCTCATTTTCTTTTATAATTTTCCATGTATTCAGTAATGGATAAAA
The DNA here is from genome assembly GCA_964016945.1 of Microplitis deprimator. Taxonomy (NCBI): domain Eukaryota; kingdom Metazoa; phylum Arthropoda; class Insecta; order Hymenoptera; family Braconidae; genus Microplitis; species Microplitis deprimator. Next base: position 3,331,592 of record OZ024709.1, on the reverse strand, counting down.
ACGTAATGATAACTGAATTAGATCTCAATAGGTCTCGACGGTATTTCAATCACTTATGCCTTCATACAATCTCTCTATTATCTATTATAATTTATTTTTAATCTGCTCTTTTTTTTATAAAAATTAAAAATTACGGAAATAAATAAAATTCAGCTTTGAAAAATTTTTCATTCATAAAAAAAAACTTTAGCAAAAAAAATTTGTCACAAATATTTGATCAAATAAATAAATATTTTGTGAATAAATGATAATAATAGTAGCGAAAAAAAATTAATCTATTTGTATTTACTTTTGTTGAGATTTAAAAGTTATTTGATATTGTAGATAAAGCTTGCGGCAATTGATATGATTGTCAAAAAAATCTATTATATTGAAGATATAAATAAAAATAAATAAACAAACCGTTGGATTATTTGAAAAACAAAAAAAAACTGATAATAATAATAATAGTAACGTAAAATTAATAAAGTTGAAATGATGGCTTTATCCTTAAGTTTTCTCGTCAAATGTCAAATTATTTTATTAATTATTGTGGACGTGTCTTGAGAAAGGACAATAATTGATTTTTAGTATGGCGAAGAAATTTATCAAGATTGCAAAAGAAATTGAATTAAAAAAAAAGAAATTTTATGAAATGTCAATAATTAAAAAAAATAGATTGATAAATTTTTTTAATTTCAAGAATACTGACTACACTGTAAAAAATTTGCGGAGTGAACGCGGATGAATTCCGGAGTGAATGCGGATTTTAAAAAAAAATTCTGAATGCTGCGAAATCACTCCGCTGGAAAAACAAACTCCGTATTCGGAGTAATATTTTTAAAACTCCGAAATCGAGTTACGAAGTGAATTCAAATTTAATTAAAATCCGCAATCACTTCTGATTTTTTGCAGCCGAGTGATAATTAGTAATAAAAATAAGATCTTGAAGTTAGCAGAGAATAAATAATTTTCGGATTTTTTTTTAAACAAATCAATTATAAAAAAAACCAAAACTAAAAATATGCACATATAGAAAATTTAAAAAACTACAAGTGCAATTTTTTCAAATATTTTTTTTTTTATAATTTAGTATTTTTGAAAAAATCAAAAAATTATTAGACGTCGGCTAACTTCAGTATCATACAAAAATAATGATAAATCCGGGAAAAAATTTATGAAATTTCATAAAAACATTTTTCCGGGAATATTTTTAATTATACGAAATTTCGCGAAATAAAAAATTTGATTTTTCAATTTAAAATTAAAAATTTTTACCAAAATATTTGTACTCCAAAAATAACATTTCAAATTATTTTATTAATTTTCAAAATACTTACAACATGAGAATGTGCATCTCTAGATACTTTTACTACATTTCGCTCAAAAAATATCTAAACTCAAAAATTTGAAAATGCAATAAATAAATAATTTTTAAAGTCAAATTTACATCAATAACTTATTTTTTTATTACCAGCTGAGAAAAAAATTCAAGTTTCAAAATTATATTATTTTAATAATAAATATTCAAATTAGAGAGCTTTTCATAAACGTATCCAAGCGTATTAATTTATGTCTTTATGGTCTATAAAATTTGGCAAATGTTCAAAAGTACAAGGTCGCGGTTAAAAATTGATTACGTATTTTTATTTGTTACGATTGAATAATTCCTACCACTACTTTTTTAAGTGGCTCGTTTAAATATCACACATATATTAGGGTGAAAGCAATGACAATTTTTATTTTTCGAGTCAAAAAATAAATTTCCCTTGAGTAAAAAATTTATAAAATACAAGCTCTTAATTTCAATATCAGATGGTTTTTATCGCAAGTTTAAATCTTTCACACTTTATAATTCGGTTACGAGTGTGCCTACACGAAAATATTTGAAAAATATTTTTGTAGAAAGTTATGTTCTACAAAAAAGATCTCAAGTTTCCGTATGATATATTTTGGTCAAATTTAAATTTTCAGTAAATTTTACAGGTTTTTTACGCGCAGAATAAGATATTCAGTCGACTATAGGAAAAAATAATGAATCGGGATAGTGACGTATGTAACAAAACCTAAATATGACATTTAAAATCACATAAAATAAAACAGGCTTATAACGGGTAGTCGATAACAAAACTAAACGCAAAGTAGTAGACTGAAATTCCATGAAAAATTTCCCCTACGTCCCCTAGACCAGGCTTATGACGACTAGTCAAATGTGAAAATTATATGAAACATATATTACATATATGCACGGAAAAAACAAATATGTCCGATGTGTTTTCCGTATATATTCACATATATGTCGCCATATAGGCGAAGATATCTACCTTAGCATATATGTCGATATATATTTGCTCAAAAAAGCAATACGTTACACATATCACGGAAAAAAACGGATATCAAAATTTAGTTATAATTACTATGGGGAAAGTAACTAATGGAATCCGATGGCTTTTATTTTTGGCATGAGTAAAAAGTTACTATTCCATAAGTAAAAGATACAAACGCCAAATTTTGAATTTACAATAAAATATTTAACTTATGAAATAATAATTTTTTACTTGTCTCAAAAGTAAAAGCTGTCGAATTCCATTAATGGTTTTGAGTTTCCACATCGTAATGTTTCGTATGTTATATAAATTTTTCGCATATATATATTTTTTTATGAGTTTCATTGCTTTTTACGGCTCAATTAATTTGTCTAGAATAATGTCCGATTTATTTTGAAAAACATATTAATCCACTTTTGATTTTCTTACAAAAAAAAAGAAATTCTCTACCACTTTCAAGTCAGCATCTGTCAAAAGTACAGTAATTTCATAAAATCGACGTTGCAACAAGTTTTGATTGACTTAAATATAATAAATAGGACATTTTTCCACACTACGTATATATAGTTAATCACTTTAGATCGAAGTAGTTGGTATGCTAAAAGTTATATAGATGTTTACCATCTGTGAGCTCTGCATAATTTATGCAAAACCAAAACAACTTCTCCTAAAGTTCAAAGTAAACGCGAATAATCTTAATATGTTTAAAACACAACAGAACGGTAACTAAGCTATCTTTAACCACATTATTAATTGAATGTCATTCTTAGAAAATAGTTTGTTTAATTCATTATAATTTAATTACGTTGTACCTATATATAAATTTACATATATATATTTTTAAATTTGATTAATTATTCATACGCTTATTCCAGACTTTGAAATTTAAATAATTTATAAATAATTGAACATTACTTTTTTTTTATTTATTTAAATAAATAAAAAAAAAATAGTTGTGTATATATTTGAATACGTAATTTTTCACCATGTAAATATATATATATTTTTTCCGTCTTATAATATTTAAGTTTTATTTTAAAAAATTTCTTTCTAAGGAAAATTTCTCTTTGATGCTGCAGTGAAAAATTACATTTCATAAATTTATATAAATAAGACTATTTATTTTCATATTTTGAATAAAATAATATTTATTGAGAGAGGGAAAGATTAATTTTATTGCCCTTTACCTTTTGACAATCGCATTTTTTTACAATATTAAAAAATAAATAAATAAAAGTTAAGTAATAGTTGAGAAAACCTTGAGCAGAATTCAAACATCTCATTATTGTTCGTTCCATCGCCTTAAGCCTTTTTCTTAGAATTAATGAACAAACTCGGCAATTGACTGCTAAAGCGAAAGTTACAAAAAAAAGAAAATAGGAAAAAAAAACAAGAAAAGATCGATCTTATGAACTTCAGAGTCTTTGACGAGAATTACAAAAGAAAATAATAAAAAATAAAATAAAATAGTTGTTTCAGCAATCAAAAAGTCGAATTTTCTGTTACTTTTTTTGACGTCAAAAAAACTCATTTAATAGGTATCGAATCATTAGAAAAGGTTTTTGAAGATACTTTGCGACTAAAAATATATACATTTATTATTTTATGATACGACGGTATTTTTTTACCGAGGGCAAATAATAATGACTATTTTTTTTGTATACTATAAATATTTTGAATCCAAATACTATTTTTAGGCTTAAGGCCATTCTTAGACCCCCCCCCACTTTTCAAAAATATTCAATGACTTTCAATTGTAATGACCGTATTAAAATTTTGATAATTAATTTAAAAAAAGTATACGCAGTTTCACTTTCGCCGAGACATAGATTTTAAAAAAAATTATTTACAATTAACATCAATTAGGAGTTAAACGAAATTTTGAATGTCAAATTTTTTAAGCTAAAATTTGTTTATAAAATTTGCGTTTAACTCCTAATTGATAACAACTGAATTTTTTTTTTAAATCTATATCCCGGTGAAATTGTAACTGCGTTATCTTTTTTTGAATTAATGCATTAATTTTTTTAAATTAATTGATAAAATTTTAATACTGTTATGACAGTTCTAGATCCCCATACGAAAAAAATATATATTTGGGCAAATTTCATATATGAGGCATATATGTCTCATATATAAAATTTGCCCGCATATATATTTTTTTCGTACGGGTCATTGAATATTTTTAAAAAGTGGGGGGGGGGCACTGTCTGAGAATGTCAATAATAATTTTTAACTAAAATTTTATAGAATAACCTGAGATTTCTTACAAATAAGATAAATTCAAAGTATCAGCTATTGTAAAGATATTTTGAAATAATTATTATTATTCAAAAACCAATGAAAAATGAATACATCTTGTAATTGATAAGAGAATAACTTGATAGACACGTTGAAAAACATAAGTTACTATTCTTACTCTCACGTCTGATGTGATGATGATAAAGTTTTTTTTTTATAACATGTTTCAAGAAATACTGCGAAAAATTATGCGCAATAATTCTAAATGTTAGAAAAAAATGTAAGCAAAATTAATTTTTTTCCAACACAAACTTCGGTTGAATCTAAAAGTTTGAATTTCTCAGTGTTCAAATATAAGCATTTTTGTCTCATTTCCACACATTTTAAAATTATTGTTAATATTGCGACTATTTAAATTAACTTTAGTATTTTTAACATCATTAATTAGTAAATCAGCAGCCATGAGGGCTTTTTTTGTAAAAAATGTTGACTATATAGTTGGAGTTTTCGAATATGATCTTAAGAAACCAGATAAAGTGACTTTTCTACATCAAGGGGTTTTAATTAATCGATATGCGGTTTTGACGAGTTCACAAAACATAAAAAAGTATTAAAATTATTAATTAATTAATAATAATTAGCAATGATTTATAAATAACTTCATCATTAGTTCATATATTTACTAAAATACTATTATGTTTTTTTTTAAGAGACATGAATTTAAAAATTCGTCACTACAATTGGGACAGGTCGTTTTTTATTAACTCTATTCACAAAACAGTAGAATCCGATTTTCAAGAAGAAATTGTTGAAAATTATGAATTTGATATTTTAAGAAAACCCACAGTAATTCGATTAACTTTAAGAGATTCTTTTGCTGAAGTAATTAGTATTTCTAATCAAGGAATTCAAAGAAATTATTTATTTTATGAAAATCCAAACTGTATACTCATGAAAATTAAATTTAAAAGAAATTGTTGGTGGTTAAAATTTTGATAGCTTATCATTACTCAGTATGATTACTAAATAATAATTTTTTTTTCAGCTCATTTTATACAAGAAGTTTATATGAAAGAAAAAGAAATAAAACCTCACAGAAATTTAGTACCTTACAAATGTAGTTTGAATTTTTTATCAAAACACATTGAAAATCGGGGAAATTTCGATAATTATTATTGTGTCGACGAAGTTGGAAAATCTCATTGCAATGTAAGTATTTGATAAATAATTTTCAAAAATTAATAAGTAATTAATTTTGTTATTAATTTATTTCAGAGCCATGGGGGATCGGCACTCGTTTGTCAAAATCGTGAAAACCCGAAATCATATTTTGTCGCTGGAGTTAATATTGTGAATGATAATTGTAAATATATTTTTGAAAATGTTCTAGTATTCAAATAAGAATATTAATAATTATTTATGATAATATTTTTCTGTTGTATTTGGAATAAAATCCGACTTTTGATACTTGAAAAATAAAATGATACTGAAGTTATTATTAATAATAATTTTTGAATTTTGTTAAAAACACTGAATTACTAAAAAAAATTATTTTAAAAAATTGCACCTGTAGCATTTTTTATTTTCTAGATGCGTATATATTTAGTTCTGTATTTATTTGCAATTGATTTGTTGAAAAAAAATTTAGAAAATTGTTAATCGTCTGGTAACTTTAGGATGAGTGTAAATGTAGCAGACATACGACAATTTTTTAAATACACATAAAAAAATCAAATAATTAAATTTAAAAAAATGCATGTACTGCATTTTGAATTTTCCAAACATGGATTTTTTTATTTTTATTTTATAAACATTTTAATTTATTATTTCAAAGTTTTAAAAATTGTCAGATGTCCGCTAACTTTACTATCATATCTTTAAGACCATAAAATAAAAGTATTTTTTTTTACCCCCGCCTAACACCGGAAAAAATTTTAACACCGTTTTCGTTAAATTTAACATCGATAACTCTAATATCAGGCGCGTGGTTTTAAGCTGTTTTTTTTGCAGTGTACACGCGAATAAATTTACAAAAATCAGTATGAAAATAAGAAAAATAACTATTATTTGACTCACGTCACTATCATATATTTTACATGTATGTTCTTTTCGATTACAATTTTCAAATTCGACGTGATGTAAACAAAAAAAAATACGCGGAAGTCTTAAATACTCAGAAAAGATGAAACTATGAATTATTTATTTCTTACCTACTTAAATTGAATATATATAAAGGCACAGACGTTTTTTTATGACTAGTTATTATCAGTTTCTAAAAAAAAATAACTTTTCCGCGGGTCTCAAAATTATAATTATGTGGCTACTCAAATCTACATTAATAGTCTCGACATTGCTGATACACAAATCATCAGCAGCCGCACATCCGGATATATATCTTACAAATATTAAATTTATAGTCGGAATTTTTGAAAATAATCCTGAAATCCCCGATCGAGATGTTTATTTGCATCAAGGAGTTTTAATACACCGCCAACTTGTTCTCACGAGTTCAGACAATTTTTACAAAAACATTAAATTAAAAGTGCGCGCTTATAATTGGCCGAGCCGAATTCAACTGTATAATGACCAAAAAACATCACCGTCTAATTATGAAGAACGAAGAGTGGATACTATTGAATATAATGACGATGAAACGTCGAAAATATCAATATTAGTTCTAATCCAACCATTTGAAAATATTGATAATATTATCAATACCGATTTTACACCTGAAAATTTTTATGGAGATTCAAATAAAAAATGCGTACTTATAAAATTGAAATTTACGGAAAACTTCCGGTGTACCAAACGTAAGTTTCTGTTTAATAACAAAATGACATTAGTTTTTAAAGTATTGAATAATAATATCATTATTTTGCCTTTTAGTCGCATGCAATTCAAAAGTCATCGTTAAACAGCGTAAAATAAAACCAAATGCACAATTACGATCTTATAGATGTGATATAAGTATTATAAGAAAAATTTTTAAATTTAATCAATTAAATAATGATAATTATTATTGTGCTCATCAAACTGGACGATTCAACTGTCATGTAAGTATCAATAAAATGATTACTCCTGTGAAAAATTAATCATATATGCCTATATATGGACCATTAGACTGTCCAAAAATCGACTATTTTTTCAACGATTGCCTCATCGCAATTTCGGATTTCCCATATGAATAACATGGGAAAATTTTTTTGAAATTTTGGAATTTTATCACTCATCAGCGAATCAGTGTATGGGAAAAATCAAGAAACATTTTTTGTTGGAAATTGAACGCTCTACAAAAAAGGTCTTTTATCATTTTTTGATAAATTTAATTTTTCAAAAGTTATTACAGGTCACAGATTAATTCGTAGTGTTTTAGTATTATTTGACTTTTCCCGCGAAACTTTCAGACTTATCACAAAATGTTATAGGAACTTTTTTGTAGATCATTTCATTTCCTACAAATGATCTATGATAAAGTTTCTGAAATTTTTAAAAGTTCTTTACGTATTTGCATTTAAAAATAAGTAATTAAAATCGACTAGAATACGATTTCTTGGAACAAATTGACATTTAAATGCGAATATCCTAAGAGCTTTCAGAAATTTTGAAAACTTTGTATGAGATAAGTTGTGAGAAATGACATGATCTACAAAAAGTACTAAAACACTATGTGATAAGTCTGATAGTTTCATCGGAAAAGTCAAATAATACTAAAACTTATGATGAATTTAAATTAACCGTGACCTTGAATAATTTTTGAAAAATTAAATTTATCAAAAATAACAAGAGACTTTTTTTTGTAAAACGTTCAATTTTCAACAAAAATATTTCCTGATTTTTCTGATAAACTGATGACTGATAAAATTCTAGTTAAAAAAAAAAATTTCCCACGTTATTTAAATGAGAAATCGAATATTGTGATAACGCGGTTGTTAATACTAAGATTTAAATCTCAAATTTTATCAGAATTTTTTTTCGCCATAGTATATATATATATATATTCAGCATGTAAAGTTTCTAATACGGATTAATTTTTTAAAAATATTTTTAGACCTATCCAGCAGCTGCACTTGCTTGCGAATCAACCCAACAGGGACATTATTTCTTAGCAGGAATCAATACTGCTAATAATAATTGTAACTTTATATTTGAAAATACTCAGCGTCTAAACGATTGGGTTAACGAAATATTAAAAAATATTATGTTTGGAAGTAGATATTAATTTTAATTCAAATTGAATATTAAAAGCATCCTCATCAGGTCATGCTGTTAATAAATTTCAAATTCATCAACCTGTACTACCATGAGCTCATTTTTATTTTAATACCCACTATTTCAAAATGTAGAACGAAAAGTTTTGAAAAGAATAAAATTACATTTTAAAAATAAAAATAAATATATAGATTTCACTGTCAATTTAAAGTTCTTATAAATATAATTTTTTAATGTGAACAAAATAATTTAAAAACATTACTGACTTACCATGATGATAAATGTCTCTGGTTGTCTCTTCTTAGCAACCTCCGCCACCAGCAGCATCACCGGATTCAAAATCATTCTGGTCATGATCATCAACAAAATCACTACACTTCACTTTTTATCACAAACTTCAAAATTATCAACACTATTCAAATAAATTTATCTTCTAAAAGTTTAAATGTCATGGCGCCAACAAGCGAACCCAATCTCCACCACTTCCACCATAAAATTCAAATTTTAACTGCCTCAATTAATTATGAAACTGAAATTAGCCGACTAATAATTTTTAGATTTTTGAAAAACCATAAATTAAAAAAAAAAAAAAAATTTTTAAAATTGCACATACAGTTTTTTTAATTTTCTACATCTGCATATTTTTATTTTTTAAATTTAATTGTTGAAAAAGAAATCCAAAAATTTTTAACTGTCTGCTAATTTCAGGATCATAATTAATTGAATTAATTTTTATTATCACTGATTCTATTTGAAGATTAAATCACTTTAATTGCACTCAGAATCCAACCCGAATATTAAGTTTCAAAAATTAACACAACATACAGCTCAGTGCCATGACAAAAAAAAAAATTCATCACTTTTTCTCTCCATCGACACAAAATAATTTTATATAATAATTGCACTGATACTTAGTGACTTAATTGTCATTAATTTATACAAAAACAATTAATAAAAACCACTAAAACACAATAAACACTCAGAGCAACATCTCCTTGCCCTCAATCAATTCTACTGAATATAAAATGGCGTCGAGAACTTTCCATTAGCGAAGCGCGGGACGAATAGCCGATTGAAGGTACATTCCGAAGGCGCTGCAAGCAGCCGTAGCGTCGCGCATTACGGAATGCACCCTTATTAATTACTCTTATTACTTGCGCGGTAAATTTAAATATTTAAAAAATAAATTATTAGAAATTGGAGAAAACTAAAAATCGTACGACGAAATAAAATGGCGGCAGAATATGATAGAAAAATATTTAAAAAATTAAAAAAAAAACACTTGAGTGTTTGAACAAACCTTGGTGAGGAAATAATATGCAGAAGGGTGTCCTAAAACACTTGGAGATTTAATTTAAATTGCTCCAAGTGCATTGCAGCTAAAAAAACGTCACTTGACTGCTATTTCCCACCAGACGATGCCAGATGATTTTGCTCAGGAACTTGGAAGTTATCAGCATCAGCAATTCGCAACACTTTACACTAGCACTGAACACTCAACACTTAACGACACCACAGACACTTTCCACAATTTAAATTTTACAAACACTGGACATTTTAATTAAACAATTACTATGAGCAATAAATTTAATGGATAATTCCGCGAATTAACTGCAATACTGTGTTTCAATTTGAACGTAAAGAAGAATCTGGACTACTGCTGCCGTTGTCGATGATACTGACTGCCGCTATTGGACCGCCAGTTAATACAAAGCAATTGATTTTGCGATTCATTCTCCTATCCCCACTTTAGCAAAAAGCTGAGCGTCGAATGCAGCAACGCGCAGTAGCGCCAACGGCGCGAAATTCAAAATTCATTTATTCCCTACATTATCATCAGAAGTTACCGTCTCGTACTTTTTATTTATTGACATGACATTGACATTTAACAGAATATTGTTGAAAAAAAAACAAATATGAAATGTAATTCATAAAAACGTCATAATAATAAATGAATAATTTTAAATTATTTATTTATTTATTCATTAGTATTTTTGTAATTTATATGAAATAAATGCATCAATTTAAAAGTTTATTTAAAAATCATCTTTTGCTGATGGGTAAAATTGTTAGAGACGTAATTAAAAACTAACCTTCAATTAACAATGACTTAGTTTGTATTGTTTGTATAAATTTATATTTATATATTTACAGGTGAATTAATAAAATATATAAATAAATAATTCATAAATTTAATTTATTTTATAAAAATAAACTGACATAATGACTGACAATGAAGATGAAATAGTTGGCGCCCAACGAGCATTACAAATAGCATTTCAGACGATGCAGGAACGTTGTCATCAGCTGGAGAATCGTCTTGCTGCTGTTGAAGAGGAAAATATTAAATTAAGAATTGAAAAAGGCAAAGAATTGTCTTGTGAGCTGGTTATTCCTGATGACAATCCATCAACAATCCAAAAACTCCAGGTAATTATTTAGATTTTTTTATGAGTGAATGTACCAGACATGAGAAAATTTATAAATTTTAAATAAATTAATTAATTTATTAAAATAATGAAATTAAAAAAAATGCGCGTGTGGATCTTGCATTTATCTAAATACGCATTTTTAAATTTTTACTCTAACTTACATTTTATTTATTTATTTTTAAATTTTAAAAATTGACAATTGTCAGTTATATTCGCGCTCATATTTTTTTTTTTTTAAATAATTTAAAATAGTGAATGCATAAAATATTGATATAATTTATCGACCTTCAACTGATAATTTATTTTTAAAATTCAAATAATGGTCTTAAATTAGAAAACTGGGTCAACTTGGCCCATGTAAAAAAATTCGGTCCCAAAAGATTCAAAAAAAATTTGACATGTGGAATTTCCAAAGTTGAGACAGATTAGAATTTTGAGTGAAATTTTTGTAATTTTGATAGTAACAAAAAAAATTTATCTAGTATTTTATATGAGTGAATTTTCATATATTTCTCAATACATATTTTTTAATACATTTTACTCTCGTTCCGAAAAAGTTTCCATTAAAAACAAATATTCCCTTTTTTTTTTTTTTACTATCAAAATTACAAAAGCTCCACTTGAAGTTCTAATCTGTCTCAAGTTTAGAAGCTCCACATGTCGAATTTTTTTTTACACGGAAAGTTAAATTTTCTTAAATTTTCTAAGGAAAAAATTGAAGAACTAACGAAAGAAAAATCACAATTGACTCATCATGTGTTGATGGTGGCCGCGGAAAACCGTCAGCTCTGGAATAGATTGACGCGATTAACAAGAACGAACAAAAGTCTCGGCAATAAATTGATAAAAATATCAGATACACTGAAGCAGAACCAGCAGGCGAATCAACCAATCGACAATTTGGTTGTCTGCAGTATTAAAGATGTCCCGGCTAGTCTTCCTAAAGCTAGCGACGATAATCCTTTGAATTTTGATCTCGACAACAAAGACGTCAGTCTAGAGGAAATTTCTTTGAGGCTTATCAATAGTATTATGTTAGAAAAATCTGAGCTAGAGCATCAGTACACTGAGGTTAATTATAATTAATTAGTATAATTATTTATTGGCTATTAATTAATTAAATTATTTTTTTTTAAAGATGCTTGCACTACAAAATGGTGCTGATATTAAATTAAGAAGTGTTGGATTTGCTTATCCAGATGATAATAATGATTCGTTACAACAATTGAAACAATACGAAAATAAATTATATCAAACTAAAAATAATTTAGTACAGCAGAAAATAAAATTGGAAAATATTTATCACAATTTATGTAAAATTAAAAAAGGTAAATTATTTTTTAAATTCAAATATTTAAAACTTTGAGTATCAGAACTTTAAATACTGAGTTTTTTTTTACTTATTACTGCTCTGTAGTATTAAATTTTTTTAAAAAGTCAATTTTATCTACAAAACAATAACTAGTATCAATTCATAATTATAAATTGAGAGCTGCACAGAAAAAAAATTTTTTTTGGCGCTAAAATTATTACTCGCCCCGAAAAATTTTTTGCATTACGAATTGAAAAAAAAATTTTTTTTAAGCCAAAAAAAATTGTATTAAAAAATAATGTATCATTAATTAGCAAAACTTTCGATAGTTTTTAATAATACAGAGAAATAATTAATTATCATGTATTAAAATATAATTTAATTAGTAATTAGTAATAACAATCAACAATTAATGTTACAGTAAGCAAAAAAGTATGTCAAACTGGTACGCAATTTGATTCAGACGACAGTTTGCGCGAGCACGGATCAACACAAACGAGTCTTCCACCCGAAGCTTTGCATCCCGAGAAACCCGAGCAAGTTACTAATAAAACTCCCGGGTCATTAGATAACATTTGTCCCATGTGTGGGTCATACTTTGAACAGACGATCCCATTTCAGACCTTCCACGAGCACGTTCTCAGTCATTTTTCACCGGACATTTCAAATGAGTACGAATTGCTCTCACCCTAGTTGATAGTCACCGTATTCCTGATTGGTCATTACGTGTAGATAAGTTATTTTAATTAAAGTAAGTATTTTTTTTTTAATGCAACTATCAAAGGATAATAAAATAAATTTGTAATGATTTTAAATAAAGATTTAATTAAAAATCGCTGGTACAATATACAATAATTGCTTATGCTAATTCAGTAGGTTTTACTTCGGTGCTTTCAGAAGGCTCCTGAGTGGTTGGTTGCAAGAGATTCGAATGAAACCAAGCGGGTCTTGGTTTAGGCAACTCGACAATACGTTGGCCTTTCCAAAATTGCGAAGTTTTATTTTCTTTCTCTCCTTCAAATAAAACCACGACTTCTTTCTCAACGGGCTCGAGGCCAAGATTTTTTATAATCGCTTCTTGCATTTCTTTCGTCACTAACTTAACTTTGTTGTAACAATGCTCTAGATCATTAACGAATAATTTATATTATTAATTAAATTAATTTAAAAAAAAAAATTAATTTAATTAAAATATACTTACGACACAATTTACCGGCCTCGTGGTCATGCCCACATGTTACACATGCGAGTATATTTGTTTTTTGAACAAAAGGTTTCCAATGGTATTTAACGTGTCCGTATTTTCTCTTCATACGTTTTTCTATAGTCCGCCGACTTTTTGGTACTGCCCAAAGTATTCCATCGCTCAGAATATCTGTGAGTGATCTTGAGCTCTGGGTTGAGGTTTTATTTTCAATGGAATTAAGTTCTAGTGTACATAATGCTGAAAATATTTTTATTTTTAACGCCACTGTTCGAATTAATAGATCATTTAATTTTAAGGGTATTCTCAGACAGTGCCCCCACTTTTTGTAAATATTCAATGACTTTCAATTGTCATGATCGTATTAAAATTTTGATAATTAATTGAAATAAAGTTTAAGTATTAATTGAAAAAAGGGCGACGCAGTTACAATTTCGCCGAGACATAGATTTTAAAAAAAATTATTTACAGTTAATATCAATTAGGAGTTGAACAAAATTTTTAATGTCAACTTTTTTGAGCTAAAATTTATTTATCAAATTTTCGTTCAACTCCTAATTGATAACAACTGTGAGTATTTTTTTAAAATCTATATCTCGGCGAAATTGTAACTGCGTTATTCTTTTTTCAATTAATGCTTCAATTTTTTGAAATTAATCAATAAAATTTTTAAATTGTTATGACCAAGGTCATTAAATATTTTTGGAAATTGGACGAGGTACTGCCTGAGAATGCCCTTAATTAATTGTTAAGTTAAATTAATTTTAGCCGCCAAAATTTGAAAATTCTAATTATAAAATTCACATGATTTTACTGAAATTTATTTTCCAAATTTCGTTCAACTCCTAATTGATGTCAACTGTAAATAATTTTTTTTAAAATCTATTTCTTAGCGAAATTTCTGTACGTTGTACTTTTTTCGATTAATGCTCAAATTTTTTTTAAATCAATTGATATAATTTTGATAAGTTTACGAAAATTTAAAGTTTTTGAAAAGTGGGGGGGAGCTGTCTGAGAATGGCCTCAATAAATTCATTAAAGTAAAATATTTTTGAGTAAACACTAGTAAGAAAATGCAATTAATTTTTTATTTAATCTCGCAATTATTTAAATGCAACTTTTTCATAAATTAAATTTTATCACTGAATTTAAATTTAAATGGGATTCTAATAGACAATTTTTATAAAAATTTCAAATGAATTATTTTGTTCGTTTAAAAAAAAAAAAAAAAAAAGTAATGGGTTTTTAAATTTCCAAACAAATTTTAATGGATTTTATTGAAAGTCGCCATTTTACCACTGAAATAAAAAAAATTCAATAGAATCTTTTGATAAATTTTATAAAAAATACTTTCATGGACTAATTTAATAAATACTTTCTTAAAAAATATAAACTAAAGCTCATTTAGGTTATCCGGTCTAAAAATATCAATAATATATAAAAAAAAAAAAAAAAATATATATCACCTGGTGGAAATTGTGTTCCAAATAAATATCCCAGTGTCTGTTCAAATCTATACAATGCAAAATTTAATCTATTCAAAATATTTCTCGCCATATCAAAATTTACAAATGCAAAGTTCGAAATCCAAAATCCAAAAATAATCTCAGCACAAAGTACTTGAGATACTTTTCCTATCTGCACGTAGATGTCAGCACCCGCCCAAAATGAAACCAGCTGATTGCAAATAATTTTTTTTAGTTCGTACTCGTGTGTTTGAGTGATTGCGTGCGATTGTGTACCAGCTCGCAGTTGTTCCTCATCCTCAATTTCATCAATGAAAAAAAAATTGTCACACCAGCAGCACAAGCCACAACACATCAGCATCTTCATCGCAGCAATTTTAATAAACAGTGAGACAATCGGAAGCTAAATAACCACTAAAATTTAAATGTAATTATCAGCTCTAAATTATTTTTCTATCTAGGGCACCCTGGTGCTGTCATCCACGACCTAGACCTGCGACACCTTCACTTTTTCTTAAACCAGGTCAATTATCTTTACGATCAAGACAATTATTATTAGAAGCAACTAAAAAATCATCATCATCGTCGAGAAATTAAAAATCATCTTCTAGATCATCAACCAGGACAACAAAAAGGTTTCTATCAATTTAATTATGATTGCAATTTAATTTGCCATAAATAAAAATTTGAAGTTAAAAAATCGCGGGAATTTTATAAAATTTGAATTTAAAAAAAATTATTTTTGAACTTGCAGGTTTAAATTGCGATGTCTGTATGTCTGTCAGTGCTCTAGAGTGAAGTTGAGGGTAGAGGATAGAGGTAGTATTTAAAATAAAGTGGGGGAATAGGTTTTTGATGAATAAAAGGTGGGGAAAGACGGTGATGGTTATACTCTCGAGAGTAAGTTTGAAAGTTCTCATTACTCGGGACGTTGTTCTACCAGACAACGTGTTTTTTATTTATTATTGATACATAGATACGCGTGTACGTGTTATGGCGTGTATTGCGGGTTCTTCGGGTCGGCTCTGTGCTCGGGTCGAAAAATTGTGTCAACAGTCTGGACGTTTTGTCCACTTTCGCACCAGGAAAATTACCACAACAGGTGTTAACAAATTACACCAACAAGTGCAACATCCTATTAATCTAGTTCAATCATGTCGGGTAAGTTATTTAATATTTTTTTAAAAATATACATTTTATTTGTTTTTAAATTATAAAAATACTTACTTACTTTTTACGTAATGATTTTTAAATGTTAATTTATTTTAATAACTTGTCAATTATTTTATTGACGTATTTAAATTTGTTGTGAAAGTTTTTTAAGTGAATAATTATTTGTTAACTTTTTTTTTTTTATTCGATTACTATTTTTTTAAAATTATTATTATTACTATTTATTTATTTTTTTTTTTTCGGTTGACATAACCTAGTGTTTTACTACTCGTGACTTAACCTTTTGTCATGCAAAACATTTATATTTTAAATTATAATAAAAATGTCCTTAAATTATTTTTTATTTAAATTACATAAGAAATTTTAGGATTATAATGGCTTTTCAAAAATTTTACATTGATATATATGTATATATATATATATATATATGCATTTTATTGTATATTACATAACAGGCTAATAATTTTAGAGCGGGTTGCATTGACACTAGAAGAATGATAAGAATTTAAATCGCGCGGGAATTTTTTTTTTTAAATTTGAATTTCATCTGTTTGCATAAATTTATCCTTTTATGTTTACTATTTATTTCATGAGTATATAAAAATATATGTGTATTTGTTTATTTATTTATTATAAATATATCATTTATACATATATATTTAAATGTTATTCGCGGAATTGAATGAGAGCCACGTGAAATCACGACGTTTTCTAGCACGTGAAAGTCATACGATTTTTTTTTTAGGTGAAAACTCGATAGACATTTGTGATTATTACATGTGTGTATTTATTTTATATAAATATATACGTGAAAAATATAATTACTTTTAAAAAATCAATTATGAGTAATTTTTTGAAATTTCAAATTCAAAAATTTAATAAAAAAACAACTTGTTTTTTTACTACAATTATTATAAATTATTAATTGTCAAAAATAATAAACTAATTTGATCTTTTGATTCGAAGACCGCAAGTTTATTGCGCGCGAAAATTCAAAATTCGAATATTGATTCAAAATTAATATATTTTTTATCGATCAATTAGAATAACTAATTATGTTATTGATATTTCATTTTAATAGTTGTATTTATTAATATATATGTATATATATATTCAATATATATATTGAGCTGTAAGAAAAAAATGAAAGTTATGACAAGTTGGAAAGTGGGCGATTTTGAAATGGCAACCGAAAATGTTACTCGTCTTCGAAATAAATTATTATTACACTAACGTAATAGTTTATAAATACATATATATATATATATATATATTGTAGATTTTAAATTATATAAGTATATTTGGCTAAATATTATTTTAATTATTTTAATCATGTAAATACGTAATCTAATTTGCATTTTTATTTTAACCATTTAGTCAATTTTTTTTTTTTTTTACTCAAATCAGAAAACAAATTTATCGTAATTTGAAGATAATAATAATGTTGATAAACAATTTTTTAAAAAAATAAATTTGTCTGACAATAAATAAGTAGGCTAACTGGCGGATCCTTCAATATATATATATATAAATATAAAAATATAAAGACTCGCTCTTGACTTTCTCATACTCGATTACGATTTATTCTTTTCTTCGCACTTATTTACTCTTTGTCAGCATTACCGTACATTTTATTTTATATAAACAACGTAAACTCAAAAAAATATATGTATATACATTCATTTAAGTATCCGATATATTTTTCTCAAGATCTCACCATCTTTTATATCTTATTTATCGCATCAAACACGAACACTCTCACCGTGAATCTTATATTTGTTATTATAAATAAATAAATAAATTTTTCCTTTTTTTTTTTTATTATAAACTTAATTATCAATCGTCTGAAAGTATAATTATCCATAGTTATTTTTTATTATCTCAATTTTACGAGCGTAATTAAAATATTCAAATGGGTAGTGGGCAGTGGGTACTTGGATTTAAATAATATTCAAATCCACTTTCGATCTTTCAATGTTTAGTATTTGTAGTTTGTATATTATTTGATGGACATCAAAGAACCAACAAGACTGGACAATTGATTGACGCACTTGTGTACATCGTGATTCTATACGCATTCGAATAACTTAATAAAAACGCGCTGTTACGATCAGGAATGCGGTACGATTTTATTTTATTTTTCTTTATTTTATTCTTTACGTCTTATTGAATTGCATATTTTAATTTTAATCATTCGATCGGTACGATGTTTTACCTGAGATTTTTTTTTAAATGATTAAGATGAGAGACTAGGATTTAAATGGCCGTTTTTTCCTTTTTTTAATGGAACCGCCCGAAAATATTTTTTTATTTTAAACCGATAAATTTTAGTGACGATAATTTAATTTTTGAATTTTTCTAAAAAAACACCAACACATTAAGATAAATTTTTTTTGCAGCTCAAAATTTGACTAAAATTTCATGATACTGAAGTCAGCCGACATCTAATAATTTTTGGATTTTTTTTAAAACGATAAATTATAAAAAAAAAAATAATTGAAAAAATTGCACCTATATTTTTAAAATTTTTCTACATGTGCATATTTTTAGTTTTTATTTTTTTGTAATCGATTTGTTGAAAAAAAAAATCCGAAAATTTTACACAACCAAAAATTCGTAACTTTTATGATCTAAGATATGAATTTTTAAATTTCGAATAAGAAATAAAATTTACACTTGATCTTAAAAATAATTTTGAAAAAAAAAAAATTTGTTTGACAAAAAATTTTAAATCCCAATAAAGAATTTTATTTTAAATTCAGTTTAAAATTTTTTAGACTTTATCAAAAAATAACAAAATTTTTGTTGCTATCAATCATGATAAAAAAAAAATAATAATAATAGTAATGAATGCGGAAAAAATTTCTCAATTGGTAAATATTGAATATTTATAATCCAATCTCATTGTTCTGTCATCTCTCGAAGCAAAACGTGAAATAAATAAATCATTAAGTAGCTGAATTGATGATTATAAATCAATAAAAAATCTATAAAATTAGCATACAAACTTTTCACAAACTTTTTGCATTCATTGTTAGACTCCTTACACTGTGACTTGATTAATAGATTCACTCCACTAAAATACTCTATTGTTAACAATAAATATAGTCATTAGCCACTTTATTACAACAACAATCCTATTGTCTACATATTTTATTTTAACATTTAACTTTTTAAGTTAAATTCTAATTTGGTTGTAAGAAAGTTTTCAAGGTTAATTACAAGGTCGACTAGTTTAGATCATCATTTTCCCTTACATCAATTTTTATAGTTTCACTTATCTATTTTTAGTTATAACTGCTGAATGATGATGAACATATAGGGATTTATAACGATTGATTAAGTACCCAAGTGTCCTAGTTACCAATCAAGAAATTTTATCTTCACTGTGATTTTTTTTTTCTGTTACTCAATTTGAAATCTTATTAACTAATTTTCTATTTTATTTTTTTCACGAGTGTGAATATAGCAGACATCGAACAAATTTAAAATTATAAATATAAAGAGGAAATATTTAAAAAAATAATATTTATAAAAAATGCACTTATTAATTTGAAAATTTTTTAAATGCCCATTTTTTTAAAATTTAATTTTATTAATTATTTACTCTATTTATTTATAATTTTAAATTTACCTGATGTCTGCTACATTCATACTCATATTTTTTTTTATTTATAACAAAATTTCAAATCTTCTGAATTTTTTTTTTTTTTTACTCCAAAATAATTCACATTTTTTTTTTATAATCCTGAAGTTAGCAGACAATTAAGAATTTTTTGGGTTTTTTTTTCAACAAATCAATTACGAAAAAAAAAAACTAAAAAAATGCACATGTCAAAAATTAAAAAAGCTACAGGTGCAATTTTTTAAATATTTTTTTTTTTTTACAATTTATCGTTTTATAGGAAATTCAAAAATTATTAGACGTCTAACTTCAGTATCATTTTTTTTTCTATTATAAAATTTGAAATTTTCTCAACTAATTTTTTTTTTTTTCAATACTTACAGCAAAAAAAAATATTTAAATCTTCATTTAGTAAATTAATTGAAGGCTTTATTAATTATTACAAATAATATAAACGTATTATATGATACTATAGTCAAGTAAAACCAGTATCTTTCTCTTTTTTTTTCGCTTGCGATATATCTACTTGCACAATTTTATCCATTACATACTAGATATAAAGTTATTTTTTCCAATCGATTATTTAAAATTAAAATTACATTCTTTAAATATTTAGTAAACACTTTTATGTCATTGACAGCATTATTAATCACCAAATTTAATTATTTTATTTATTGAATCAAAATATTTTATCAAATCTCACTTAATATTTACTTGTCACTGTCACTATTTTTTTTTTCCATCTATTATTCAATTAAAAAATAATTCTTATAATTACGTCTCTTTATCCCACTTAATTTTAGGTTTAATTAATAATTTTTTTTATCATGTTTACAAATTAAAAATAGACAAATTAATTGATTTTTTTATTATTAATCAATAAAATTTATAATTTTTATTTTTATTTTAATCAGATCATATTTTAAATTTAAAAAAAAAATTATGATCCTGAAGTCAATAGACAATGAACTATTTTTGGATTTTCGTTTCAAAAAGTCAATTATAAAAAAAGAAAAAAAAATGCACATGTAGAAAATGAAAAAATCTATAAGTGCAATTTTTAAAAATATTTTTTTTTCTCAATTTGTCGTTTTTAAAAAAATTCAAAAATTATTAAATGTTGGCTGAGTTCAGTATCATAAAAAATTTGTCAAGATCAAAATTAAAAAAAAATTTTAAACTTTTAAAAGTAATAATTTTAAAAAACTATAATCTTTATTTATTTATTTATTTAAATGGACAATGTCTTTGTCAAAGATGATAAATTATTTCGTAAGCGAAGACAAAATATATATATACATATACATATGTATATATATATATTATCGGTAGAATGGAACATTGCGAGATCATGTAAATATGTCTTTTGGCATCTAATTGCACGTGCATCATGTTTCACGGTTGCATCTTATCGTACGTCACAGAGACATATTTATATACATATAAACATTTATTACTGTGTCGTGAATTAAATACAAGTTAAGTGCAATGAACGTACGAGCTTTCGCTCCGTCGAAAGCGAAACGTAAATCCTCCGGTACTACATACACTATATAATAATAGTACTCGTATCTACTACTATAATTTAAAAGTATAAGTAATATAAGTAAGTAAGCAAGGAGTAAGGTCGAGTTTAACGTCAAAGAACTCAAAGTTTGACCTCATTCATTTTCATGTTCTCTCTACTGAACATCCTATTGTTTTTTTTTTACTTTAGATTAGATTTTTATCTGAAAAATAATTTACTTTCAAAACAATGGAAATTTTCAAAAAATTCCATTAAATTATCGTTTAATCGTATGAGCATTTGTTAATTTTTCCCATCGCTTAATTTATCGGCTACGTGAAAATACTTTACAAACTTTTTTTTCCGCAGTTTCTTTTTTTTATTTATAAACATTTTAAAAAATTTAATCGTTTTAATTCAACAAACAATTTTTTTAAAGCTAATTATCGTTTTTATCTCCATTATTTATGTTTAAACATTTGAATTATTTTTAACTTAAAAGTAACAAACAATTTTTTTCTTAAAAAAAAAAAATGATTGATTATTTAGTTGGTTATTTTTAAATTAATTAATGAGTTGTAATTAATCTTTTTTAAATTGACTAATTAATTTTTTAAAATGACAATGCACCTGACATTCTCTGATGTTGTATAAGGTGTAAGAGAGGTGTGTCATACTCAAACATATATACATATATTCATATATATATATAATAAGATACAAAATCACTGAACGCGTGTCCCCGATACCCAAATGTGAGATATCCAGGGTAAAAGTTGAATATCTAATATAATATATTAATATTTTAAATAAATACTTGCCTATTATTATTATTATTAATACCAATAATTAATTAAACAAATAAATTTAATAAATATCAAAGTAAATATTTTACTTTCATTAATTTAATATTTAAAATACTTGTAGTTATTAATCATTTAGTCTCTTTTGTTTACTTTCACATAAATTGCGGTTTCCTAGCCTTGAAAAAAAATTTATAAATTCATATTTATTATTACTATTATTCTCTCTCAATTTTAAAAAATCGTTTTTATTGTCCACAAAAATTTGAAGGTCGCTATCATGTAAAACAATTCGCAATCTCCACATTCAAATATACAATCAAAGGGTCAATAGCGCGACTCTATTTTATTACTTTATGGCGGGAATTTTGAAATTTTAAATTTAGATACAAATTACTTTTTATTTTTATGTCACCCATAAAAATACATCTATTTTTATTTTTATTGATATTTTAATGAATATTTGATAACAGTAGATTTTTTATACTTCCTTAACTGTACTGAAGGTGAAAAGATCGTGAGAGTGACCTTGATTTTTTAAATATTATTATTATTATTATTATTATTATTATTTTCTTAAGTTAAATTATTTTTTGGTGGCAGTAAAAGAATTCAAAAGACTTGTTAACTTAAAAAAATGTCTTACACATATTATATACATATGTACACGTTATATATATATAAAACAGCATCTTTCATCCTTGGAGGACGAATATATAAATGCTATGTACGATGATTCGGTATGTGGGTCGACATCAACGGTCTTGGACACGCGGAGAAAGTGTATGTTTTCCCTTTCTCAAAATTTTATTTAACTGAGTGCGTACCATAATTACAACTCAATAAATAATTATTTTGGCAACCATATTAATTAAATTATTAAAATTACAAAATTCCAATCAATTAAAAAATTTAAAAAACTCCGAAAAATTAAACCATTATTTGGATTTTATTCGCCAACGAACCGTACAATTTTTTAAATTTATCTCCAAAGTCGGTCATGTGAACTTCCGGTTATTTAAACGTTGACCGATATTTTAGTTTTATTTTTTTTTTATTATCATTAATTAATAATTAACTTTAATTAGAGTTAATGAGGTTGAGTTAATTTGGTTTTTTTTTAATAGTTAGTTGTGTGGTTACAATATTTAAATATTTATCAACGAAATAATTAAACGGTTAAAGAAGTATCTAAACTCACGTTAATGCCATACTGTATAATGCTCCGAAGAAACTCTAATCCACCTTTCTATTCGTGAAAAGCTGCACCGGAGAAATTTAACCGTCCCGCTATTGCATTCCATCGCACCCAAGTTAATAGCGAGAGCGAACTAAATATTTTATTTATTTATTTACATTGTATTTTATTTTTTTTTTTTTTTTTATATGATTTAAATTTTTATTCTGTTTTGATTTTTTACTCACAAATTATGAAATGATACTGTAGTTAGTTAACGTCTAAAAATTTTTAGATTTTTTTTTCAACGAATCCATTAAAAAAAAAAAAAAAATGAAAAAAATGCACATGTAGAAAATTCAAAAAGCTATAGGTGCAATTTTTGAAAGATTTTTTTTTTTTAATAAAAAACTACAAATTTATAGTTTGTCGTTTTTAAAAAAATCTAAAAATTATTAATGACACTGAAGTTAGTCGACGTCTAATTATTTTTGAATTTTTATAAAAACAATCAGTTATAAAAAAAAAAAATATTTAAAAAATTGCACCTGTAGCTTTTTTAATTTTCTACATGTGCAAATTTTTAGTTTTTTTTTTATCATAATTGATTTATTGAAATAAAATAAAAAATTTCTTAATTGTCTGTTAACTTTAGACTCATAAATTATTAAACGTCAGCTAACTTGAGTATCATGAAAACCAACTAATTATAAAAAAAAAAAATATTTTAAAAAATTGAACTTACAGTTTTTATAATTTTCTACATGTGCATTTTTTAGTTTTGTAGAAAAAAAAATCCGAAAATTGATAATTGTCTGCTGACTTGATCATATTATGATTCTGAAGGTGGCAGACGTTAAAAAATTGTTGGATTTTTTTTTTTTCAACAAATCAATTACAAAAAATAAAAATAAAAAAATGCACCTGTAGAAAATTAAAAAAACTACCTGTGCAATTTTTCAAAATATTTTTTTTTATAATTTATCATTTTTAAAAGTCCGAAAATCATCGGACGTCGGTTAAATTCAATATCATCAAAAATTCTGACACTTTATTCAAAGAAATATTCATTATTATTATTACAATTTTTATTGATGTTGTTATTATTAAATACCATGACACAGCAATATAAAAATAATATTTAATTCCAACTCAACTTATTTTTCGTCACTATTTTTAATCCTTTAATTCAAACTCTTATGCAACTTACGTAAAGGTCGCTTATTACTCGTGATACAACCATCACCGCAACAATCACCCTATTCACTTGATCATTAATTTATAATACTTCTAAACATGTTTACATTTCAATAGAATGTATAATGATCATAATTTATAACACTAATAATAATTATGATCACCAATTACTGCCTGTATAAGTGAAAAAAAAAAAAAAAAATTATCATAATTTATAATAATATTTCAAATGACTGTAACTTGTGAAATTTTTAATTTATCAATTTTTACCTTCAGACCTTTCTTGTAGAGAATTTTATTTACTAACAAATTGGTCTAGTACTTTTTTTGTGTAACTTGAATATTTAAAGATCTATGATTGATTTTCGGTTGATAAATCAACGCGGTTTCCATGAATAAAATAATCGTTCGATTGAAATTTTATTTATTTAAATAAAAAATAAAAATTTTTGAAAATGAATTAATTGAAATATTTAAAAAAAAAAAATTAGTGACGAAAATTAAATTGAATTCTTATGATCCTAAAATTAGCCATCTAATAAATTTTGGATTTTTCTAAAAATGATCGACTTGAAAAAAAAAGTATTTAAAAAAATTGCACTGATAGTTTTTTTAATTTTCTACATGTGCAATTTTTTTTTTTTTTTTTTTTTTTATTGAATTGTGGAAAAAAAAAATTCGAAAATTTTCAATTCTGTTAACTGCAGGATCATGAATTTTTATGATACTGAAATTAGCCGACTTCTAATAATTCTTGAATTTAAAAAAAAAAAAACGATAAATTATAAAAAAAAAAATATTTCGAAAAATTGCGCTTGAAGTTTTTTTTATTTTCTACTTGTGCATATTTTTTTTTTTTTTTTTTTTTTCTTCAAAGTTAATTGTTAAAAAAAAAATCAAAAAATTTGTAATTGTCTGCTAACTTCAGGATCATGAATTTTTCGTAAATAAATTAAAAATTTTTTTTTTGTCATTTGTTATGGATATAAAATTAATTTATAAAAATATTAATAAGTGATAATAAATATGTTTATTAAATTTCAAGGAAATAGAAATTTCATTATTTTTTTTTTTTGTAAAAAAAAAAAAGTTGCTGATTTTATTTGAATAACATTAGCAGCAGTATTCAAAGAGACGTGTTTGTTTTCACTTTTAAAAATTCAAATACCATCGCGTATATCCAATCGGTATAGAGTTAAAATTAGCGAAGCGGAAGAAGTCGAACTGGGACCACAGAAGGTGAAAAAATGTGAAAGTGGTCCACCCCGAGGCACAGGTGGTCACTTTAATATCTTTGCTATCTTGCAAGTATTTTATATATTTTATATTTATTCAACTCATTTACGGATTTGTTTAAAAAAAATTTTTTCACTTAAAAATACTAAAAAACTATTGAACTTGAAATATTAATATTTATTCTTCGTACATTACACTGAGACTAATACGGGTTCTGATATTTTTCATGCCCTCACATATATTTAAAATATATAAAGAAGCAACAGGTAGACAAACAGACTGACAAAGTAATATATAAAACCCATGACACCTTGTCGTTATTTTTTTATATTTTTTACTCGATATTTGTTAGTAGATTCCGAGTCAGGAATTCCCTAATTCGGTTACGTAAAATCCAAAACAATAAATATCGTGTTAAATATAGATTTGAATAAAAATACAAGAAAATTGTAATTCATTCCCACGTAGTCACGTATTCCTGTTCAAATAATTTAAAAATAAAAAAATAAAAATATTATTTGAGCCATCAATTTTAAATAAATTCAACCTGTCGACTTTACTTATGGCTTATTAATATTCATAAGCTCTTATGTCGTTGATAATTTGCAAATAAACTCAACCGACGTGAGAGTCAATTATACAAGCACGGGCTTTCCACTTAATTTGCGTTCAATAAACTTTTGTTAACGTACTGCTCATATTTAATAACTTTTATTATTAGATCTTATGTTTATTTTATTTTAATTTATTAATAAATTTATTGACGTTTTTTTTTTAATCGTCAAAATTTTGAATCTGTCACTATTATACATAAGAGGCTGGGTCGAAAAGGGAGTTCCCAAAATTTTTATCTTACTCTGGATAAAATGATTTTTTTTTATTAAAAATATTTAAAAAGTTTTCAAATCAAAATTATGGAAGATTTTTCCAAAATAAATAAAAATTACAAGAATTAATTACTCACTAATTAATTTTATTATGTCACAGTCTCCTACATACAGAAAATAAGGATTTGGCGCTAAAAATTTTTACTTGACCCAAGAAATTTTTTCTAGTCCTAAGAAAATTTTTATCTTCAATTTAAAATACAAAATTTTTCATAAAACTGAAATTAGCCGTCTAATAATTTTTGATTTTTTTTTAAAAAAGATAAATTAAAAATAAAAATATTTCAGAAAATTGCACCTACAGTCTTCTTAATTTTCTACATGTGCATATTTTTAGTTTTTCTTTTTTTTTAAATTAAATTATTAAAAAAAAAATCTGAAAATTATTAGTTGTCTACTAACTTCAAGATCGTAATTTTTCTTGCGTAAAATCCTTTTTTTTTGTGTAAAATTTACCAACGCTAAACTTTAGATCATCTGCTAATTATTAAAAAAAAATTCATCAAAATTACTTTTTAAAAAATTATTTTTCAGTCTGAAACTCATAAAATTTTTCTCTATCAAATTTCCTTTAAAAAAAATAACTTTTTCTTCATTTTTTCTCTTGTCTCTGTGCCCTCAAATTAAACCTATTGCACTTGTCCCTATTAGACGATAATAATAATTAATATCCTTACATATCAATTATTTTTTTTATACCGTGTCCTTGGCGTACTCGACACAGAATCCGATCTATACCTCAGGCAATTTCAAGTAAAAGTTCTCAATCTAATATTGAACTTGCTTTCACGTTCGCTGCGCTTAAACACAAATATATATATATAAATATATCCATTACCTGCACTCATTTATACATAAAAAAAAATAATAATAACAAAAGATCCCACATACGTCTGAAATAAACATAAGTTAAATGAAATGTTCAGTATCCCACGCATAGAAAAATATTAAAGTATCGTTAGCTATATGATATATTTTTCAGTATTAAAATTATACGATACGCATGAGTACACATCTGACACGGTAATTGCTCAATGTATCATACATATAATACTCTTCTACTCATATCATATCATATATGTCTTTATAAACATATTAACTTTTTTTTTACGCTACAATAGTCAACATTAGTTGTATTACTATTGAATTACTATAATCTAATAATAATCAGTAATGTTTTTCATGAATCACTGTAATGTTTTATGTGAAAGTGAAACTTAAAATTTTTCCTGCGGGAAATTTTTTTTTTATTTTTATATTGAGATTAATAAAAAATTAATTTTTTTAATACCGTGCGTTGTTATGGCGCGAGAGCGATGATAATTATATTAATTTTTTTTTATGATAATAGCAGTAATTACGAGATCATTATGTGATTGCTATAGAATATATTTATGTAGTTAGCGTTTGAGATGTTTGAATAAAGAGTGTAGATATGTATGTTTATATATTTATATTTATATAGATATATATGAATAGATGTTTGATAGACAGACGGATCAGACTTTCAGCACGTGGTTCGCTAGGAATTTAGCAAGGTTATAATCGGTATACAAACTGTGAATTAAAGAGTCAATGAAGTAATTGAGTAAAAAAATAAATAAATAATAATTACCCTCAATCTGTAACCTAAAAACATCAATAATGTGTTAATATTAGTGATGTAACACAGAGAAATTTTATGACAGTTGACATCAATTTACCAGCGGTCATTTTTTGAATTTGAAAATTCCCGCGCTAACTTTATTTTGCCCGGAAAATCATTTTGGAAAAAAATTTACTGAAAAATTTTTTTGCTGTCAATTCGCATCTAAATAGAAGTGAAGATAATTTTTTTTTTATTTGTTCGCGTAAACAAATCGGTCGTTGCTGAGTGATACGAATTGCAGTTTACTGACGATTACAAATGATTTTATATTTAATATTGTCCAGGAAATTATTTTATAAAAAATTGACCAAAAATTTTTTAACGTTAATTGTCAGTCGATTTCTCGTGATCTGATTTTTATTTTGCTTTGGAAGCCTCTGGAGCTTAGAATATTAATTTTTAGAAAAAAATCATATATATCTTTTGTGAAGATAATTTACAGAGCTACAAAAAATATTAATATGATTTTTTTTTATTTTCAGTATTTGAGTCACAATTTTAAATTTAAACTCAGTTAATAATTTTCTGGATAACTTTTTTCAAAAAAATTTAATAATCACTTCTAAAGCTTCTAGAGCGCGAAATATAAAGTTTAGAAAAAAAATCATAGAGATCTTTTTTACACAGAATTTAAAAAGCTACAAAAATGGTCTAATTGATTTTTTCGATATATTGAATATTCGCGGTGTAATTTTAATTTCAAAATAATCCATTTCTCAAATGATATTAATAATTTTTTTTTTTAATTTAAAAAGTCTTACTAATTAAATTGTGTCATATTAACTTGATATGACTGTAATAGAATTCCACTAAATCTATCTCCAGGTAAATAAAAATAAACATAATATAGAAGTAAGCAAAAGTAACTAAATGCACTTATAAAGTAGACGGCTGGATGATAAAATGCGGTCGCGTACAAGAAAACGTGAAAGGGTATATCGCAATAATTATCCAAGATGCAATTTACTTGCGTGTGTAATACACATATACATTGCTATTTGTACATATGAGTTCCCAATAAGTTTATAAATTTAATGCCAGACATCTTAAACAAATGTCACATTACTAACGTTTTTTCTTTATCATTTTTAAAAATTATTATTTACTTTTTTTCCATTCGAAGAAAAGTTTTAAAGGCGCGGTTTCACCGATTTAATAACACCGTTATTGTTTACTTTACTCAGAAATATTTATTAACAAGTAACAACAAAATATATTTTTAAAATTTACACGCACGTATATAAATTTCGTAATCAATTCACTTATGGTACTTATTTTTTATTTTGTCACTTTTATTTCCTTGTTATTGTAATTTTTTGTTATTTATTACTGATGGAACACTTTTTAAATATTTATACTGTATGGAAAATTATCTTATTGTTTAGGAAAAAGAAACAAATATTTAAATTTAAGTTGAGATTAGACACGTTCATGATTATTTTGTTTAAAATCAATAGTAATAGAAATTTTATTTTTAAAAATGAGGTTACTGATTAATTTTTCATGGAGATTTCAATGCATGTGCGTACGTGAAAATTATTTTTTATTATAAAAAAATTTTTTTTCATTTATATATATATATATATATATATATATATATATATATATATATATATATATATATATATATATATATAGAAATGAATAAAATTTATATTTTGAATGGTTACTTAAAAATGTAATCTATTAAATTGATAAAAATATTTTTCTTTCGAGGTTTTTATACTTAATTTGAATATTTCAAAATCAAATTTATCTTATTTGTATTTTAAAAACACATTATAACTTTAATCGAAGTGTATCTTCAAATGGGTCGGCTAGAAAATTGAAGACAAATATTTATTTTAATTTTTGAACCTTTTTTTTTATTATAATTTTTTTTTATATCTGTCCGTAATAAAACATTTACACTGAAATAAATATTTGTTTGTGATAAATAACATATTTTTGGTAGCTATCGTATATATATGTTACAATTATTTACTTAAATGAATAAATTAGCGTAATAAAATTAATTATTAATTTCAAAAATTAATTAAATAATTAAATATGATAATTAAATAAAAAGTTAATAATAATTTAAATGATTATTGTAAATAAAATTACAAAATTTTTTTTACTGTAATTTATCAATAATTGTAAAATTATAATTTATAATTTTTTATAGACGAATGATAAATAATTATAAATTAATTTTATTTTTTTTTCTTTCTTACAGCAACGAAACGAAAGAACCCGAGATCAAAGTATTACGACACCACGTGCTATGAGTTCGATACAAACACAACAGCCTGGATCATTACCTGACGTACATGTAGATCCGTATCGATTGATAGAAGATGATCTTAAATATGTATATGATGACATACGACGGGTGAGTATATTTATATTTATACTATGCTATGTAAAAAAAATCGTTGAAAAAAAGTTGAAAAACTGGTGACTATTCTAAACTTCCAACGCGATACAATGACACTTTTTTTAGACGATTTTCAAACTTCGAAAAATACAAAAGAAAAAAAATTGGACTTCATACAATTAATTAACATTTTTAAACTCTTGTTGACTACTAAAAGTCCTAGATTTCATAATTTTTTCCCTGCGAAATACCTTCAGAAAAAGCTGATTTCAAAATGATCCTGAAGTTAGCAAACCATTAACAATTTTCGGATTTTTTTTAAACAAATCAATTACAAAAAAATAAAAACCAAAAATATGGACATGTAGAAAATTAAAAAAACTACAGATGCAATTTTTTCAAACTTTTTTTTTTATAATCTACCTTCTAAAAAAATCCAAAAATTACTAAACGTCAGCTAACTTCAGTATTTCGATTTTAAAACATTTTTTGAACTTTTTTTATCATATATTAATATCAAAATATTCATTGATTTTTCTTTTTAAAAACGTCTACGAATTTGAAAAACGTTCAAAAAAAGTTCGTGGTTCTGTCACCCTTTGAAGTTTAGAATAGTCAGCCTTTTTTCAACAATTTTTTTTACGGGATATTCAACAAAAAAATATATAAAATATTATTCATATTAAAAAAAAAAGATTTCACTGAATCACATTGTAACGTTTTCTTATTGTCGGCTCTCTTCAGCGAAAGTTTAAGTTCTAGATCATACTCCATGTGCAAATATATATATATATATATATATATATATATATATATATGTATATTTCAGTTAGATTTTTATACTCACGGTCGTTCAATCGTTCACGCGTAGAGAATAGCTAGTGTAGAAAGCACCTGTCTCGTTTGCGCCGAGTCACGCAAAGCTTGTAAGAGTCACTGTCCGCCGGCCCTGACCTCCTCATTCACCACTTTACCTTACCATTATTATTATCATTATTATATTACACTAACAGATTTATCATGATCATCATTATCATCATTCATCAATTATTTATTCATCTAATATATTTGTTCACTACCATGATTACCGTATCTATCATTATATCACGTACACTCATTACTCCTCTTATTAATTACTTATTTTATTTTTACAATTATTCAATAATCTTTACAAGGAATTAATTTTTTTAAATATTCGAAATCAGTATTTAAGTTTTAAGAATCATACAAGCTGGGCTTATCTTTTTTATTAATTGAAAATTAATTAAATAGCAGAGGAGTAATGTTTTGATTAAGCGATTAAAAAACACTTGGCACTATTTATTAAACGTTAAAACTGTCCTGGTGTTTTGACAGACAATTTTTAAATATATATCTTTTAAATGATATTATTTATAAAAAAATATTCAAGTTTAAATATCTGAGCCGATGTGCTGACGTTATTTATTTATTTTACGAAAACAAAAATAAATAATTATTAAATATTATTTTTAATTAGAGACTTTGAGAGATGGTAAAGACATTACTGACACACTCGAGTATAATTACGTTTAACCACCGGACAATAATGGGTAATTTGTGTTTAATAATAACAACTGGTCAATTTTATTATTAATCAACCTCCCAGTAATTAAAGACTTTGTTTGTTATTTAAATATTTAAATATATTTATAAAATAAAGTAAATAGTTTTGCTGGCAGGATATTTTCAAAATAATAAAAAAGCTTTTATTTAATTGCAACGGCTCAACAAACTCTATAATACACACGATCAAGTCAGTTTCCGCGTATCTAAAGTTCATCATCCGATAAAGGCTTTAAGTATTCCGATATTTAAATATTTATGATAATTCAAATTAAATTACCAGTTACCTAAATCTCAAACTAAAAATTGCATATTTTTGTTAATTTATCCCACAAGTAAAACTAAAAAATTTATCACTATTTTATCCCAGATAAATATTTTTTAAGATTACACAAAAAGTAGTCACTGCCCATTATAATTAAAAATTCACTAAAACAAAATAATTTTAAAAACTTGTCATCAGTTCTTTTAATTTATTATTTTATCCCAATGCTCATCTTACCCCGTCCTTGTGTAAAAAAAATTTTTATATAAATTTCTCATAAAATTACCAATGAACGACTGCGTAACTTTTTCAAAAAAAAAAGTCCCCCCATTGCTGCAGTGTATGAAATCAAAAAAACCAAAAAGTTTATTAAACTAGAAGGTATTTTCCATACCATGACCCTCGGGCTAAGAAAAAAAACTCAAATTTAACAAAATGGCGGAGTTTAGAAAAAAAATTTCAAATTTCCCGCGAAAATTTGATGATTGTTGGCCCGCCAAAATTACATTTTTGATTCTATCAAAAAACTGGAGGTTCATGGTACGCAGAAATATATATATAAAAAAAGCTGCGATTCGAATCAAATCAATCGGATGATTTGTCTTCGAGTTATAACTGTAGCAATTTTGAAAAATGTATTTTTGAAAGTCTAGACTATCGGAATATGTAAAAAAAAAGAATTGATATTTTCAAAATTTTACACTAGTGGTCTCCCTTAACCCATAAACCCCACAAAAAATAATATATATTTTGATATATCTAAACATGAACATAAAAGTTGGTAATGCGCCAATAACGACTTTCAATAACCTGTCCAGAATTCAAATGAACCCTTTGCGTCACTTAAATTCTCATTCCAAAAAAGTCATTCCGCATCTTACATTGTAGTATAATAATAAAAAATATATATATATTTACTTGTTACAAAAAAATATATAACAAAAAAATAGAATGATCGGTAAGGTTGTCTCGAAACGGTTAACTTATGAGGTAATGAGAACAAACGTGAGTTGTAAATTGCTACACACACACGCACACCGTAACCAAAGCAACTTTTTTGCGCAATATGTGTACGATTTAAAAGGGTGTCGCTAAACATCCGGCATTGCTCCTTTACGCATACATATATTTATCCACTTATTTATTTATATGAATTTCAAAACATTAATGACCTCAGAATCTCCACTTATGTATTAGAGATAGAATGTAATTTCATGGAGTACCAGACTGGATAATTTTCTCCGATTATTTTTTCTTTGTTGTAAAAAATTGAGTCAAGGTCATTTCATAATTTTATTGTTATTTTTACAAAAATTTTAAAAACATGTTTGTTCAAAGTTAAATTAAAATAACTTTTAAATGACTGAGTCAACAAAAAAATGTAAAGAATACTTTTTTGTAGGGAATTTTATCCTCTATAAATTTATTTCTATCCATTTTCATCGTAATTTTGATAAATAATTCACAATTTTAATTTAAAAGATCCATAGTTTGTAATTAACGCTGACCAAATTCAATTAATAATCGACGTCTTTAAATTTAAAATTCCGGCTTAACTGTTGAAAATATGAAAAATATATATGAATACAATTATGTAGGAAATTAAATTGTCTACAAAAAATGATCATGTGACTTTGTCTGTAAATTCAATAGTTCAGGCACAATTTCAATTTTAAAGTATACAATTTTTTTTTCGAAATAATTTGAATAATATAAATATTTAATATTGTGTTTTTTTTTTTTTATATATATTTAGGAGCTCATCAGAAACACAACAGTTACAGAATTACAAGAAATAGCAACGTACTACTTTGATGGGCAGGGAAAGGCTTTGAGACCAATGGCAGCAATACTTATGGCACGAGCCATCAATTACCACAAGGAAAGAAAGTAAGTGCATATGACTTTTGCTTTATAAACATTTTACTTTTAACTATCCATTCATACGTATATATTTATTTATTTTCAATAACTACAAATGGCTATTAGACTTTACTCTTTTTTTTTTTTTTAATAATAATAAAAATGAAAAATTTTAAATAATAAAATTCATAGATTATTATTATTATTATTATTTTTTAAAATTATTATTGAAATATATATTTTAATTTTTATTAAATGACAAAACGTTATTTATTAACAATTATTTTATTATTAAATATATGAAAAATGAATTATTGGCTATTAAAATTTATTTAAATTACTCAATAGAGTTAATAAATAACAATTACTCATTACGGTTATACATGATAATAAATTATTTTTATTGTCAGTTATTATAATTGCAACTGATTTATATTATTATTAACTGACCCGATAAATTAAAATTATTTCAATAATAATATTCTTCAAATAATAAAAAGTTACATTACGAAAAATATTGTGTGACATAAAATGAAAGACAATTTCAAACTCGTAATGGCAGCCCTCGCTTTTAGCTTCAGTTAACCTCACTTTTGTCTGAAATCGGTTTCTTTCATTTCTTGCCACACAATATACTAAAGACTGACGTAATATAATATGACGAAGGTCGACTTTGAAATACTTGGGTTCGAATTCCGATGTTGGTACAAGAAACTGTCATTATATGACAATTGAAAACTACTGATTATTATTTTTTTCAAAATAATTTTAGTTATAATAACAATAATAACGAGGTACCTACAGTCATTACGTGACTGTCTCATTGAACGTCACGTAATTCGATGGTTAGTTCAAAAGATATGGGTGTCGAAAAATTTGAAAAATACCAATTTACCTCGTCTTTCCCGGGAAAACCCGGCCGGGTAACTCTGAATAATTTCGGAGCTGGCCCGCAGGATTAGGCGGTTTTCAAGTTTTTTTTTTTTTTTTTTTCAGAGTACCTTCTTTACTAAAATTCTTAAAATTTGTGACAATATTAAGCATAATTACAAGAATATTCTGCTAAATTTTCATAAAAAAATATTGAAAAATGAGCCAGTGGTAGAGGGGAGAGACAAGTCATCTCAAAAAAAAGTCTCCATGCCGTAGGGAGGATAACTCATGACTGCTTCATCTGAAATAAAAAAACCAAAAAGATTTCTTTAGTACATAAGTTTATCTTGGATTTGATCGAAGGAACAAACAAAATATTCATTTTTGAATTTTTGGTAAAGGTGCAATAAAAAAACTCTGATTTTTGCCAAAAATTCTTCCTTTTGTTTAATTAAAAAATAAGTGGTTACTGAAAAAAAAAAACCTTCGTTCAAATCCAAGATAAACTTATGTACTAAAGAAATCTTTTTAGTTTTTTGATTTCAGATGAGGCAGTCATGAGTTATTCTGCCTACGGCATGAATACTTTTTTTTTGAGGTGACTTGTCTCTCCCCACTACCACTGGCTCATTCTTCAATATTTTTTCATGAAAATTTAGCAGAATATTCTTGAAATGATGCTTAATAATGTCACAAATTTTGAGAATTTTAATAACGAAGGTACTATGAAAAAAAAAATAACAAAAATATGTTTTTATTTTGTATCTCAGACCCCTTTCCCCCCTCAATAATATTGATAATAATAACAATAATAATAATAATAAAATTTAATTTTTTTAAGTGATCTCTTGCCATCACAACGACAAGTCGCGTTGATAGCAGAGATGATTCATGGCGCATCATTAATTCATGACGACGTGATTGATCAATCGGACTATCGCCGAGGAAAAGATTCTGTTAATGTTAAATGGAGTCAAAAAAAGGTAAGAAATTTATTATATTCATTTATTTATGTATCATTTAAATAACTGTAAGAATAAATTATACACAGTACATGTTATTATCATTAGTGTTATTATAATGAGGACTAAGTAAATCAAATTTGAATACGATTAAAGAAACATTGGAATGAAGCTCTCGCTCCTCAATCGTAATCAATAATATGACGCACGGTAAAGAGGCTAATAAGATGCACGCACAAACGCACTTTCTTGACCACCACGAAAGTATCCCACGAAAGTACATGCCCATAATTTCATTTTATCTTTTCATAATTAAAATTTAAAAAACGTTAACGATTTTATGGAAATAAACTTCAACTTTCGTATGATTTTTTTTTTGAAAAAGTTTTCTGTCTCAAAATAATTCGTTTAAAATCTACTCTATTTATTTTGAAATTCTGTTTAAAATTAAATTCAGTTATTTATCAGCCGTAAGATGGGCGGCGACGTCGAAATCTTTCAAAGGTGCGAAAGTAATTACAGGCAACGAAGGCCCCGGGTTCGAATCCTGACTGCGGACTTTTTTTTAGTAAAAAAAAATGGCGCGTAATTTAAAAGAAAAATTAATTAAATGTCAAGGGAATTAAAAAAAATAAAATTTTCATTAACGACATCGCAGCTCATTCATATTTAACCACAGGGTAAGAGTTAAGAGCATTTAATTCATAAAACCAACAAATACTTTCACATCTTTGTGCAGGATACAGATGTCTTAATTAAGACAAACGTCTCAATCTGTTATTTTAAAATTATTTCACAATATTTACTGTTAATAAATTTTAAACGTTCATTTAAATACCATCGCTCGGTTAGTTTTGATGACAACTGTTTTATCCGTTAACATAATTATGAGTATGAATTTAAGCAGCAATCAGCTCACGGATATTAATTTTTAAAATAATTATTTGTCTAAGCTATCAATCAGCAAACATGTTCATTATCAATTACAATTACAATACACTGACAAGTGAATTAGTAGTTAGAGAAAAAAAATTAATTACTAAAATTTAGCAATCGAACAACGGACCGTGAAAAAAATATTTTTCTTCAACTTAAATTCTATTTCCTACTTTCCCGATACTATCACGTCGTGACTATAATGAATAATAGCTTTGAAGTTTGCGTCATACGTTTTACTTGTAAAAGTCATTTTACTTGGTATCAACGTCGTATTTTATAGGAATGGAAGGTCTTTACGAGACATAACTATTAAAGCTCTTAAATGATTATCTGTAATAAATCTACAGATTAAACGGTTCCGAAAGTATAATCATATTGATAATAATAATAAAAATAATATCAGCTACACAGTAAATATTTTTTATTATGAAATTTTCTATTGCGAGATGAAAATTAAAAAAAAAAAACAATGAAGATCTTATCATTTATATATGAAAAAATTAATACAAAGTATAGTTTGAATTTAAAAATTTATATGACGGTCTTATTTATGTATATAAATAAAATATTCAATCCGGGCACATTCGTTAAAACTTGCTATTAATTATTTAGTTAGTTAATTTATTAATTAATTGAATAAATTAATAAAAACTGTGTTCGATTGTACAGAATGCCTGCCAAAGAAAATTATTTTAAAAATAAAAACGACGATCCAATTATTTTTTTTATTTTTTACTTAAAGAAAAAAAAAATATGTAGGCACAGTATTCAATAATAATAATTATCATTACATTTTTTTTTTTTTTTTTTTCTCTAATAGTACACAAGAAAAATAATTAAAAAAAAAAATAATCTGCTCAAATTTATTTATCATTAATATATAAATATTAATTAATTAATTATTAATAGTAGAACTAAGAAATGTATTAATGGTACTTGTAGTAATGACATGTATATAAAATATATGAAATCATTTTTTTTTCAATGTCCCGGTCAACTTGTTGAAGCGAATGACAAAAATGTTTTTTAAAACGAGATCAAATAAATAAATATTATTAACTTGTTATGTAGATAAATAAATGTGTGTAAATTTGTTGAAACTTAATGCCACTGAGTTTAAATAATATTTTTTTTCCGGAATTATCAACAACTTTTATTTAAACATCCGATTTTTTTTTAAATAGAGACAATATATAAATACACAGATACATATAATATATTATATATAGTATCGTTAATTAATAACATCAAATAGAAAATTGTAAAAGAAAAAGAGATTTGTATATAATATAATGATTATTATTATTATTGTCAAGTCAAAGGCCTCTACACCTGAACATTTGTCGGGTTAACTAGGATCCATAAATTTTATTATTATTTCCCATCACTAATTTAATTTTTTCTTAATTATTTTTATAGCGAAAATAATTATTAAACCAATTCATGCTTACATTAATTATATTTTTATACTAGTACCGACTTTCGCACATAATAACATTAATAACAATAAAAATAATTAGTTTTCGTTATGAAATTTCTATCGCGTGATAAAATTTTCATTTTATTACCAAATTGTCATTAAAAAAAAAAAATTTAATTAATGCATTAATAATTTTTTAATGTTCCCAAATAACTCAGAATATTTTTTTCTTTTTCGCTGATATTTTTTTATGACAGCGGTTGTAAAAAATTTCAAGAGTTTAAAATTTGTAATCAAGCATCTAATAAATTGTGTAATAATAATTTTTAACATGACGCTAAATAACCGTACTCTTGCTTCAATATATATATATATATACATAATATTTAACGATAAGGATGTGTAAATCACAAGGACAACGACACGAATATTTAAAAATATAAATAAATATAATAACAAGCCCATTTATCAATTCGATAAATTATTAAAGGGGAATTAGTGACACAATAAATTTTAAACTATCGTGAGTTGTTTTTTAATCTTAATTGATCATTAAATATAAATTATTAAATAATGAATAATAATAGTAGGAATAATTGTAATAATTATTTTAACCAACGGAACTTTGAATGGTAAAAAAAAAAAAACGGTATATGGAAATAAAATAAAATTAAAGTAATAAAGTGTAGAAAAGTATAAAAAAATATATATATATTTAATTTAAATACTTGTTGGACAACTCGACATAACTTATGTTATGTATTTCGTAAATTGTACTAATTCATCCGAGTTAAATAATCCATGGAAATTTTTTTTTTTTCAAAATAAAATAAATTAATTTTTTTCTATTTAATAACCGGGAGTGTCATGAAGAAATTTACTGCCTCAATTATTGATATTTTGTAATTTAAATATTTTTAATATCAAAAAGTCATTGCAATATTTTTTTTACCTCTTGAATTACCTAAAAAAAAATTTCCATTACTACTTTTTTTTAAATTCATATTTTTCGGCCTAAAAAATTTTGAAAATCCATTGAAATCTTTACTTAAATTCCACACTGCGACTTTGAAATAAATATATCTGCCGAAATACTGCAAATATGAGAAATATCATTGATACCTTTTTTGTAGCTTGGAAAATTATCTACAAAAAAGTACTCATTGAGTTTTCTCATAAAATAAATATTTACAGCTTTATTTTAAAAAACAAATTTTTGAAAATTTTTTATCAATGGAAATATTTCCAATAAATTATTGGTATTAAATTAAAATAAATATGATAATCAATAACTATTTATTTGTTAAAATACTGCATAAACTACAATATTGTCACTTAGGTAAATGATACTCAATAAATTAACAAGCGAAGAGAAAATAGTAAAGTAATTTTCTCTATGGGCATTTGAACGACCCGAGTGTCGATGCATTTTGAATGATGAGCAAAGCCGTTAATGTATAAAAAATAAATAATTTTTTCGTCTGGTCTTTGTTGAAAGTTCTTAGGCTATGTCAATAATCATGACTAGAATTTTCAACTCGACTCGACTCGACTCTTAACTTCACTAACTCTTAAAGCCTACAATGGATCGTAAATAATATTCTTGCCGCAAAAATTTATCCGCTAACGCTAATATTCATACTACAAACACCTTTATATATATTTATATATATTCATTTTTTAAATTATTACAAGGGGCAAAGTGGGCCTGAAAAAAAAATTTCTATATTGATTTTTTTTCTCACTTTACAAATAAATAAAGTAAGTGAGCAAGTGAATGAACGCCTTACTAGTGAATGAACGGTTGTATTTTTAAACAGAAGGATGCAACAAAATTTTAGTCAAGTTCTAAAATCCATTCAATGATCCTGAAGTTAACCGACAAATAAAAATTTCCGTATTTTTTTTTTTTTCAACAATTCAATCACAGAAAAAAATAAAACTAAAAAATGCGCACATAGAAAATCAAAAAAACTACAGATGCAATTTTTTTAAATATTTTTTTTTTTAAATTTACTGTCTAAAAAAAAAATCCAAAAATTATTAGACCTCGGGTAACTCCAGGATCATCGTCATTCAAACAACAATTAAGTATTTTTCAAAAACAATTTCAACTTAACAGTTACGAAATTTTTGTATTATAAACTAAAGTGCAATTTCCTATATATGTTATATTTTAAAAATATTTATAGTTTTTAAATATATTTAAAAAAATTACACAAAATAATAAAAAAACTCAGTCTGTTACTTTGAATATTTTTTCCTGCTGACGCGCATAGAAAATTTTGCATAGCCCACGTGGCCTCATAATATCCGCGTTAATCCTTACTACAGTTTTTTTTTTTTTTTTAATTTGGGACTCATCTTACTCCTTATAGTTTTAATTTATAAAATATTTTTTAAAATATCTCATTTTACCCCAAGGGTTTATTTCACCCACTTTTGACTAGATTAAAAAAAAAATAAATTATTAAGAAATAAATAAATAAATATATATATATATATATATATATTTGGTGAAAGGTAAATATAAAATATTAAAATTCAACGTCAAGGTATTAAATAGTCACCGCAACAACTTCCTTAATTTTAAAAACCTCATTCTTAAATTTAAAATTTAAAAATAATAAATATAAATATTGATAATTATGCCAAAAAAAAAAAAAAAAAAAAAAAACATGACCTAATTTACTAAACTAGAAACTAAAAAATAAATATTTTTATATTGTTACAGGTAACAATGGCAGGTGATTTTATTCTTGCAGTGGCCTCAATGATGATAGCGAGATTGAGGAATGATGAAGTTACGCTTACTCTCAGTCAGGTATCAACACAATATATATATAAATATATACATATATATTTTTTATTTAATTAATTACATCATTGATTCTCTTTTAACTTCCATTTCAATTTATATATTATTAATTATTATTATTTTTACCACAACAATTATGATTTTAATCTAGTCCTTGACTTATTTTTACTCATACCATTATTATATATTTTTTTAATAACAATAATAATTAACGGACATACGAGAATAAATTATTCCTAATTATTTAAATACCCAGTGATTATTAATTTTGTAATTTTTTTTTTCATGTCTGATAGGTCGTTACGGACTTAGTACAAGGAGAGTTTATGCAATTGGGGTCTAAAGAAACAGAAAATGAACGATTCGCGCACTACCTCACGAAAACGTATAGAAAAACCGCGAGTTTGATCGCTAATTCTGCCAAAGCTGTAAGTTTTTATTTATTTATTTAAAAAATCTTCTACTAAAATTTATAAATTTCTTAACTTGATCATTTTCATTTAAATTTAATTGAAGAAAAAAAAATTCTACCTGTATAATAAATTTAATTAATTAAAAAAGTGACTAATTTTTCAAAATAATTCCAATTTCAAAAATTAAAACGTCGACTAAATAATTTTTAATTGAAAATGTAAAACTACATAAGCAATTAATTATAAAAAAAAAAAACTAAATTAATTTTTTTTAAATTATAGGTCGCGATGTTGGGGGGTGCGGATGAAAAATTATCAGATGTAGCTTTCCAATATGGTAGAAATATTGGTCTGGCATTTCAATTAGTTGATGATTTATTAGATTTCGTATCATCAACAGCGACAATGGGTAAGCCAACAGCGGCTGACTTAAAACTTGGTCTTGCTACTGCGCCTGTACTTTTTGCATGTGAACGAGTAAGTTATTTATTTATTTATTTATTTTAAAAGAAACATTACTTTTTTTTTTTTTAATCATTACTAAATATTTTTATTTGTAAGCCAAACATTAATTTTTTAATTTTTTTTTTTACTAAAAATAAAATGTCTGATACTAATAAATTAAAAAAAAATTGTATTTAAATTCAAATATTTAAACTGCAAAATTATTGACTTAATTTTTTGAATTTTAAAATTCCCGCGTATTTTATTTTTATTAATAAAATATTTAAAGTAAACAAAAAACATATTAATTTAATTGTTTTTTATTAAAAATTGAATTTTAAAATTCCCGCGCATTTTATTTTAATTAACAAAATTATTCAAATCAAACAAAAAAAAATATTAATTTAATTTTTTATTTTTTTTTAGTATCCAGAATTAAATCCAATGATAATGCGCCGATTCCAAGAACCAGGAGACGTAGAAAAAGCTTTTGAATTAGTACACAAGTCACAAGGACTAGACCAGACGAGATTTTTAGCTAAAAAACACTGCGAAGAAGCTAAAAGATTAGCAGAATCATTAGCCGAGAGTCCATATCAAAATTGCTTAGTTCGAGTCGGGGATTTCGTCATCGATCGTATGAAATAGTTCTAATAATAATTTAAAAAAAAAAATAACTCGAAAATTGAGCGATTGATTTAAAATTTAAATCGATCCTCGAAGAAATAAATAGTAATATTTTACATCAAAGCATCGGGACATTGAAAATAAATTTTTGATTTCTTTATAAATATTAAATTAATAATTTTTTTTTTTTTCAAGTATGAGTAGTTCGGAATGTGCGATGTTAATTTAAAGTAGTTAACAAAGTTTAACATTAGATAGTAATTAACAAATTAAATCAACTTTACTGTTGATTAATGAATGAATTAATAAATTAATCAATTAATTGATTGAGTTGTTGATTGATCGAAATATTTTTTTAGATAAAAAATGATTAATTATATTTAATTTAATTTAATGATGTGACGTGTGAATGATTGAGGAAGAGGTTAAAGAGATGGAGAGAGAAAGCGGGTATTTTTTTAAAAAGATTTATAAGGTTGTACGATAGATAATTATGTATTGATAAAAAAAAGTATATATTGAAAGATAACTGGTTACTTTTG
This sequence comes from Microplitis deprimator, assembly GCA_964016945.1. Lineage (NCBI taxonomy): Eukaryota > Metazoa > Arthropoda > Insecta > Hymenoptera > Braconidae > Microplitis > Microplitis deprimator. The sequence continues at coordinate 3,288,060 of OZ024709.1, read as the reverse complement.
TCGTTTTAGACTCGAGACTAGACATTATAATACTAGTCGAATCTGGTAATTTGACTAGACTAATAAATTACCGCAATTTAAATTTATAAATATCTCTTTTAAATATATAAATGTATGTATATATATTTATATGAGGATAAATAATATTGTAATAAAACTGCCTTATTTTAAAATGACTATAAAGTTTTAAATAATTTATTAATGTTAATTAATTGACAAATTTAATATAATGATTTATACTAAAATTTTATAAGGCCGTTTTAAAATAAATATTTATATTAAACAAATAAATACAAAGTATAGTTTGAATTTAAAAATTTATATGACGGTCTTATTTATGTATATAAATAAAATATTTAATCTGGGCACATTCGTTAAAACTTGCTATTAATTATTTAGTTAGTTAATTTATTAATTAATTGAATAAATTAATAAAAACTGTGTTCGATTGTACAGAATGCCTGCCAAAGAAAATTATTTTAAAAATAAAAACGACGATCCAATTATTTTTTTTATTTTTTACTTAAAGAAAAAAAAAAATATGTAGGCACAGTATTCAATAATAATAATTATCATTACATTTTTTTTTTTTTTTTCTCTAATAGTACACAAGAAAAATAATTAAAAAAAAAATAATCTGCTCAAATTTATTTATCGTTAATATATAAATATTAATTAATTAATTATTAATAGTAGAACTAAGAAATGTATTAATGGTACTTGTAGTAATGACATGTATATAAAATATATGAAATCATTTTTTTTTTCAACGTCCCGGTCAACTTGTTGAAGCGAATGACAAAAATGTTTTTTAAAACGAGATCAAATAAATAAATATTATTAACTTGTTATGTAGATAAATAAATGTGTGTAAATTTGTTGAAACTTAATGCCACTGAGTTTAAATAATATTTTTTTTCCGGAATTATCAACAACTTTTATTTAAACATCCGATTTTTTTTTAAATAGAGACAATATATATATACACAAATACATATAATATATTATATATAGTATTGTTAATTAATAATATCGAATAGATAATTGTAAAAGAAAAAGAGATTTGTAAATAATATAATAATTATCATTATTATTGTCAAGTCAAAGGCCTCTACGCCTGATTGAACATTTGGTGTGGGTCAATTAGGATTTATTAATTTTATTATTATTTAACATCGCTATAATACTATTTTATTAACTTAATGATTACTGTATGAGTATTTTTATAATATAAATAATTATTAAAATCAATTATTAATTATTCATTATTTTTATTTTATAGATTTTTAATTTTCAAATTTCCTGCTGTCACATTCAAATTTAATATTTTAATTTTTTTTATCTATCTATTAAAATTTAAATTTAAAAAAATCAAATTTTACTAAGTTAGAGCCAGAAACCATCGGCTACGTACTAAACTGACTGGACCCAAGTTAAGTTCTAGGCATTAATTGATGACCGACCACTTGGTTGCCATGGCAAGTTTGCCTGGCACCCCTGGGACTCATTCCTGGCCCAAGTCTGGTCCGTTCATCAAACGCTATGTGGGAATTACAAACCCAATGCAGTCCTAAGACCGTTAACTGATGGAAAATTTGAATCGGATCTCAATCGAAAGAATTTTTCTTGTCCTTTTAAACGACATCTTTATGACATTTTAAAGTTGTCTCGCTGCGTGCATTCCAAAATGCCCTGCGAGCAGCTGTAGCGTAGCGCATTTCAGAATGCACCCTTATAACTTATTCTTATTACTTGCGCAGTAAATTTAAATATTTGAAAAATAAATTATTAGAAATTGGAGAAAACTAAAAATCGTACGACGAAATAAAATGGCGGCAGAATATGATAGAAAAATATTTAAAAAATTAAAAAAAAAACACTTGAGTGTTTGAACAAACCTTGGTGGGGAAATAATATGCAGAAGGGTGTCCTAATACACTTGGAGATTTAATTTAAATTGCTCCAAGTGCATTGCAGCTAAAAAACGTCACTTGACTGCTATTTCCCACCAGACGATGCCAGATGATTTTGCTCAGGAACTTGGAAGTCATCAGCATCAGCAATTCGCAACACTTTACACTAGCACTGAACACTCAACACTTAACGACACCACAGACACTTTCCACAATTTAAATTTTACAAACACTGGACATTTTAATTAAACAATTACTATGAGCAATAAATTTAATGGATAATTCCGCGAATTAACTGCAATACTGTGTTTCAATTTAAACGTAAAGAAGAATCTGGACTACTGCTGCCGTTGTCGATGATACTGACTGCCGCTATTGGACCGCCAGCTGATACAAAGCAATCGATTTTACGATTCATTCTTCCACCCCCACTTTAGCAATAATTTGAACGTTGAATACAGCAACGCACAGTAGCGCCAACCTGGCGCGAAATTTCAAAATTAAAATTTGATAATTACTTTAAAATTTATATATATCAATAATTATATGAATTAAACTAAAAAGTATACTCGAAATTTTTTATTTTCATCAATAATTTATTAAAAATTCTTATTACTTGCGCGGTAAATTTGAATATTTGAAAAATAACTTATTAGAAGGGGAGAAAAATTAAAAATCGTAAATCAAAATAAAATGGCGGCAAAATATGATAGAAATATTTAAAATATAGCTACAGCTACTAGCAGTGCATTTTGGAATGCACCCTGTGCTGCTTGGGATGATAAGCAAATAAAAGTGCATAGACTATGATAAGCTACAATTAATATATGATAATTAAAATTACGTATTACTGTTTTTTAAAACAAGCTGCGCATCTTTATTATTATTTTTATTTCTTTATTTATTTACTTTTACAAATTCAAATTACCAAATATTTTAATTAAATTCAAAAATCATCAGCCTGCGGACTCCAATTATTTATGGCGCTACTTTTGAAATTAGTTAACTATTTTCCCGCTTGGGTGCACCACCGAGTTTTTAGTCTTTCCAACCCTGCAACAGAAAAAAACATGGAAATTCGTGTAATTTTATCATCAAACAAACAGAGAGCTCATTAGCATCACAAAATTCATCCAGTCAACAGAAGCGTGAGTAATTTATTTACAAAATAAAATAATAATTAGATTTTCTATTTAATTTCCTTAAAAAAAATATTAATTTTCATTTTAATGTATCGTCAAAAAAAAAAAAAATATAAATTTTTTTTTCTTTGTTTCTAAAAATTAAATTAATTTCTAAACACAAAATCCTAACCATAAACTTTATTAAATTAAAGAATTAAAATTACATATAAATTAAATTATCACCGCAGTATCAATTAATTAAAATGAGTATGTGTAGCAGACATCAGACAACTTAAAACTTTAATTATCGATATTTGTGCGAAAAATGTGAATTGTAAACAAGAAATTTAAAAAGGCACTGGCGTATGTTTCAAATATCTTTTCACCCATTTTTGACTTTTTTTATCCACTGCTTTTCTAAAGCTATAATTTTGAAACTAAATCTTCAACAAGTTCTCTCAGAAATATATATTAATATAAATTGATAAAATTTACTTATTTATAATCATTGCCATTTGCGCAACTCGTGCATTTTTTTTTAATCAATAAAATTATCAGAACAACATGTTTAACCATAGGAATTGCCAAAATGAAAAAAAAAAAAAAAATTACACGTATTTATAGTAACAAAATCTACATGTGCATCTTTTTATTTTTTTAATTTTCAAAATGTATCCGTAAATATTAATTATTTTCTCATCAGACAAATTTTTATATTGGCATATATTTATAAAAAAAATGTATATAAATAAACAAACAGGCACATGTTTGTATTCCTCAATACTACATGTGCATTTTTTTATTTTTTCATTTTTCAAATTACACTCGTAAATATTAATTATTTTTCCACTAGAAAAACTTTAATATTGGCATACATTTATGAAAATAATTTAAATAAATAAAAAAATTAAAGATACGTGTATGTACTCTGAAATACGATAGTATTCAAAGCTGTAAGATGGACAGCGGAGATGAGTGAGAATTTAGCAGACATCAGACAAATTTAAAATTATAAGTAAATAGAAAAATAATATAATATAATAAATATTTATGGATACATTTTGAAAATTAAAAAAATTAAAAGATGCACATCGATTCTGCCATTTTCATATGCCCTATCCCACAAAATTTGACATTTTCACTTTTTTTGAAAAATGGAATCATTGTAACAATGTGCAGCTTATGTAAAACTTTTAGAGGTCAAATTGTTTATTTAGTATTTTTAAATAAATATTCTAATATGTCGTATCCCACATTCGTATAGGATTAGTCACGCTTAACATTTTTAATTTTAAGTTAATTTTAAGGAAGCAATTAACGACATGAGTATGAAGGTAATGATACATAATTTTTTACTCTTCTTACAGCATATAATTCAAAATTATTTATTCACTACAAGTGCCTGTATTTCATGAAAACATGAAAATAAATTTGTAGGTTATACCAATGTACATATAATACAAATAATTTTTCTTTGCCGACCGTGAATCCTTTTTATCGTCTCTTGAAAAATTTCCCAAATGTGGGATAGGGCATATTAGAATGGCAGTATCGATATGCACATGTAGAAAATAAAAAAAACTATAGATGCAATTTTTTTTTATAATTTATCATTTAAAAAAAAATCAAAAAATTATTAAACGTCGACTAACTTCAGTATCATAAATTTTAAAATAAGCAGATTTTTAAAAATTTCTTTTTTTTTATATCAAAATAAAAAAAAATCACTTGTCTAATGATCGTACAAATACAATTTACAATTACAGTTACGATGGGAGAAAATTCAAATATCCAAGTTGAGGCCCCAATGACTTTAATTGGAAAACCATCAGAAGATCGCGAAGAATTAGAACGTAGGAGAGAAATTTTCACCCACTCTCTAACTTGTGACAGCAAAGAATGTCCTCATGCCGAGTGCCCGCAGTTTAAGGCACTGCGATTACATCGTAATAAATGTGACAACGTTCGTTCGTCCCTTTGTCACCCTTGCAGGTATTGGTTTGCTTCCTTAAATCATCACATACGAAATTGCAGTAATTCGTCATGTCCGCTGATGGAATGTATGCGAGATAAAATAATACGTCAGCATGTCGTCAAAAGGCAAGATATGAAGCTGTCGAAATTGAATTCCGGTTGCTCTCACGGACCATCTTGCCGATCAGCTGCCAGAGGTAAAATAATAAAGCAGCATTTAAATATCATAAACCATACAATTCAGCGGGCGCAGATTCTACGTGGACTTGCTTCCATGAGTATCGACAGTTCATGTGACTCTGGTGTAAATAATAATTCGTTGATTGAAAAATCTGTCAGTCTCAATAACGAAAACACGGGTTTATTAAAACGAATTGAAACCATTGTTAAAACTCACTTTACTGATCGCCATCCACTCAATCCACCAAATCGTAACTCACATGCACAAGATAATATTTATAACTTTGTCGATAAATATAATTCAATATTTGGACCTCTTCATTCGCGCGCTATTCATTCGGAATTTGACTTTAGGCTTAGACCAGTCAAAATTGATGAAAAAATTGGCGATGTTACTTCACAGATGCAAACTGTATCTATTGAATGCGATAATCGTAGGATTGGTTTTTCAACTCCAAGATGTAATCGTGTTTCTATTCAAGAGCTCGATTTGTCTATGAGGAACTTGACTAACTTTCAACCGGTAAGACGCATTGAAGAAATAAATAAAACAGAAATGGATAAAATTCAGCAGGACAAATTACTTGAAGAAATGGCAGCTATGAATATTGATGGTCATGTTTCTAATTCTGATACTAACTGATAGTTTTGTTAACGGAACAATTTTATAGATCAAAGTCTGGAAGACGGTGGTGGAAATAAATATTTTTTGCCGTTTTTAATACAATTACAGTTCTTGTGGAATAATTATAATTTTTACAAAATGCGCGCGTAATTTTTAAAGAAGTTTTTAATTTTTTAAATGATTTTTGTAATCAGTAACAGGATTTGTCAACACAAAATAATTTTTTTTATTTTGTTCAATTACGAAGAGTTGATTGCACAAAATTTTCAGTAGAGGAAAGTGAGAAGTATTTGAATTAAAACTCTATTGGCGCTGATTGTTTTAAAGTTCATTTCTTTATCCACAGAATAATAAATGTAAAGTAATTTATACCATTACAGTGTTATAATTTTACCCCCATGTAATTAATCGCCCAGTTTCCTTTTCTAAAAATACATTTTTTTTTTATTAATTATAGAATAATTTTATTTTATTTTTATGGGGTAAGTTTGGGTCTTTTTTAGGTTTTATTTCTAAAGCATTTTTATGAAATTTATTTCAAGATAACGATTGATTTTTTTTTATACCAAAGTTTTACTCTATTAACTTGAAAAAATCTATAATGCGATAAACTAATGCATGGTGGCCACATTTCTGTAAAATTTGCAAATGTTGGAATTATAAGTATACTAGAAAAATCATGGAATTTCGTCACAAAGCTGGAAAAATTTTAACTTTCTATTCTTTTGACTGAAAAAATCCGATAAACTAATCCATGATGGCCACATTTCTCTCTGATTAAAATAAATTATTTTAAATGATTTAAAACAATTTGAATCGACTAAAATATAGATATACACTTAGCATGGATTAACTCGTTTTTCTTAATCAGGGTCTGGAAAACCTGGAAATGTCAAGAATTATAAATATACTGAAAAAATCAGGGAAAAGTCAGGGAATTTCGTCAATTTAAACTTTCTTTTCTTTTGACTGAAAAAATCCGATAAATTTTTTTTTCTGTCGAAGTTGTTCAAAAAGTGGCGCGGCGCGAATAAGATTGTAATATCGTCTTGAAAGAAAATTAGTAGAAATTTATTCCAATAGCGAAAAATGAAGCAGTTAGAATTTAAAAGGCTGTTAGAAAAAAAAGTCTTAGTAGAAACCAATCGTCAGAATCTTCAAGCTCTTAACATCCATATTGACAAGTTAAAAAACCAAAAATATTAAAAGTATACATAAGTATTGAACTAATAAGTTTCACTATATTTATTATTCGCGTACTTTATTAATATTTTATTAATATTCTATAAAACGTTCTTATTTATGAAATTTATTATAGTGAAAATGAAAAGTTTATTTATATTTTATTATAGAGTAAGTTATATAAAATCATAGATTTAAAATAAAAAATATAAAATTATTCATTTAATAAATAAAAAAAACCTATGAACATTGAAAAATAATAAAATAAAGTTTCATTTAACGACAATTATTGATTATTTATTGATCTGACGTACCATTTTATTTTGAGTTAAATAAATATTTCCAATTATTTAATATTACTGCATATGGCCAGGAAATTTTTTAATTATTTTACTGGAGTACCTGGAAAAGTCAGGAAATTTAATTTTCAAAAATCTGTGGTCACCATGTAATAATTTATTTTAATAATAAGCATTTAAAAAACGAGTCCACATGCATGTATTATTGCGGGTCTTAAAATAGCCTCTATTACTGCAAATGACCCAATTACAAATGAATCTGAAGTTAGCAGACAATTAAAAATTTTCAACAGATTGTTCACAAGAAAAAAAAAATAAGCACATGTAGAAAATTTAAAAAACTATAAGTGCAATTTTTTCAAATATTTTTTTTTTTAATTTATCGTTTTGAAAAAAAAAAAAAAAAAAAAAAAAAAAATTATTAGTCGGCTAACTTCAGTATCATAATTACTGCGGCTAACTCAATTACGAAATAATTATTGTGCCTTTATGACCTCATTTAAAAAGTATAAACTTGTTTATTATACAAAATACTTTTTATTTAAATGGAATTTTATATTAGTTATATAGAATGACGTCAGCTGTCACTTTTAAAGTGTCAGAAACGGCCCTTTACTTTAGATGCGTACTAAAAAGTCTGTCGCTTTGTTTTCATAATAAATTTTAATTGAAATTTTTATGAATTGAGTATTTTTTTTTTTTTTTAAGAAACCTTATCTTTATCTTTAATTAAATATCTAATTAATAGATAAAACAAAATTTTAATTAATATCTAAGTATATGTGAACTTTTTATTGGACACCCGCTTTGTAGTTTTAAATTTTCGCGCGTGCGCACTTTGGGTCGGTTAGTTATTTGAATTTTTGGCTCACTTCCATTTGCTTTTTGTCATTTCCGCTAGATGTCATTTCCGCTTATAGCCATTTTAGCTACAAGTCATTTTGGGTAAACGTAATTGGAAGCCTACAAAAATTTATGATACTAAAATTGGCTGATTATTAACTTTTTGATTTTTGATAAATTATAAAAAAAAAATTGCACCTATAGTTTATTAAATTTCCTACATGTGCATATTTTTAATTTTTTTAAAGTTTTAAATTGTCGTTGAAAAAAAATTTCAAAAATTTTGAACTGTGCTAACTTATGATCTTGAAGTTAACCGACAATTAAAAATTTCCGTATTTTTTTTTCAATTAAATTACAGAAAAAGAATAAAAATAAAAAATGCACACATAGAAAATCTAAAAAACTGCAGGTCCATTTTTTTATCTTTTTTTTTTTATAATTACTGCCTAAAAAAAATCAAAAAATTATTAGACCTCAGTTAACTTCAGAATCATAAGAATTTTAATAGTTTTTAAATTTTTTTTTTAAAACAATAAATTAGAAAAAAAAAATATTTGAAAAAATTGCACTCACAGTTTTTAAAATTTTCTACACGTGCAATTTTTTATTTTTTTCATAATTGAATTCTTTAAAAAAAAATCAAAAAATTTTTATCATCTGTCACTTTCAGAATCACAAATTTCACAAAAGATGTCAGCGCGCGCAACTTCTCACAACAAAGCAAAATTTATTTATATCCGCAATATATTTCTAAACATTATAAAATAATATTTTATATATTTACTTATCATCAATATATATATTACTCAATATATAACAATAATTATTTTCATTAACATCAATTATGTCAATTAAATTATCAGAGTAAGTAAAAATATAAAATCTCCTGACATTTGTCTCGTCTTATATAAATACATATGTTCATATGTGTATTTAAAACCCGTTTGTATGCACATATATCAATATATATACATGTTTTCAAAATATATATCAGTGTGTTAGATTATACTAAAGCTAGTGTTGAAGATTTCAATAGCCAGTTAATACTAAGAAGTCATTACCTACTAAATTTAATGTCTTTTATTTTAGTAAATTGTTTTATTTAGCCTCTGGTTATCATAATAATTATCAATTAATAATTAATATCCTCAGTATTATTATTTATCGCGCAACAACCGGTAAAATTACTTTGAAATAATGAATATTATCAATGGAATTTTAATTGTTATTTAAATTTTTATTTACAGATTACAGTCAGCAAGTACAAGTACATCTTTGAGTGGTTGTTTTATAATTAAGTACTCAGATACTTATAAATACATTAACGATATAAATATAATGTTTAAGTAAACGTAAGTTTATTTTGTTAAAACAAATCATTATTTATATTTTGAATTAGAAAATTTAACCTTTAATTTTTTGAAAAAAAAATTAGTAATTGTGAGTAAATAAATTTTTTTTTAAAGTTCAGTAGACCTACTTACTGATAAATATATAAAATATATATATAATAATTTGTGGGATAAAGTATTTACGATAATAATTAACAGAGGATCAAAAATGCCATCAACCTGCGGGGAAGTACAAGAAATTTCAGGTAAAATTTTATTTTTATTTTGTTAAGTGCTGGTGCTGGTGATAAAATGCATGTGTTTGATTGTGAAAGTCATACTCATTTTCGTGATGGAGTTAAAGGTTTTAATAGTCATTTATTTACCGCCAAATTAATTAACACTTTTTTTTTATGTGATATTTAAATTAACCAACGTCTAATAATTTTTTATTTTTTTGTAAAACGATAAATTGTAGAGATAAAAATAATTCAAAAAATTGCACCTATAGATTATTTAATTTTCTACATGTGCATATTTTTTTTTTTTTTTTTTTAAATTAAATTGGTGAAAAAAAATCAAAAGTTGATAATTGTCTACTAACCAGGATTATTTTTATGTGACATTTAAATTAGCCGACGTCTAATAATTTTTGATTTTTTTTTTTAAACAATAAATTATGGAGAAAAAAATGTTTCAAAAAATTGCACCTCTAGATTATTTAATTTTCTACATGTGCATATTTTGGTTTTTTTTTATTTTTTTAATTATATTGGTGAAAAAAAAATTAAAAAGTTAGTAACTGTCTATAACTCCAAGATTATTTATTTATTAAGATAGAAAATTACGTATTGTTTTTAATCAGAATGTGTCAGTAATTTTTTATATCCCCCACTAAATTATTAATTTGTCAGTCAATTAGTAAATTTAAGTCATTGAAAATCCTCTATATTAATTAAAAAATTTTATTTATTAATAAAAAAAAATAATCAGAAGTAACTAAAAAGATCGCGCTCTAAAAATTTTTTTCTCAAATATTTTAAGTAAATTATGACATCTAATTTATTTTTTAATGTCAGTAATTAGGACTTTTACTTTGTAATTTTAATTAATATTCATTTATCTACCGCCAAATTAATTAACACTTTTTTAATTTTTTATTCAAAAAAAAAAATAAGGAATTTTATCAGTAATTTTTCATATCTTCATTGAAATTACTAATTTGTCAGTCAATTAGTATATTTGAGTCATTTAAAATCATCTATATTAATTAAAAAATTTATTTATTAATAAAAAAAAAAAAATAGATCAAAACAATTAGAAGTAACAAAAAACATCGCGCTCTAAAAATTTATCTATCAAATATTTTAAGTAAATTATGATACCTAATTTTCTTTCTAGTCTGAGTAATTAGGACATTTACTTTGTAATTTTAATTAATAAAATCGACACAATTTTTTACATGCTCTCGATATTAAATTGTCTCGCTTCAATATCTCTAGATACTTAAACTCTAAGATGTTCTTGAGGATCGGAACATTTTTTGCAACGAATAAAAAAAATTGTTAAGTAAAAAATCTACTGGATGATTTCTTAAATGTCGCATATAGATCCTGGTATCAGCCGAAAATTACAGGCCCAACTACCCCTTAAGTAGTCGAATTACTCAAATTTTTTTCATTTTTGTTGCGCGAGAAATACTCCGATCTTCAGGTGCATACTCAGCAGGTTCTAATCCCGGTAATTGTGAAAAATATTCTGTCCGACACAACAGAATACGATTTCCGACTCCGCGTACTTCCAGTCAATCTTACCCTCATTTAAAATATTTTTTTTTTGGTATTTAAAATTATTATCTGTCTGATTAAAATTACATTTTCGCATGTAATTACTCCAAAAAATTTTTTTTTACAATTATTTATTACTGAAAAATGATAAAGTCATATAATATATAAGTTTATTTAATAGAATAATAATTTTTACAGTAATACCAGCCCATACGAGTGTACTAGACGGACAGTCAAGTACCGACAGCATAGGAACATACAGCGATGTATCCGGAAACACAACAATATCAACAAAACCAAAGATCCAGGTGGTCTGTGTGATTGATCTCAGCCAGCCAGAGAATCTGAACCACCGGAAACGCGCATTAGAGGAAATAAAACAAGCGTGTTCTCTAGTGAACACCAGTTTCAAACCAGTGCAATTTGAAAAACTCGACTTCGGGGAGACAAATGTCCTGGATTTATTTTACAACGCGGATGTTGCTGTTGTCGACTTGAGTGTCCGAGACCAGCAGTCAGCTCTATTCTACCATTTGGGCGTGCGGGAGAGTTTCGGTATGAAAGAAAACATAATGCTGTTCAATGACATCGACAATGAAGCAACCGTGCGTTTGAAAGTGTCCTGCTGCAACTACACATTTGTGTCTTACCGCGTACTCGAATGCGGCACTTGCGTAGCCACAAAAACTTTGACAACCGCCCGAGCTGGTGAAGAAATTCTCGATCCTAAGCAACATTTGACATTGCGGTTAAAAAAATTACTCCAAGATGTCGAGGTGCAGTCGAAGGCGCACATGAAAGAAAAATTTCTCGCGGATTTACGGAAAGCCCGCGAAAGTTATTCCGGAGTTGAATTAGCGCGTGCGCTAAATAACATGCGCAAGCGTCTTGACGACCCCAATGTACTGTCAGGGGAAGTGATACTGAATGTACTGATATCATTTCGCGAGATTCAAGACTACGATGCGATGGTACAGCTCGTAGAAGATCTCCACACAATTCCTAATCACAAAACTTACATAAACACACCAATGATCTGTTATCTTTACAGTTTCGCTCTCAGTCGCCGTAACAAAGAGGGTGATCGTGAACGTGCAGTTCGTCTTATCGAGAAAGCGCTCGAAAAAAAAGAAAACCACGTGCCCGATATGCTCTGTCTCTGTGGGCGTATTTACAAAGACAGATTTGTTGAAAGCCGTCATACTGACCAAGAAAGTTTGAAAAACGCAATCCACTGGTACCGCAAAGGCTTTGAAGTTCAGCCGAACGAGTACGCGGGTGTTAATTTAGCGACACTGCTGGTAATTGCGGGAAATGAATTTTCTACAAGTGAAGAGCTACAGCACATCGGGATGGTGCTAAATAATTTAATTGGTAAGAAGGGAAGTCTGTCGAGTCTTAAAGAGTACTGGGATATCGCGACATTCTTTGAGATCAGTGTCCTAGCTCAGGACTACGCCAAAGCGATCCAAGCTGCTGAGTGTATGTTCAAATTAAAGGCGCCAAATTGGTATTTGAAATCGACAATTGGTAATATTTCGCTGATAAATAGATTTAGAAAAAAAAATGAAGAGGGTGAGCTGTCACCCGAGGAACAAATATTCAGTTTCTGGATGGATTATTTTATTGAAGCGACAAAGAATGACGTCAATAATTACATAAGATTTCCATTATTGATACTGGAGCCGTCTAAAATATTGATGCCGTCTTACGTCAATGTAAATTTGGGTGCTGAAGAAAAGTCTATTCAAATAGTCAATATATGTTTGAATTGTTTGAAAAATAATTGCAAGCAGGTTCACGATTGGCTGTTTACTGCCAATATGATTCGCAGTGTCAGTTTATACAAACGTGATAAAAGATGTTTGTTTCTGTACGTCCATGAAAACTCAGACGATTTTCAAATGTATTTTCCGTCTGAATTGTGCAGGCAGAGGTTTTATGATCTGGTGCTGGAGATGACGGCTGACCAGGAGGGAATGGTCACTAATTTAGACGCTTATATGACTGATGGACAGATCAAATATGAGTATGAGCTAGATGATCAGAACAAACGCACGGTACTTGGCAAGGGTACTTATGGGATTGTTTATGCGGCGCGTGATTTAAATACTCAGGTTAGAATTGCTGTTAAGGAAATACGAGAGAAAAACTTGGGCGATGTGCAGCCACTTCATGAGGAAATTAAACTGCATAGTCAGCTGAGACATCGTAATATTGTTCAGTATCTGGGGTCGATAAGTGAGGATGGATATTTTAAAATATTTATGGAACAAGTACCTGGAGGTAATTTTATTTTATTTTTTTACTGGGGGTAGGGGGGAAAATAAAGTGGGAGAGGCAATAATGGGGCTACAATTTTTTTTTTAATGCTGAGGGGAACATAGAAATGATAGGGCAATTTGGGACATGAGTTTCTTTTGAAAAATTTTAAATTAGGCTGACAAATTTTTGTTTAATCAAAATGAGTTTGAAAAAATTATTTTTTATTTAAAAAATAAAGAAAGGGGAGAGAGTTGAAGTGGGCCCACAATTTTTTTTAATACATAGGGGCATTATGTGCATGCTGGGGCAATTTGGGCCACTTATAATTTTTTTGCAAAATTTTAAAATTTTAAATTCGGATGACAAATTTTTGTTTAATCAAAATAAGTTTGAAAAAATTTGAATTATTTTTTTTTTCAAAAAAATACAGAAAGGGGGGAGAGTAAAAATGAGCCCCAATTTTTTTTCTTATGAAAGGGGCAACATGGACACTGGGGTAATTTGGGCCACTTACAATTTTGTTGTAAAATTTTTTAATTTTAAATTCGGCTGACAAATTTTTGTTTAATCAAAATAAGTTTGAAAAAATTTAAATTAATTATTTTTTTTTCAGAAAAATAAAAATAATTAGTGAAAAAAACTTATACTAATAGATATTATTTTTTACGCAGTCCATTTTGCCTCTTTTTCCATTTATTATTTAGAGCAAGCTCAAGATTTTTCAAAAACTACAAGAGCATTAAATTATTATATTTATAAACTTGGTATAAATTTCATTGGATTAAATAAACAATTGATGTATATTATGTCTAGGTAGTTTATCTGCTTTGTTAAGATCCAAGTGGGGACCACTCAAGGAGAACGAATCAACGATATCGTATTACACTAAGCAAATTCTTGAAGGATTGAAATATCTGCACGATCAAAAGATCGTTCACCGTGATATTAAAGGTATGCAGTTTATTACTATCATTTTTATTGTTTGATAACAGTACAAAAATACATGTATATTTATTATTTTATAATCTATATTATTAAGAGAATAAATATTTTTGCGGTCTTTTAATATCTTTGTGATGAATTTTAAAATTCACGCTGACAATGAATCGGGAAAACTTGGAAATGTCAAGGAATTAATTCTCAGTCAAGAAAAATAATTACCAAATTTTTATATTTTTAAAAATTCTGATTTTAATTAAAGTATTTGTGTTTAATTTCAGTCATTACTTTTTTTTTTACAAAATAATTATTAATTATTTTTTTTATCTAAAATTAATATTGAAGTTTTTTTATTTTCCATAATTACGAGACTTAAAAAATGGTCAGAAAATTTTTTTTTAGTCAAAGCAAAAGTAAAAAAAATTTAACAGGAATAAACTTCAGTAAAATAATAAAATTAGTCATCTAGAACTAAAAATTGTTAGTCTACTAATAAATTTATTGACTTAATTATTTTAAAAATAAATTAAAATTTAAATTGTTTAGGAGACAATGTACTGGTTAATACATACAGCGGAGTTGTTAAAATATCAGACTTCGGAATGTCTAAACGATTGGCTGGACTTTGTCCAAGTACTGAAACATTTACCGGGACATTGCAGTACATGGCACCAGAAGTTATTGACAAAGGACAGCGCGGCTACGGTGCACCGGTAATTAGACTAAATAATTCAAAAATTAAATAAAAATTCCAGTGTAAAATATATATATATATTTTTTTTTCTCTTTTTTTTCAGGCGGATGTATGGTCATTGGGTTGCACGGTAGTAGAAATGGCAACAGGAAAGCCTCCCTTCATCGAACTCGGTTCGCCTCAGGCTGCAGTATTCAAGGTAAACTCGTGGGTGTGGAACAATTTACTAGATTATATATTTATTTAATATCCATGTAATTTATCATTACTATTATTATGGTAATTTAGGTGGGATATTACAAGATACATCCGGAAATACCGTCGGAGTTATCAGAGCGAGCTAAGAATTTTATATTACGTTGTTTTGAACCCAATCCAGATGTCAGAGCTCCTGCTGCACTTCTTCTAGATGACCCATTTTTATATGAGTAATTTTTTTATTTATTTATTTTCGCGTAAAAAAAATTTTCAGCTAAACAAGTCGGTAGATATTTTATTCAATTTTATTTTTAAAATAGAAAGAAAAAAAGTTCACGTTTACCAGCACCACCGGACTTCAGCCGCAGTATTTCAGTACCAGGTGATCGGATTGAACGACTTAATAACAACAACATTAACAACAATAATCGTGATAAAATAAACAATAACATTATTTCAACTCCGCCGATCCAAGCATCACAATCCGATGACAGGTAAATTATATTTTTTATAAATAAAACTTAAATTATTTATTTATTGTCTTGATATGTTTTTTTATAAAATGTCTGTAATTTTTATATTTGTTATTTTTTTGCAAAGCAGACATTAATAAATCATCAATGTGGTGGCTTAGGTAACGCAGTGGTTTGCATGCGATAAATTAATAGCTTATTATTATTAATTATTGTAAAATAAAAGTTTAAATATTTATTTAAATTTATTACTGCCGGGAAATTTATTTTCAATACATGTGACGTAAGACTTAAAAGTACGGTAATTAAAATAATTATTATTAAATAATTAATTTGAACTTTGGAATATGCGAATAATTTGAATTTTTAAATAATTATAAGTATTATAATTATCCGTTAGTTTATGAATTATTTTTAAAATTTTCTAATTACCAGAAAAATTCAAAGTATTTGTGAATTTTTAAATTAATTAAAAAATCTCAAGTATTCATAAATCAACGTAATAAATTTTTTTATTTATCAAAAGTTAGATAAAAATTTGATGTTCAGTGAATTCTAATTGGATAGAACGAAAATTTATGATTAATATGAAAACTTATTAGGTCTCTTTATTTAATTGAATTTCTTATACGGTCAGAGACCTAGTACCCGATCACTTGATGTATTTCTATATATATATATATATTTAGTAAAATTTAGTTAATATAAATGTACGAATACATGAGTAATCGGGTACTAGTTCCTTGATTGGGTACTGGGTTGCTTACCTTATATTTAAAAATATTGGAACATTTATTTTACACAACAGCTAATAGAAAATAAGATAAATTTGTTAATAAGTAATTAATTATTATTACAAAATATATAAGTAGATATTTATAAAAAAAAAAAATATTCATAAAAATGCTAAAAGTATAATATGTAGCGGAGTGATGACCAAATCAAGTCCATTGAAAGATCGGAGTCCAGCACATCTTCTGTCTCCCATAAGAATTCCTACTGCTTCTCTGTCTTTCAACAGGTATAGTAATTAGTAATTTATTAACTTGCTAATTGGATTTATATTTTACTTAAGGGCATCTCAAAATAAAAAAAAAATAAAACGAAAAACTAAAGTATTAATTGAAAAAAGGACAATTTTACCGAAATGTAAATTTGAAAAAAAAATTGGTTACAATTGTCATCATTTAGGAGCTAAACGAAATTTGGAAAATAAATTTCAGTAAAATTTTCATGCCAAGTAGCACAGGCAACTTTAAGATGTCATAAAAATGTTTTTCAAAAGGATGACAAATTTTATTTTGTCTCAGCTAAATTTTTCTATACAAAAAATCGTTTAGATGACATTTGACATTGATTTTTAATTTACTTTTTCTCGTCTTTGAGGCAGATATTTTTTCGACTACAAATTTATGATGTTTTAATGTGGATGTCAATTATTAGATATTTTATTATGGATGTCGATTATTGGATGTTTTATTATAGATGTCAATTCTTAGATGTCAATTATTGGGTGTTTTATTACGGATGTCAATTGTTAGATATTTTATTATCGATGTCAATTATTAGATATTTTATTATTGATGTCAATTATTAGATATTTTATTATTGATGTCAATTATTAGATGTTTCATTATGGATGTCAACTATAGGATATTTTATTATGGATTATTAGGGATGTCAATATTATAATTAGAATTTTCAAATTTTTAGGCCAAAATTTCTTACCAAATTTTGTTCAACTAATTGATAACAATTGTAAGTAATTTTTTAAAAAATTTACATCCCGGCAAAATTGCAAGTTATCTTTTTTCAATTAAAGCTTTAATTTATTTTTAGTTAAATATTAAAATTTGAATTCGGTCATGACAGTTCTAGTTCATTGACTATTTAAAAAAAGTGGGAGAGGGGGGTCTGAGAAAGCTCTTAAAAAAAAAGTATTTATTAATTAGAGTAAATTTTTTGTTGCTTAGATATAAATTAATAATAATTAATTATGCTTAATATGTGCGAAGATTAAATAGTCGAGGGTTAACTGCCTCTATTTGTGTAAACGCTTAGATTGTGTAGTTTGTCTTTTTATTATTTTTTCTTCATTAATAATTAATTTATTAATTAATTAATTAATTAATGAGGAAAATAAAATTTAATGCATTAATTTTTTTTAGCACACTTGGAAGCACGCCATCAATAGACACAAGTGAAGAAGCGGGCTGTACTATGACGCGACGCAGTTCTTCAGGTGGATTGATGTCACCGGAAGTCGAATTGACTGGGCAGCCTGGACAGAAGGGTGCCGGTGAAGAGCAAGAGGGTTTTTATTTACTCAAAAAAGACAGCCAGCGGCGGATGACACTAACGAGGGTACTGAGTCAGGATGAAGCGACGCTCTGCAAAGTTTGGATGCGAAATATCGTCCAAGATGGGGGACAAACTGTAATACGCATGCCGCATTTAGAACTTCTGATGCGTGGCTTACGTGATTATATATCTGATCGCAATCAAGACTCAATTACTACGGCATTGCGTACACTTAAAGAAGAATTGGAGTTTGACTCGACGACAATTAATCAGCTACAATTGGCTATTTATTTATTTCAAACTGCTGTTAATGAAGTTCTCAGAATGCACAGTATTAAACCGCACTGGATGTTTGCCTTAGATAATCTCGTTAGAAATGCCGTTCAAACTGCAATTACTGTATTGTCACCTGGTAAATATTTAATGACAATTAATAATGAGTATAATTAATAATTCATGTCAGTTCTCGGAGTTGCAGTTTAAAAAAAAATTACGCGTACAGAGTAAATGAGGATTACATTTGAAGGGGGAAAAGGTTTGAGATACAAAGAAAAGAGGATATTTTTGGGATTTTTTTTTTTCAGAGTATTTTCGTTATTAAAATTTTTAAAATTTGTGACATTATTAAGCATCACTTCAAGAATGTTTTGCTAAATTTTCATGAAAAAATATTGAAGAATGAGCCAGTGGTGGTGGGGAGAGACGAGTCACCTTAAAAAAAGTCTCCATGCCGTAGGCAGGATAACTCATGACTGCCTCATCTGAAATAAAAAAACCAAAAAGATTTCTTTAGTACATAAGTTTATCTTGGATTTGAACGAAGGAATAAACAAAATATTCATTTTTGAATTTTTGGTAAAGGTGCAATCAAAAAACTCTGATTTTTGTCAAAAATTCTTCCTTTTGTTTCATTAAAAAATAAGTAGTTATTGAAAAAAAAAAATCTTTCGTTCAAATCTAAGATAAATTTATGTACTAAAGAAATTTTTTTGGTTTTTTGATTTCAGATGAGGCAGTCATGAGTTATCCTGCCTACGGCATGGAGACTTTTTTTTTGAGTCGACTCGTCTCTCCCCACTACCACTGGCTTATTTTTCAATATTTTTTTGTGAAAATTTAGGAGAATATTCTTAAAATGATGCTAAATAATCTCACAAATTTTAAGAATTTTAATATTGAAGGTACTCTGAAAAAAAAATCACAAAAATATCCTCTTTTTTTTGTATCTTAGACCAGCTTCCCCCTTTAAAGTAACGAAAAATAATTTTTTCGTAGATTCGTGTCTGAGCTCTCGTTTCTTCAGACAAAAATTTGAATTATTGGAAAAAATATTACAATTTTAAATTGTTCACAATAAAATTTACGAATAATTTGAAGTTCGATTCGATTCTATATGAATAATTCGTAATTTCAAACTATTCGCAAATTCAAAAATATTTTTTTCTAGTTTTGGAAAAAAATTTAGAAAATATAAAGAAAAATAAAATTGAATAATTATTAGATTTATTGTTCATTTATTAAATTATTATTTTTTTTTAGAACTTGGTGCCGGTTTAATTGATCAAGAGCGAGTTCAAGCTGGTGCAGACGGTCACGAAGAAGGTTCAACCTCCGCTATGTCAACTGTTAACTCTTTAAAATCACACAAGACTGTCGATTCAGTGGACAACAATAAATATTGGCGGGAATATCATGAACAAATGAGCCACTTAAAATCAGAAAACATAAAACTGATTCAAGAATTGCTTGAGAGTCAGAAAATTTATCATTCATTGCTACAAAACGCATTGGAGGAACAGAGAGCACAAATAGGTCTGCTGACTCATCTCTGCGAGGACATAAGTAGGAAATTCTCACGACAAGAATCCGGGTAATAAATTTTTTTAAATTGTATTCATATTAATAATTAAAATGTAATAAATATTAATTGATCGCTGGTGGGTAAATTAATTAAATATTTACTTTAATTAATTGCTTGATGTGTTGAATTAAAGATACAATTCAAGTGTCTGCGGTAATGCGTCTTCCCCACAAGCCTCGTCAGTGTTCTTGCCTCAAATAAGTGTCACAGATCACAACAGCCCGTCAAATACTGACGGCAAACTCGTTGAATGGCTTCAAGGTCTTGGCATAGACGATATGTCTATCGAAAGGGTAATTATAGATATACTACACTACTAAATACTCTGTCAGTTATCAATTTATTCATAAATTATTTTATCTTTCATTAAAAAAAAAAAAATACTTAACATTTAAGGACATTCTCGCCAATGTTTCCCGCTACTTTTTAAAAACATGCAATGACTTTCAACTGTCATGTGTATTAAAATTTTATTAATTAAAAAAAAAAAAAATTAAAACCTTAAGCCGAGATATAGAATTAAAAAAAAATTAATTTCAGTTATCAATTAGGAGTTAAAAAAATTTTTGTGAACAAATTTTACTCTACGAAATTTTAAAACTCGAATTACAGTCGAATTCCATTAACTCGGACAGTTAATTTACGGAGGAGCAGAAATTTATTAAAATTTCTGAGTTAACGGATGTCCCTTCTCCCTTAAAAAGTAAAATTTGACGCATGCGCTCTTACATCTGCATGAGTGATGACATGTAAGTATACACAGACATATACAAATGTAAGCATTAGTGGGAGACAGCGTGGTCGTAGTGGGGGTAAAGATTGAGGGGAAGTTCCGAGATAATGGAATCCGAGTTAATGGAGTTCGAGTGTATTTTAGAATAAAGATCAAATTTTGTACAGAGAACCCAACAATTTAAAATTTTAATTAATTTTTAATATTATCATTTGTCAATTTATTTTTTTTTAGATTTTATATGAAGAATACACATTAGAAGATATTTTAATTAACATTTGTAGAGAAGATTTACGAAGAATAAGACTCAAAGGTGGTATCGAATTGAAAATATGGACGGCTGTTATGTCACACCGTAATAAAAGTAGTAATTAATTCATCAAGTTGATTAATTTTCTTGGTTTTATTATTAAATATTGATATTTTTTAGTTGTAATTACAATTAATTGTGACGTTTTGTACAGTATATTTTTTTTTATAATTTATCAAGCTAAGTGTTGACTATTGATGACAGAGTCTACTGTTAACTTTTTAAACAAGTTATAGCTATTTAGTTTCCACGTTTTTTTTTATTTGTCATTCATTATTTTTTCTTTATGTAATCACAGTACATATTTTTTTTGTTTATTTTTTATTTTTTATTTCATACGTCATATATTATTATTATTTTTTTAAATGAAAGTACAAAATTTCTTTAGTGAAATTGAGAGAAATGAAATATTTTAAATAATTTTTAGTAAACTAGTGCCTTAGTACATAAATAATTATATTTTTTTTTCTAACAGATTATTTTTTAGTTAAATAATTTAAAGTGTTCAACTAATTGAAGTTATTTTATAATAATTAATAATAAATAGTCTTCCTTAAATGTACAAATTCATAATAAAATTTAATTAATTGACAGAATTTTTTTTTTATTACACAGCTTTAATTTCAGAATGACTTTAATAGAAAATTTTGTCAGCTTTAAATTAAAAATTTTAAAACCTGCTTCTAAATTTATTGAAGATTTTATTTATCTTTGAACTTGATCCAGGTAATTGTTAATTTTCTCATAACATTTTAAACAACAAAAAGTCTCACTGTCTTACTTATCAAATACAGTTTTTCAATCACACTAAACACAGCTAATTGTGTATTGAAGTATACTTTTTTTTCGAGTCAATGATTCATTGATATATTTAAAATATTCTATCAACTCATATTTATAATACAATACCCAAGTAGCACAGAGACAACTTTAAGATGTCTTTTAAAAGGATAAGACAAAGTTTTTTTTTTGTCTGAAAGTCACCATTTTTGGTATAAATAAGACATGCAAATGTTGGTTCCGGAGACAGAGAAAATTTGTTGTTTTTCCTGTCTTATGTCAATCAAAAAGTCATTTAGATGACTTATTTTATCACTAGTAATTTACTTTTTGTCGTCGTGTCAAGTCTTTTAAGTAGATACTTTTTCGGTGACATAAATTTCAGATTGTTTTGTCATCATTTTGGTCTTATTGATGTCAAAAAACTGATATCTTATAGATGCCACAAAGGCAAATGTGCTCCTTGGATATTGATACCATATATTATACTAAACAATACAAAATTTTAAATATAAGTTGTAGTAAAACTTTAAAGAAAAATTACAAATTAAAATTAAAATTTACTCCAGGACATAATTAAATATTTTAATAATTAATTATACAAAATTTTAAATATGAATCATAGTAAAGATTGTAATAAAAATTCAAATTCAAAATTAAAATAAATAGAAATTCAAACTAAAATTTACTCCAGGACATAATTAAATATTTTAAAAATTAATTATACAAAATTTTAAATATGAATCGTAGTAAAAATTATAAGAAAAATTCAAATTCAAAGATAAAATAAATAGAAATTCAGAGTAAAATTTACTCCAGGACATAATTAAATATTTTAAAAATTAATTATACAAAATTTTAAATATGAATCGTAGTAAAAATTATAAGAAAAATTCAAATTCAAAGATAAAATAAATAGAAATTCAGAGTAAAATTTACTCCAGGACATAATTAAATATTTTAAAAATTAATTATACAAAATTTTAAATATGAATCGTAGTAAAGATTGTAATAAAAATTCAAATTCAAATTTAAAATTAAAATAAATATAAATTCAGAGTAAAATTTACTCCAGGACATAATTAAATATTTAAAAAATTTACTATACAAAATTTTAAATATGAATCATAGTAAAGATTGTAATAAAAATTCAAATTCAAAATTAAATTAAATAGAAATTCAGACTAAAATTTACTCCAGGGTATAATTAAATATCATTAAAAAAAAAAATGATAAAAAAAGAGTACAAAGTAAACGCAGTTGATATAAACTGTCACATGTACTCTAGATCTCGTCTTCTCAAAGTCTATCTCAGTTTACAATAAATTACAATACATACAATACCGCAGACTACAATCGTATAAATTTGAATAAAACAAACAATTGTCCTCGCATATTTAATACAAATACCTCAACTCAAGATCTATTTACCCACTAAACAAGCACTGAGTCACGAATTGTCTCATGTTCTCTTCCACTTCCGCGGTACCTGGGATTTTGAAATGAATCAAAGACGTTACCTTGCCTTCGAATGTAACTCATGTTATCTTGAATCACTCGTCGACTCATCAATGGACCCAATTAAAAAATTCCATCATATTAACATATTTACACAGCCACCAAACCAGTCATCAGCTGAAAAAATTAAGGAGTTGAATTTAAAAAAAAAAAAAACGTAATTTTGAATGAATAATAACCCGGTAAATTTAAAAAAGAAAAACACGTGAGTTTCTTACATGCCCACACGCAAATATTTTCCATATTCTTTTTTTAAATTTATCTTACACATATACAACACAATACATTTATAAAAATATACGTCATCACAATACTCTCTTAGCAGCATGTGCGAAATTCCATTTCAACTTTGAGCTCACAGCTCACATTGACTCGAGGTCTCCATTTGTTCGCTTACTTTTAACGTTTGCTTTACTCCCGTCAGTTTTAACTTTATATTCACATTCTGCTTGTACTTTTATTCAGTATCTTGTTCGCCGGCATACAGATAACACGCGCTTATATATTTATATTTAATCTGCGCATATATATATTTATTTGTTTATTTCAAAATTAAAAATATTTATAGATATTTTTAAAAATAAATCATTATCTTGAGAAATTAAAATTTAAATTTTTTTATAAAAAAGTTTTGTTGAATTTTTGAAAATAATTATTTAATTTGTTAATTTAAGTGTTTAAATAATTATGAAATTAATTTGTAAATATTAGAGGTAAGTAATAATCATTTATTTACTTGCTGATAAATTATATTTTTGCTCGTTAAATTGTTTTTTATTTTTTTTGTCTTAATTTTTGAGAAGTGAAAGAAGAGAAGAATAAGAGGAAGGAAAAAAATTGGCCTTGATTGAAAAAAAAAATTTTAGCAAAGTGAAAGCTATTTAATGGGATTAGAAAAATAAAAAGTATAAAAAAGTTACGTGTTAAAAGTACTTTTTACGTAATAGTATTATAATTAGTGAATCGTCACGGGTTGTTTTGTGATGTGACACCGGCACTTTGGTGTCTTCATTTAAATCTAATTATTAATTAAAGGGTTTGCTGCTGATATGTTTTTATAATATTTTAAAAATAATGAAACTGAAAGAAGCAGACGTGAATTTTTTAATTTTTATAAACAAGTTGTGAGTACATGGAAAAAAATACGCAAGTGTTAAAATCAACATAATCTGTGTGTTAGAAAAGCTCCGGAAAATAATTGTGTTAATTTTTAATTTGGGTTGAATTTAAACAGAAAATTTGTGTTAAAATTGCGAAAAATATTGTGTCTGTTAAAAACGGTCGGTGTTAAATTTTTTGTGGGGATTATTTAGTGTTAAATAGAGACATTTCACTGTGTTACTTTAAAATTTTAAAAGTGTTACTTAGTATGAAAATTAAAATTATCAACATTTATTAAGAGTTACTTTAAAATTGACACAAAATTTATGGTAAAAAGTAAATCGATAGTCACGGAAGAATTATTATAAAAATGAATGTGAAATTGACATTTTATAAATGTCAATTTAACTTAAAAATTTTTTTTATTAATATATTTAATTTACCATTTACTAAAAGCTGGAATTTTTATCATACTAATAAAAAATATTTAGTTATAATTTCGAATTATTTAATGTAATGTTAAAATTATTTTTGTCGCTAAATAAAAATGTGTTTTTGGTTTTTTAAAATAAATTAATTGATTTACTATTTGCAACTGCTATTAAATATTACGTGATTTTTTTAAAATCTTGACTCTAATAAAAAGATTGCTTACTATCAAACAATAGTTTAATGTTAAATAATAATTGTTGTGACTTTGATAATCTCAAAATAATATAAAAATTATCTTTACTGAATATCCATCCTACAAAAATAAAATGTTAAAGTTAACATTTTTTTTTGTCGCCAGACATTTAAAAAGTGTTAAATTAACATCTCGTATTACCCGAGTTTTGTGCTGAGATTTTAACCCAAATTTTGTGTTTAAATTCCCCCCAAATAGTCTGTGTTAAAAAATAACACAAGTATTGTGTAGATCGTTTTTAACACACAGATTTTGTTGATTTTAACACAATATTTTTTACTGTGTACAGTTTCATTAAAATTTTCTACATGCGCATATTTTTATTTTTTTTTGTATTTGATTTGTTGAAAAATATCAGAAAATTGTTAACTGACTACTGGCTTCAGGATAATTTATATTAATAAATAATTCTTTAAATATTGTAGTGATTAAAGCTTATGAAAGTTAATTATAATAATAACTGTACCTGTGAAACATATTTTTTTATGCTTACTCGTATTTTTTAGAAATAATTTCCATTAAATATTAACTGGCGTATTGAAATTTAATAGAGATAATGATAAGCGTTTGAAATTTAATACGGCCATTATTATAAAATGCAACAAAGAGTAAGAAGTGAGATTAAGATTAAGTTTGTAAAGAAAATATTTAACGAGCGTATGAAATAAAATATACAAGCAAATAATTTATTTATTTATATTTTCAGTTCTATGAAGCACGGAAATTTATTTTATGATTCATTTATAAATCGATGTAATTTATCAGTTACCTCGATTTTAATTTATTAAATAATCATGAATTTAATTATTGTTTTATTATCCTCATTACTTGTTGGTAAGTTATTGTTACATTTATTATTTTTACACAAAGTTCAAATTTTAATAATTTTATATTTATATAAATGTGATTTAAATTATTATAAATACCCGGGAAAAATTTCTATATATGATTTTAAATATCCGTAAATGAATTCAAATCTGATCATATATATATATATATATATATATATATATATATATAAATATATATATATCATAGGTGATAATAATATTCATATAAAAGCACTAAAAACACTAAATGTATCATGATCATATATATGATGAAGTGTAATCATATTTAATTATATCTGATCATGTTTTCCTTGGATGGTGACAAATTCTGGTCCATAAATTTTCTATGGATTTTCTTGGATGATTTATTTGTTTACTTATTACGTTATCTGCATTTTTAGAAAGTTTTTACATTATATTATATTACTGTACATATTGATTACTTAAATATTTAAACACTGGCGCTTTGAGTGTTATAAGAAGAATTTAAAAAATTTATATCAATCGAAGATTCATTTACTAGGCTGAATATTATATTTTTTGGGCCATATTTTACATAATTTCTAAGTGTAATTAGGATTTCAAGGATCCTGTTCTTTAAGTCTTTTATTTGAAACCAATAGTTGACAAATGATGATAAATTTTAGTCTATAGATTTTCTTAGATGATGAAAAATTCTGGTTTATGGATTTTCTTGGATGGTGAAAAATTCTAGTCTATAGATTTTCTATAGATTTTTTTGGATGATGACAAGTCTCGACTTTCTACAGAATTTTTATAGATTTTCTTAGATGATGACAAATTCTAGTCTATAGATTTCCTATGGATTTTCTTGGATGGTAAAAAGTCTCGACTTTCTACAGAATTTTTATAGATTTTCTTAGATGATGACAAATTCTAGTCTATAGATTTCCTATGGATTTTCTTGGATGGTAAAAAGTCTCGACTTTCTACAGAATTTTTATAGATTTTCTTAAATGATGACAAATTCTAGTCTATAGAATTTTTATAGATTTTTTTAGATGATGACAAATTCTAGTCTATAGATTTTTTTGGATGATGTCCTAATTTTTTAAAGAATTTTTTGAAAAGTAACAATTTCTGATTTTCTATATATATTTCCAAAAAGTGACGTCCCAATTTCTTCTAGATATTGTATATATATTCTTATATAGATATCATTTGACACTTCTTAGACAAACCTAGATCATCATTAGACATCTAGCGCACCCATGCATGTTAAAAAAAATTGTAACAAATCTACATCCATGTCTGTGATTTCTTATATGATCATATATCCGATATCAGAATTTATCATACTATCATATAACATCTATGGTCATATATGATCATACCTGACATCATATGTGATTACACACTATATCATATAGCATTTACTTACATCAATATATGATCATATATGATGCTAAAATTTCTATATGATTCTACATATTGATCATATATTCCCATTTTACTCCTGTCTTAATCAAATAATAATAAAAAAAAATAATCAACGAAAATGAATTAAAATAAAATGTCACTCAGTTTAAATTATCGTTTAAAAATAAAATTTAATTGAGTAAACATCTGTCATTACGGTAGCTTATAGTAATTATTATCATTATTACTGTTATTGGTAATATATGAGACGTGCTTGGAGTTAAATTGAACTACTATTGGCTAGAATCGTGATCGTTTACAATGTCAGTGGGTCAAATTGTGTGGGAGTTTTTAAAATGACATTACAAATAATAATAATTATTAATTATTAAATAATTTTAAATTATTTTTCAGTACAAGGAATTCCAGTAGATAAATCAGATAACATTCCACTCGATTCTAAAATATTTATCCAAGATAATGGAGAAAATTTAGTAGCGCGACCGGCAGATAGACACCAAAGTAATGAACCCCCAGGAGTTCCAGTGTCTGAGACACCAGAAGCTCTGGCAATGATAAGTGCCATCACGACCAATGATGTCAATTTTATCTCCAAACCTGCTAAGGCCTTTGAGGCCAATGATATGGAAGCGTCCGTTGCTCATCCTAAGGATGATGATGACCATGAAGAGGATAATCGCACTGATAATAATCATTTTTATCACAATCGCAAGGGCGTTGTTGCCGTCGACGATGAGATTTTTGGAGATTTGGAATTAGAGAAGCAAAATTCGGATTCAAAAGTCAAAAATAATAAAATTAAAGCGGTTATTAAAGAAATGGAAAGTAAAGACTCTAAGTCCGCACCAAATATTTTTCCAGATGATCCAAATAAAGTTACGAGCATTACAGATTTACCACTTGATCTACAAAAAAAATTCACTCATGAATATATTCTTCATCACAGTCGAAAAATACAAGTACCTGGTATTGTTTTATAATAATTATTACATTTATGTCGCATTGGTAATTTCAAAAGGGCGGATATTTTTATATGCCTTTGGGTTTTAGTCACTGATTTTAAAACCAGAAGGGCGTGTAATTTTTTTTTAGTTGTTAAGTTGTTGTAGATTTATTGTAAAGCTGGAAATTGGGAAAAAAAATTTAGAAAGTCAAAAGGGGGGTAATTTGAGCGAAACTAAAAAATTGGGAGTGATTATGGATTTTATTTAAATCAAAATTTACTTCGTCACTCAGAGTTCTGGAGTAAATAAAAAATTACTCCGCATTTGGAGTAAATAGGGAGTTTGGTTTTCCAGTGGAGTAATTTCGGAGTGATCTGGATTTTATTTGAATTCAAATTTACTTCGATTCGAAGTTTTAATATTAAAATAAACTCACCTTTGGAGTAAATTTCACTCCGGACTGGAGTTTCTATACTAAAATAAACTCCCCTTCGGCGTAAATTTTACTCCAAGGAAATTAAATAAATACAAAGGCATTAGCTCCATATTTACTCCGATTCAGAGTTTTAGTATTAAAATAAACTCCCTTTAGAAGTTAATTTTACTCCAGACTGAAATTTCCATATTAAAATAAACTCCCATTCGGAGTTAATTTTACTCCAAAGAAATTAAATAAATACACAGTCATCTGCTCCTCATTTACTCCGGATTTTCCGCAAATTTTTTAGTCCCTTTCAGCTTTTAAAATTTTTTAAAAATTCTTCTTGAAACCAAAAGTGCGTATAAAAATATAAGACTTCGAAATTAGTAACGCGATATTTTCTTAATACTAATTATTATCATCATTGTTAATCAATTAAATTTTTTTTAGATACAAGACCAAAAGTAAATATTGATTCCGCGTTAAATTCAACCGCAAAGGCTCCAGTAGATTTATTACTGAGCTCAGACGAACCATTGACGTTAGAGAGCCGTCAAGAAATATTTGAAAGAAGTGAAAATTTAATAGCCCGCATTAAAAATGACGAGATAAATAAAAAAAAAATGCCAGCGGGTATTATTGCGCTTGTTAGTGCAGTTGGGCTGGCAACAATTGCAGTGATGGCATATGTTGGATTAATAGTGTGGAGGAGATATCAAGAGTAAGTAAATTTACTCAACTTATCGTTTACTTTTGTAATAAATGTCAATCATTAACATTTCAATTTATTTTTTATTAGATATCGGCACGGGAATCGTGAGCTTCTTGTCAATGACTTTGATGATGCCAATGATTTCAATAATTTTGAACTCTAGATAAAAAATAGTCTATATAAAAAAATTTAATAAATAAGTACATGAGTCTGTGATAAAAAAAAGGACACGGTGACGCGATTAGTTTTTTTTTTGTGCTAAATAATTGTAGAATTAAAAAACATTTTTTATTTCATTAAATTACTTGTATACCTGATGGCTCATTATCATTACTATTATTATTATTATTAATTAATTATTAATTAAATTATTGATTAATTAAATGTACACATATAAGATCCTAGACAATTTATAAATTAAAAAACGTCTTCTTTTTTTTTTAATTGGTAACTTTTATTAACTTTTTTCCTCTAATTATTTTTATAACATTTAAAACTTCATTTATAATTATCTTATTTACAAGCAAGTTTTTAAAAAAAAAAATTAATTTATTATCGGAAAAAAATTGTCTGTTGCCAGGCAAGAATTTATTATAAAAAAAAAAAGTTTTAATAAAAAAAAAAATATGATAAATGATAACTGAAGATAATACTGCAGTAATTATTATTAAATAATAATATAAATTATTTACTGGCAGTATTGACACCGCAACCAAAAAAAATATTTTTAATTGAAATAACTAAAAGGTAACTACAGTTTATTTAAATTTTGCGAGGTGTATTGTCGAAAAATGCAGCAATTGATTTTATTGATACGTATTTTTTAATAAATTTTTCTAGTTTATTTCTTTTTGGTCACGATAAGTGGTCCGACGTTGTCACATGTAGCTTCATTGTGTTTGCCATGTGCTCCATCACAATAAGGCCACTGTTAAAAAAAATTGTTTTCATTAATTAATGATAAGAATTTATTTATTTATTGTATTTATGAAGGGCGTTCTCAGATAGTGCCCCACGTTTTAAAAATAGTGGATTATCTTTAAACTGTCAGCTGTATTCAAATTTTATTAATTGAAAAAAAAGCAGTTGCAATTTCGTAGGGATGTAAATTTGAAAAAAAATTATTTACAATTGACATCAATTAGAAGTTTAATAAAATTTGGTAAGTAAATTTGAGCTTCTTAAGGGGGAGAGGGGTCTGAGATACAAAAAAAAGAGAGGATATTTTTGTGATTTTTTTTTTCAAAGTACCTTTGTTATTAAAATTTTTAAAATTTGTGACATTATTTAGCATCATTTCAAGAATGTTCTGCTAAATTTTCATAAAAAAATATTTAAAAATAAGCTAGTGGTAGTGGGGAGAGACGAGTCATCTCAAAAAAAAAGTCTCCATGCCGCAGGCAGGATAACTCATGACTGCTTCATTTGAAATCAAAAAACCAAAAATATTTCTTTAGTACATAAGTTTATCTAGGATTTGAACGAAGGATTTTTTTTTTTCAATAGCTACTTATTTTTTAATTAAACAAAAGGAAGAATTTTTAGCAAAAATCCGTTTTTTGATTGCACCTTTACCAAAAATTCAAAAATGAATATTTTGTTTATTCCTTCGTTCAAATCCAAGATAAACTTATGTACTAAAGAAATCTTTTTGGTTTTTTGATTTCAGACTAGGCAGTCATGAGTTATCCTGCTTACGGCATGGAGACTTTTTTTAAGGTGACTCGTCTCTCCCCACTACCACTGGATTATTTTTCAATGTTTTTTTATGAAAATTTGGCAGAACATTCTTGGAATGATGCTTAATAATGTCACAAATTTAAAGAATGTATGGTAATTAATTAAAAAAAAGTTGAAGCATTAATTTAAAAGAGGGCAATGAAATTTATTTGGTTGGGAATTTTCGAATATAAACGACGGAAGCTTCTCTAGTTAATTAATTTCTTCTATAAAAAATATCTACTTGTCTATGCAATAAAAAAAAAAGTAAATAAAAAATAACAATAATTTGAAAGTAATGATTGAAAAAACAAAAACAAAAAAAAATAAATAGTAGTGTCATAAGTAAAAATAAAACAAAATTATCAAGTAGTGATATGAATATTAAAAATCTATTTTTATTAAATGACAATTCAAAGACTTTGTCATTTAATTGTAAAGTAAAAAGCGTAATAACAGTGAATGTATAGATGACCTCAATGCGAGTCATGAGAGTTTAATTTACTGTATTACATAACGATACTATAATTTGATAATAAATATTCCACAATCAGTTGTCAACAAATAAAAATTTTGTAAACAAAAATAGTCATGATACCGAAGTTAGCAGACAATTCAAAATTTTCGAATTTTTTTTTTTTTAACAATTTAATATACAAAAAAAAAAAGAAATAAAAATATGCACACATAGGAAATTTAAAAAACTACAGGTGCAATTTTTTAAAATATTTTTTTTTTTAATTTATCGTTTTAAAAAAAATCCAAAAATTATTAGAAGTCGGCTAATTTCAGTATCATAAATAATTGCCTTGACCGATAGATTAAATTAAAAAAAAAAATAATAATAATAAAAACATACGTTTTCGCTTCGCCAGCAACGACAGAAAACTGCTTTTTCAGTTATATCTTCAACATCAATAGTATCGACTACTTTACTGACGTCCTTCTTTACTTTATGATTGACACGTGCTTTAAATGACTGTAACAAAAAAAAACCATTAGCAATAAAACCTTAGACTCAATAATTTATAAATTTAAATCAACATTCATAAATAATAAATTACACAAAGTAATTAAATAAAATATACAACTAGAAATTTATTTATTTATTTTTATAAATAAATAAACAGTAAAATAATTAAACAGCTGGTAAAAAAATTGATACAAAAAAAAATTACTGACCTTTTTTGCTTCAGGACACCAGACTTGATAGGACATGTATCCTAGTCCTGCTACTAAAGCTGTCGGTGGGATTAAAGACAACCAGTCTTTAACTGTAAATAGAAAAGAAGAGTTTTTGTATGATACTGAAAATATCTGACATCAAAAAATTTTTAAATTTTTATAAATCAGTTACTCGTAAATAAAATATAATTTTTTTAACTCTAGTACTTTCAGTATCGTGTTTTTTTTTTTTGGTACTGAAGTTAGCCGACGTCTAATAATTTTTGGATTTTTTTAAAACCGATAAATTATAAAAAAAAAAATTATTTTTAAAAATTGCACCAGTAGTTTTTTTAATTTTCTACTTGTGCATATTTTAATTTTTTTTTTTTGCAATTGATTTGATTTAAAAAAGATCTGAAATTTTTTATTGTCTACTAACTTCAGGATCATTTTTTTTTTTTGTTCATTTTTTTTTTTATTAATTACAGATATTTATTATTATGTTTTTTTTTTTAATTAAAATTTTATAATTTAATGGATTCTGAAATAAGAGAAAGGCTGGAGTTCCATGTTGGATTTAATTATTGATGAATTAATTATTGCTGACATAGAAATAATAAAATTTTTAATAGAATCGTGACTAATAAATTTATTTTATTACCTCCAAGTTTAAACCATCCGCCAATTGAATTAGGAATTGGTAATCCAGATAAATAATTTGGCAGAGAAACTTTAACGACGTGTGATATTGTCTCCATTTTTAACAGAACTGCTTGAGTCAATTCCTCTACTCTTTTATCAATTGATTATTTCAATTTATCCATAAGAATTTTGTTAATTTAATTATTTATTACAATAAAAAGTAATTGAATAAAATTATTTTTTTAAAAAAGTCCATAAATTAATTATTAAAGAATTTTAATTCATAAAAATTTTAATTAATTATTTTTGTAAAATTAATTACTGAGTTCAATTAATTGTCACTTATAAATATTTCTAATAAATGTTTTTATTACTAGAAATTTATTAAAAAATTAAAAAATTAATTTAAGAAACGTTAATTCAAAAATTCTTTAGTGCGGTAACGTTTTAGCGCGAAATTTAAAAAATAAAAATTAAAGAAATTTTCTAACTCATAAGTTATGAGTGTGAATGTAGCAGACATGAGACATTTTATAAATTAAAAAAAATGCAGGTATAGATTTTTCATTGATTTAAATTAGCATTTTTTAATTTTTATTCTACTTCTACATTTCTAATAACTTATTATTCGAATATTCAAATTTACCGCGCAAGTAATAAGAATAATTAATAAGTTATCGATGAAAATAAAAATTTTTTAGTATATTTTGTAGTCTAATTAATATAATTATTGATACATGTAAATTTTAATGAAATTATTAAATTTCAATTTTGAAATTTCGCGCTGTTGGCGCTACTGCGCATTGCTGTAAGCGTTCAACTTTTTGCTAAAGTGGGGGTGGGAGAATGAATCGCAAAATCGATTGCTTTGTATTAACTGGCGGTCCAATAGCGGCAGTCAGTATCGTCGACAACGGCAGCAGTAGTCCAGATTCTTCTTTACGTTTAAATTAAAACACAGTATTGCAGTTAATTCGCGGAATTATCCATTAAATTTATTGCTCATAGTAATTGTTCAATTAAAATGTCCAGTGTTTGTAAAATTTAAATTGTGGGAAGTGTCTGTGGTGTCGTTAAGTGTTGAGTGTTCAGTGCTAGTGTAAAGTGTTGCGAATTGCTGATGCTGATAACTTCCAAGTTCCTGAGCAAAATCATCTGGCATCGTCTGGTGGGAAATAGCAGTCAAGTGACGTTTTTTAGCTGCAATACACTTGGAGCAATTTAAATTAAATCTCCAAGTGTATTAG
Source organism: Microplitis deprimator (assembly GCA_964016945.1). Lineage (NCBI taxonomy): Eukaryota > Metazoa > Arthropoda > Insecta > Hymenoptera > Braconidae > Microplitis > Microplitis deprimator. The sequence continues at coordinate 3,253,858 of OZ024709.1, read as the reverse complement.
GACACCCTTCTGCATATTATTTCCCCACCAAGGTTTGTTCAAACACTCAAGTGTTTTTTTTTCAATTTTTTAAATATTTTTCAATCATATTCTGCCGCCATTTTATTTCGTCGTACGATTTTTAGTTTTCTCCAATTTCTAATAATTTATTTTTCAAATATTTAAATGCACTCTATAATTACATAGACATAAAAAATTTCAAACAAATTATTATTGTAATTTTTGTGAATGAAAATATTTTCAAAAATTATTAAAATTTTAATTTTTAATTTTAACGACAATTTCGCACTGTCGCCCATCAATTTGCGCATTTTGTAAAAAATATTTTTTAATTTATCAAAAGGCGGTAAAAATTCAAATTTAACTTGACTACCGTAGTCTGTAAAAATGAAAAAACTAATGCGCATGCGCGGGAACAAAATATTTGCTCGTAAGGTGGCGCCACCAAGTTAATAAGCAGGCAGTCATCTGGTAAACGCCGGCACAAAAGGGTGTGTGATGTTTTTTCTGATGGACAGTAATAATAATTTGATAACATCCTTCTCCATCAGTCGTACAAAACATCAACAACAGTAACTAGCAACAGCACAAACTAAATCTAACCGTGATCGCGGGTTTTCGCGCATACACTTGCGCGTCTACCGTGCGCGTCATACCTCGTAATTAAATTCGCTCGTTTCCTAAATAAATAAATACTCAAATAAATATTAATTTAAAAATTAACTTATCATCATAAAAAAAAAGTGCTCACCTAATTATAAATTCATAACCCGCCATAACCAATAAATAATAAAACAAATATCCGGCGCATTATTTTTAAAAAAACAAGTAAATGGTGAATGGCGATTTGTGGTGATAAAAAATCATAAGGGTGAGGGTAAAAAAGGATTTTAAAATATAATGGAGTTAAGTGAAGTAGTGAAATAAAAAAATATAATAAAAGGCGGCAGTAAAAAGGTAAAGGAAGCTCGAGGAGGTAAAAAAAAAGAGTTAAGAGTACACAGTACAGAGTCGAGGTAAAGAGGAGGTGGGTAGTGAAGGTAAAAAGAGAGGAGGGAAAAGACGAAGACGACGTGCGAGGGCGCGCAGGAGTTTTAGTATCCCCTGGACATTCCTGTCTGTTGGCATTGGAAATTTAAAATAAAATAAAATAAATCTGTATCAATTATCAAGTTTTTAAAAAATCAAATCACTCGGTTCTGTGTCATTATTTAGTAATTAATTAATTAATTAATTATTTGAATTTTCGGTAACTAGTATCCGGTTACTGTGAATGATAACTGGTATTTGCTGTCTGGTATGTACCCTCTTTATTTTTTTAATACCAAAGGAATACCAAGTAGTCGTTTTGCTCATTAACTTTCAGTCGTGTTCACTGAACGATAAAATTGTGCATACGCAATAATAAGTGCGCCGGTATCAAATGTTAAGTTGTAAAGAAAAATTTTCAGAGTGATGATTTAAAAATTTAAATATTTAATAATTTATTTATTGATAAAAGACGGAGTTTTGTTTTAAATGTCAGATTAAAAGCGCGGGAAAATTTAAAAAAATAATTGATGTGTAATTGATACTAATATCGGTCAATTGTCATAAATTATTTTGATGAGTTTGAGTTTGAGTTTAAATCAGTGATCAAATGTGTTGTGTTTTTTTTTAAATAATGCGGTGTAATTATTCTGATAATAATAACAATTGATTAAATTAAATGACAGGAGTGATATATAATTGAGTAATAAAATAATATAAATATTACGTGGGGATCGATGTGCTGTGCAAAACATGGCTGAGGAGCTGCTGGTCACGCTTAGCAGAAGCGACACCGCGGGATTTGGATTTTCGCTTCTTGGTACTGCCGGTCTGCCTCATGTTATTTATGATATTGTTGAAAATTCACCAGCAGCTGATTGTGGAAAGGTCAGTTTTTTAAATTATTATTTGAATTTTTTTTTTTATAATTGTAATTATTGTAATTATCGTCATTATTAATTTTTGAAAAATGTTTTTGGTGTTAAGATTCTAATTTTTGAATTTTTTATGAGCTAGTGCGATATAATAAAAAGGTTTATTGGAACTGTAGGCCGAATTATGGGCGTATCGACCCGCTGGGTTCAAGTCAAGAGAGACCTTCATACTCTGGCTCTTTCTTTGATATTTTTTTCGAGTGAACCTGTGGAAAAAAATTATTTTATGAAAGATTTCAAAAATATTCGATGTGTGGGAATTCTAAACTTAAAAAGATTAGAACTTTTGTAAGTTTTATAGTAAAAAACTTTTTTTTGAGAAGTTTATATGAGCGATTTTGAGTCAAAAAAGACAGTTTTAAAATAAAGTTTGAAAATGTATTTTACCCCGGTTTCGAAAAAGCAAAAACTTGTAATTTTGAATTTTTATGGATGTTTTTGATTCTTATGGGGCGATTAGTTTTTAATGAGAACTTTTTTGGAATGAGGGTAAAAATATATTTTGAAAAATATCACGTAATTAATTCCAAATAGACATATTTTTATACGCCCTTTGGACTTTAGTTACTAAGTTTAAAATCAAAAGGGCGTAGAATGTTTTCTTTAATTGCTGATCATAATCTAGACTTAAAAAAAAAATTGAAAGTCAAAAGGGCGCATAATTTAAGCTCTTGCCCTTTAGGTTTTCAAAATTTTTCTTTTAATTTTTAGATATAAGATAAGTCTACAAAACGATTGATAATTAAAAAAAAATTATACGCCCTCTTGGCTTTAGAGAGTTTCCTAAAGCCAAAAGTGAGTATAAAAATATAAATTTTTTTTTTCACTCAAAATTCGCTTATATAAAGTTCTAGATAAATGTTCTACAAAATTAAAAAAGTTCCACTAAAGTTCTAATCGGTTTCAAGTTTCGAAGCTCCACATGTTGAACTTTTTTGAAATTTTTTTTACACGGGAATTCAATGCAAGTTCTAATGAATTTAGTAATCGGTAGTTTATGATACTAAGTTATTTAAAAGGTAATAATGGTAACTGGTATGTGGTTGAGTTGTTGGTTTTGTTACGGAATTTAAAAAAGGACTAAGGATACAATCTTGTATCTTGTCTATTCGCGTCTCGCGTGCCGGATGATGTCTATTGTATATAAGGAGTTATAGACTTGCTTTGCATTCCTCATATTTTTCCGACTGATTTTTACTCCAGATGTTTTATAAATCGAACATCAAGGATTTTTATTTTTCCAGTTGATTACATAAATTATGACAAATAGGTTTAGTTTTTAATTAATAATTATTTTACTAGACTTGATAAAAATTGAATTATTGTATTTTTGTTCTTATGGTGAAATTTGTATTAAATTTCCCCATATGTGGATTAATTCGCTTAGATTTTAAAAATACTATTGATTTAAATATTTATATATGTGGGATATATTTTATACCGATAGTGGCCACAGCGCAATTTGAATTTGAAATTTTGAAATTAACAAAAAATGCAATTTCTATAGATTTTGTATAAAATAATTTTGAAATTTTAAGATTTAGGTCATTTCTGTTATTTAAATTTTTCGATATTTTTATTGCCGCCGAAAGTTATTTTAGTAAAATATTTAATTTTAATTAAATTATCGTGTGATTTAAAAAAAAAAATATTAATTATGCAGGTTAATTTATAAAATAATTACAAATATATAAAGTTCAATAGGTCATAGATTTAAATTTAATTAATTCTTTAATAAATGAACGCTCATATGTTATTAGAAATTCGACGATAATAAATATATAAATTTATATGAAAATTATTTAAAAATTTTACTCAAAAATATTTTAATTAATTTTGAAATTGTTTCCAAAATTTTTAAATAAAATAATTTTTCAAATTCGCGCGAAATTTCAAATTTAAAAAAAGTTATAAAAATTACTACTTATTTTATTTTATTTAAAATTAAATTTTAAATAACCGAAAGCTTTAATTTTAAATAAATAAATATTTTAGTAAACGCAGTAAAATTTTATCACAAAAATGACGATAAAAAAAAGATGATCATAAAAACTATAAAATCTCCCGTGACTTTCAAAAATAATTTAAGTAGTAAAATTATTAGAGAAATTTATTTTAAATTCACTTGATATATTTCGGGGTTCGAATGACAAATTGTTAAAATAAAGTAATTAATTTTCACCCTAATATATATACGTTATATATATCGAGTAAAATATATTTAGGTCACTATTCTCATGGATTTAAATTTAATTTAGAATTAGTTAGATTACTAGATACTTGACTGAGTACCAACAATTATCTAGCTTGATATCCGGTGATGATAAACCACAAAAGAGACTAAAGGGGTATGCGCACAAAGAGAAAGAGAATGCAATTTAGTAAATTATCGGTTGTTAACATGAACGATGGGCTTGTCATCATACTTTATTATATAATAAATAGAAATACAATTAATGTATTTAAATTTTTTTTCATTTCAATGATTACTTATATACAGTATATATATAAACATATATTCAGACATTACAAGTAGCCAGAAAAAAATAGAACGTGCTCTCATTGTTATTATTTTTATATTTTTTTTTTTCGGTAATTTTCATTTCAGTCTTTGTTTACTTTTTTTCCGCCTCTTATATTTTTTTCCGCTCATTTTACATTCGTGATATAAATTTTCAAAGATTACCCTGGCGGATTTTAATTGCACGGAGATATAACACCGGCTTTAGCTTTATTACCTCCGGAATGGGGAAAAGGGATCTCGTGTAGTTGGTTTTTATGATAGATAGATATATAGATACATTTTACATATATTTATATACATATGGGTAAAAATTTTGGAATAGAAGAAGGGAAGTTTTTAACTGGCGCCAGGAACTATTGAGTTAAATTTACTATTTTTTTTTTTTTGTACACGTACACGTATTACTTTTTGTCATTAAGGACATTTTCAGATAATGACCCCCAGTTTTTAAAAAAATTCAATGACTCAAATGCCATAGTATTCAAATTTTTTTAGTTAATTAAAATACAGGTGAAGCATTAATTGAAAAAAGGACGACGTGGTTACAATTTTTCCGAGATAAAAATTTGAAAAAGAAAATTAATTACAGTTGACATCAATTAGGAGTTAAACGAAATTTTTCAAATAAATTTCAGTAAAATCTTTATGTCAATTTTATATGATTTTGAAGTTAGCAGACAATTAACAATTATCTGATTTTTATTTCAACAATTTAATTTAAAAAAAAAAGAAAACTAAAAAAATGCACATGTAGAGAATTTAAAAAACTATGGGTGCATTTTTTTAAAAATATTTTTTTTTTATAATTTATCGTTAAAAAAACAATTCAAAAATTATTAGATGGTTAATTTCAGTCTCATAATTTTATCATTTAAAATGAAAAATTTTTTAGGCTAAAATTTATTTACCAAATTTCATTTAAGGTCGAAGGTGTCGGGGGTCTAAGGAAACGTGACGTTTGCAGCTCATCAATTTTTCAAATTTTTCTCGGTTTTTGAAAATTTTATTTTTTTGTTACGATAGAAAGTCATTCTTTTAATATTTGTAAAGATATAAATATATCCGTCATAATTCAAGGGGAGGGGATATATTTGTGACGTAATATTGATACGAGGTATCGCGGAAAACGTGACAGCGTGACGTGGGGTAGTGGGGTCCAAAAAGGTAAAATTTTGCGTGACGTATTTTTTGAACGGCTCAAAAGTCATTGAATATTTTGAAAAAGAGAGAGGGGTACTGTCTGAAAATGACCTTAATATAAACGTTTTTATATAATATATATTAGAAAAAAGTTTTTTCTAACAGATGATTAATATTTTATTATTTTCTATCCATCAATGGATAAAAATTTTTTAAAATTTGAATTTGAATTCAAAAAAAAATTTTTTTTCTTTAGAAATAATACGGAAGTGTAGATAAATATGAAAATATCATAGTTATAGCTCAAGGTTATCGTACTTTGACCTATATTTCATATTCACAATTTGATGTTATGTCTTGTTAATGGTCATTAATTTTTTTAAACGCTGATTCATTGATATATTACTAATTATTTTGTCATATATTACAGACAGTGAAATAAATGTGGTCGTAAATAATAATTTATTTTTAAATTTACTCACGCATTCAATTACGATAATAATCTACTATCTGAGTAATTAACAATCCATAGAAAATAATTAAATTTATTAGTAAATAATAATTTTTTTTTTTTTTTTTTTTCATTGAAATTTCTATGCGTAAAAAAATTTCGTGTGAGATTTATTTTTAAAAAAATATCTTATCTGTAAATGTCTCGCGTGTATTGTTAAAGTCTAGTGTAAAATATTTATGTAGCTAATGACTGATTTTTATCAGACATTTTTATTTTAAATTTTAAACGAAAAAATAATGTGTGGTTAAAAAAATATATAACTGTAATAATAAAAAAATAAAAATATTATTTTATGCACAAGTGTATTAATAGTTCGTGCAACACGCAAAGATTATCTAACACTGATTCATTTGATCGTTTATTACAGTTTATTATCTATATCTTAGTGATTCACTTGATGATAATATTTTATATTATTATGTTTTATTTACAAATCGATAAGTTTGCTCTAATTGTACTGAGTGTGTAATGAGATTAGTTTAACGCCATGCCAATTATTGCTGATTATTTATTTATCTACACAATAATCATTTATTATCTGTATTAAAAAAAAAATTTTTTCAAGGAAAATCTTCATCGTAAACTTGAAAATTTAGAAAAGTAGATTTTTTTTTTAACTTCAAAATAACGAAAACTTATTTAATATTTTCAGAAAATTAATTTTTGTTAATTTTCATCTTAAAAATTTTTGGTAATTAATTGTTTTGATATTTGTATGGAAAATTTTTTAAATTTATGTGAACAAGTCAAAATTTTTATAAAAATTATTTAAAATTATTAATATAAGGCATAGAAATTGTCTGACAATTGACGTCAATTGGCCAGCAAAAAATTGACCGATGGTAATTTTTTAAATTTAATGACAGTTTCCGCGTCAACTTAATTTTCCCTAGAAAATTATTTTGTAAAAAATTGAGTGAAAAACTTTTTACTGTAATTTCGCATCTTAATAGAAGTGATGAAAAATTTTTAATGAATTTTTTTGAATAAACAAATCGAACTTTATATTGACTGATACGACTTGCAGTTCTTACAATTATGAGTACTTGTGCACTAAATATCGCCGAGGAAATTGTTTTATAAAAAATTGACCGAAAAATTTTTATGATACTGAAGTTAGCCGACTTCTAATAATTTTGGAATTTTTTTAAAAACGATAATTTTTAAAAAAAGAAAAAAATTGCACCTATAGCTTTTTAAATTTTCTACATGCGCATATTTTTATTGTTTTTATTTTTTTGTAACTGGTCTGTTGAGAAAAAATCCGAAAATTTTTTATTGTCTGCTAACTTCAGGATTATAAAATTTTTGATGTCAATTGTCATTCAATTTTTCATAATCTGACTGAACATAAAATTGACGGTAATTTCGCATCACTATTCAAAAAAAAATTTGATAAAACGTTGAATTTGTTAATAAAAATTCAGAATACATTCAAATTTACTTATAAATTATACTTTTTTAAGTTTTTAAAAAATTTCACTCAGTTCCATAGAACGTCTTAAAATTTGATGTTTTTTATGGTCAACATTTTAGAAATTTTTTTTTTTACTGTCATAAGTTATTTGAAAAATTAATATTTGAAATAACAAAAATATGATCCTTAAGTTAGCAGACAATTTACAATTTTTGGATTTTTTTTTTCAACAATTAAATTACAAAAAAAAAAAAGAAAAAAAAAATGCACGTGTAGAAAATTAAAAAATCTATAGGTGCAATTTTTTAAAATATCTATTTTTTTTTAATTTATCGGTTTGAAGAAAATTCAAAAATTATTTAACGTTGGCTAACCAGATTCATAAATATATTTTTCATGTTAACTTTATTATTATTAAAATTATTACGTACACCAGAAATTTTTTTGTTTTACCTTTTAATGAGCTTTGTTAAGTTAAGTCGGTTTACAAACGGGTTAAATGTTTATTGCATGGATTAAAAATTGAGAGTACTGTGCAGTACTTTATTATACTTATAATAATTTTTTTTTATGTGTATACATAAAAGCTTAAATGAGTTAACATAACAAGCATTGCGCAATTGAACAATGAACATGAAAAAAAACTTGGCTTTCATGTTTTGTTAATTAAAACTAGGATTGTTATTAAAAAATATTTTTTTTTTTGTATAAGTTAATTATTTTTAGTCTGCTTAGTATTTTCCATTGTAACAAAAGAATAAAATTATAAAGCTCAGTTGAAAACTTCAATAGAATATAATTTTTTTATCATTCGGACTGCAAGTTCTACAAGAGCATAAAAGATGTTAAAACTTGAGCTTACGGTAAAGTTTTAGCGTCGCAAAATCTACTTTTGAATGTTAAACTTACAAGTTTAAATGTAAAGTAGATTTAATTGTTAAAATACGGAAATTGTATGCATATATAACATCAAAGTTCTAAATAGACGAGTGTTTAAAATGAAAGATATCTTTTGGAGAGAAAATTCTCATCGCTTTGCTCGTTACTACTATGCTTCAATGAGTTTTGTATATAATGATGAGTATGAAATTAATATTTTATCATAAAAATAATTAACTTGACAAACTGACATTTAAAATTCAACCCCAAATTTAAACTTTTACTTATCTTTAAAAATTATCCTTATCTTTACAGTTAAAAATGATGTCGCGTTTGATCATCACTTAAACCCTTTTTTCATTAAAAAATTAATTCACTCATTAAATTGATTCATTTATTTCAATTTTTTAAAAATAATTTTTTTATTACAAACTTTAAAAATTAACATCCAAAAGTTATTGTAAAATAATCGAAATTCTGGCTAAACTATTACAGATATGACAAAAATGTATATAAACAATTTGGTAGCTAATTAAATTCTCTACAAAAAATGTCTCATTGCATTTTCACGTACATCCAATTGTTTCAACGCAATTGCTACTTGAAGTAAGAAAATAAATATAGCCATATTTTAAAATTCAATAATCCCGCGTTTATTTTCTCTATAACTTCAAAACTATTAGAGATACGTCAATAAGCCATCAGATCTTTTTTGTAGCAAATTAAATTTCCTACAATTTTTGTATGAAACATTTTTTTCTAAAATCCATAGTTTTGCTACAAATTCCATAAATATATTTTTAATGAGCTCAATTAATTGTTTAATGATATAAATAAATAGATGATATCAATTATCTATATATAATTATTCATATATATTTTTTTTACTGATATATATATTTAATACTTTATCATAAATTTCACTTTACACCCACATATAAACTGTTTCACGATGTTTCCATTCACTAGACGCTAGAGTACCTTTCCGTTTCCGGGTGACGATATAAAAGAGAAGGTATATGTATATATATATGTATAATATAAAATACAATATATAAAGTCTAGTCGTCTGAAACGAGATGCAAAGTAAGGCGTCGTCGTCGGTTGGCAAATCTCTTCAAATGTAATATCGTCGTAGTAAAAAGTCGACCTCATCCACTATATTTATACAAAAATATACTCGAGAATAATATTTATCTATAAATATTTACGCATATATTTTTTTATTAATAACAAAACTTTTTTTTCAATATAAATACATGAATATTGAGCATAAAAAAATATTAAAATTTTTTAACAACAATTTTATTGCAACCAGTGAAGTTTTATAAATTAAGTCACAATATTTGTTGTGAATAATTTAATTATACTCCAAATTTATTCAGTAATTAAAAATTTCATTATTTATATTTTAGACTTGGGGAATTAATTAAAAATTTTAACAATTAATTAAAAAAAAAAAAAACAATTCTAGTTAAAATTCCAATTTTTACTTCCACATATTAAGTGAATAATTTATCAAAAGTATAAAAAAAAATGTGATGTTAATTTTCAAAATTTATCTATCAGCAAAAACGGAGCAAATATTAAATATCAAATAATAATTAAATCAATGGCATTATAGAAATACTTTTTAAATTTAGTGGTTTGAAAATTTATCAGTTTGAAAATTTATCAGTTTTACGAGACAACACAACACTTTACAATTTCAATACGCCGTAGTAAAGTGCAACGTAATATTATTATGTATATCAAGAAGGATACATACCTTTACCTTCGTAATACTTGCACTTGCACATTGCACACAACAAACTAGTATCATATTACTATAGATATACGGTAACATATTGCAAATACAAGCAAAAGTGATTCACGTGGGTATTTACTGTGTACATTACACACAACATGTGTGTATTTAAGTGCAAACACCCTTAAAATATCGAGCTTCCAATAAATTATCTATACAGTCAACTACCCATTGTAATTTTCTTATCATCCAAATTTACTTACAATCGACTTCCTGTCATAAGTCTGGTCTAGAAGACGTAAAGAAATTTTTTTTGTAATTTCAGTCTTTCCATTACCGTGTATTTAGTTTTGTTCTCGACTACTCGTTATAAGCCTGTTTTATTTTATATCATTTTAAACGTCATAAAGTAGAAGTAGATTTTACCGCTTTCAGTTTTGAAATTTAACACCGAAAATTTTAATACCTACACCGCCAGGACTTAGCCCAGTTTTTTTTACAGTCGACAAACTCTACATTGTAAAAAATCGGGGGTGAATTCGGAGTAATTACGGATTTTATTTAAATTCAAATTTACTCTGTGACTCAGAGTTTCGGAGTTTAAAAAAAAATCACTCCGAATACGGAGTAAATATGAAGTTTGTCGTTTCCTCGAAGTAATCTGGATTTTATTTAAATCTGCATTCACTCTGATTCGGAGTTTTGATATTAAAATAAACTTTTTTTCGGAGTAAATTTTACTCCGAGGGAATTAGTAAATAAACATTCATCTGCTCTGCATTTAATCCGCGTTCACTTCGCAAATTTTTTAAAGTGTAGATTATCAAGTATTAATATACTAGTTCTGAACGGCTAGATTTACTAATCAGCAAAATCATTAAACTTAAAATTTTGCTCGTATATATTACATATATTATGCATATAAACCCATAAAGTTATATGCAAGTTACAACCCAAGTTTATTCACGCTAACAAGTTAAGGTCGATGTACTTTACTTTACTTTATTTTTTTTTATCTTTCATATTGCTAATTAATAAAAAAATAAAATAGAAGAGAAAAAAAAATTACAAGTGATATTTTACCTGATAATCTACTCAAATATTTGTTTATTTTTATTAAACTTTATCTTTACGACAATAATTTTTATTGTTATATTAAATAATAAATTCAAAATTTTTTTTAAATGTTTCTGAGGAAAAAAAATTAAATTATTAAAATAATAAATTTGTAGTTGTGGTAAATTACCACATTATAAATCTAAGTAAAAAATTTTATTACTTAAATTAATAGTATATTTAAATGGTTGAAGTTATAAATTATTGACTTGATTGGCAGTGAAAGAATAACTAATTAATAAATAAATGAAATGAATAAATAAGTTGAAATTACACAGAATGATAATTAATGACTTTGTGAAAGTTTCATTTCGAATAGATAATTAATTAAAATTGGTCATTAAGACAAAGTTATAATTAAGACATTTTCCTGGTAGTTGATACTAAAATATTTAACGCACAACTCTTGATAATTACTTTCGGAGTTTGTTCAAATATTTATTCCATCATACATTTCATTATTTTATTTACTAACATTTATATTATTTTTCAATTTATGTTTTATTAACAATTATTCGTTCAATCTCTTCTCTATGTATTTTAATTTTTTGAATTATTACCCCCCCCTCCCTTTGAAAAATTTTAATATAAATAAAATAGTTAAACATATTTTATATATATATTTATATATTGGCATTACTGCTGATGCACTGAAAAAAAAATTCGTAAACTGTAAGTATTTGATTCGAATTCGAAATTTAGTTTAAATTTTGAATTAAAATTGAACACATAAAAAAATTTTTATTACAATTTGCCAATAATTGAATTTTTTTTACAAAAGGTTCGAAAAACTGAATTTAAATTTTTCAAAAATTCAAATTATTTCATTCGAATTCGAATATTTGGTTTTAATTTCGAATTTTTAACACATGAAAATTTTTTTTATTACAATTTGCCAATAATTGAATTTTTTTTACAAAAGATTCGAAAAACTGAATTTTAATTTTTCAAAAATTCAAATTATTTGATTCAAATTCGAATAATTGGTTTGAATTTTGAATTTTTAACACTCGAAAAATTTTTTATTGTAATTTGCCAACAATAAAATTTTTTTTCATAGGATTCGAAAAACTGAATTTGAATTTTTAGAAAATTTTAATGACTCGATTTCCCGCGAATTATTTTTAATTTCAAATAATTAACACTCACAGTAAATGTTAAAAAATAATGTATTATAAAATTATACAATTGTTAATAATTTAGGAATTTTCTCGTGTTAATTTTTTCTCGATTCTTTAAATTCTTTCCCAGTAATTTAAATTGTGTCACTAATGACGTCACTTTAATTACTTTTCTGTACTTCAATTTCTCTCGTAATCGATATGCAAATTTCCATTCATTGAGTCGATTTTCATCTCAAATTACACTTAAAAATTCACATGTGTAATGTATGTAAATTTTTATTACATCAGTAATGAGGATCCTTAAAATTTTTTTTTCACAAGATCAGAAATGTTTGGCCTGCTAAATCGTAACAAGAATATCCGTCGCAGGCATCTCGTATACGACGAGCTCAAACGAGTCATCATTTCTTGTTCTGAATCTCAGAAGGATCGATTGTTTCTTTCATTTTTTTCGATTATCACATTTCTGAGTCAACTTTTTACTTGCGATAAAGTTCTCCATCCCAAGCCACCTAGTGAGCATTCCTTCAACTAAAATAACAATAATAATTTTTTGAATTTTCAAATAATTACTATTAATTATTAATTAACATTATTATTAATAATTAAATTTTTATTCAAACTTAAAAAAAAAAAATCATATCCATTTAGAAAAAAAATAAAAACAGGTTTAGAATGTAATTAAAAATAAAAATCGAAAATTAACCCGTGACATACTAAATAAAATAAAAAAATAAAAAAGTTTAAATAAAGAGGTTGTATTACTCATGTTACCTTGAGCAATGATTCTTGTACTTCACCCTCACTTATTCGATATATATTTCCAGCAACCTCGAATCAATCTTGTAATTCGTTCACGTAACACTTTTTCATTTCACCTGTGATATAACAACAATAACATCTACAAAAATAACTACAACAATAACAATCCGTAACAGGATAATAACAATTTAAAATTCGCGGGTCATAATAATCTGATAATAGTAATAAAAATAAAAATACATTTTTTTTTTATCAACTTTCCTTGTCGGGTTAAAGCCGCGAATCTTTTCCCTTTTCAATAACCCGTTTCCAGTTGTTACATTATATGTTATTTTCTCACAATGATCAGCAATTGTACTTTCATATTACGAATTACTTAATACTTAATATGCTTATAAAAAAATTATATCACTTTATTTGTCATTCTTATTCCGTACAAGTACTCGACATTATTTTTCTTCGTATATAATTTTTTTTTTCTATGCAATCTTTTGTTGAATTGGACTAGATTTCCTAGTGCGATTTTTCTCGTACAAATTTCACTAGTCATATATATATATATATATATATATATATATATATATATATATATATATATATATAGATCTCAAGTAACTTTGCTCTGAAATAACCTATTTGAGAAAAAAATAAGGTGAGAATTGAGGTCGGCAAACTTGTGAGAATGCTATTAAAGTAGACGGTAAAAAAAAAAAAATAAATAAAAGTAGAATCAGGATAAAAGTTGGCGGGTTTTTTTTTAAGGGTGGGTTTTATATTTAATTATTATTTAAAATTGAATTATTAAATTAGAGATAATTTAAATGTATTTTAAATATTAATTAAAATATGAGTGAATGTATCATACATCAGACTAATGTAAAATTGTTAATAATTAGAGTAAATAATTAATAAAATGAAATTTTGAAAAAATGCGCATTTAAAAAATTTGAAAACTAAAAAGTGTATTTTTTATAAATATTTTTTTTTTAATTATTTACTCTATAATTTTTAATTTGTCTGATGTCTGCTACATTTACACACAATTCAAATATATTCATCGGACAATTAATTTTTTTTGTGATAGTGATTTATTTTAATGAACAATTTATTGTAGTTATAAAAAAATTGATAATTTAACTTTTTTTTTGGTTAAAAGTTTGTTAAATTTCTAGAAGGAAGCGTATTTTTGTCTAGAAATTTTTTTGTTGTGACTTTAGAGAGGCGATTTTTATTTTAAGAACTTCATTGACTCTCTGTCTGATTAAAAATAAAAAATGTAATGAAAGACCTTAACTTGAGTGAATTGTGACGATGTTGAAATATAAAATGTTATATTTTAGAAGTTAATTTTTAGATACATTGAAGTTCTGCTGAAAATTTATTTTTTTAAACCACTATTTTAATTTAGCGGGTAAATAAAAAAAAGTCGTCTAAAGTTTAAAAAAATTTTTTTAATCCACCCGTGATTTTTAGACATCGATTCTATTTATTTTTAAAACTAGGGGTAAATTGGACAGTCTAAAATTTAACAATAAAAAATATTTTTATTTAACTTACAACTAAATTATTATTATAAACTTAATACAAGTCATTGTAATTTTTACGATTTAAATCATTTTTACAATTTACAAAGATAAAATCATAAAAATTAAATATACTTTTACTTTTATCTCTATCAAATACTAGAGCTAAATTTTTTACTGTTTGAAAAAAATATAGAATTTTTTTATTTAACAATGAAAATAAAATATCCCAATAAATAAGCAGTGAAGATAAAAGCTTTTATATACACATCACTATTCTATTTAATAGCAATAAAAATTTTTTATATTTTACGGATTCTAATAAAGTACGTAAATAAAACTATGAATTCAACTTTTCGTTTATAAATGATTTTATCAATAACATTTTTCTATTGACATTTCCCTATAAAAATATTCTGAGAAATATAAATAAATATGATGATTTTAAATTTTTATTGAAAATAAAAATAACACTTGCGCTTTATTTCTCGATTCAAAAAATATTTGTTCGCCCCAAGAAATTTTTTTTAATCCTAAATAAATTTTTGTTTTTATTTTATTATGCAAAATATTTTTTGCACTGAGACATGTTTTTCTTCTGTACAAACCCCTTTCTTTGAAAATTTTTCATTCAATGCATATGCGCGCGCTAAATTTTTTTTTCGCATGAAATTTTTTGAATTCAACTTTCCTTAATTGACTAAAAATTCCTTTCATTCAGTCCCTCAGTAGATTTCCCTTAATGAGAATTGAATTTAAAAAATTTTACGCAAAAAAAAATTGTACACGCGCACCTCAGCGAATATTGAGGACTATAAAAGCAATAGTATAAATAAAAATAAATAATTGAAAAGTTAATAAATATATGTATTCGCCGATAAAAAAGAACGACTGGAAATATATATTTTCTCGGCAAATTTTTTGGCAATAAAAATAAAAAAAAAGAATGAATAACGTGGGAGAGAATAATCTCAATCTTCTGAAACTTTTACTATTTTATATATAAGAACTCTTAAAAATAATGTTTTAATACAAAGTTATCTAGTGGAGATACTAAATTTATTTTCTTATATTGAAAAGAATAAGGAATTTTTATTGGTTGTTTAATAATTTATGTATTTATTGCATCAGATTATTGTTTTCACAATTACACTTTTTGATATAAGTTAATTTTAATAACTTAGATTTTTAATTCACTCTTCGCCTGTAAATAAATTAACAATAAATTTTGAATTACTACATTTTTTAATTGACGAAAAAAAAATTAATACTTACAATCTGGATATGGGCATGGTTCTTCAGGAGAACGTTTTTTAAATGGTTTATTAGCATTTACTCCTATCACATATATAAAATAAAATAATATAATTATTGTCCGTGAATATAAATTTAGAAATATTTTTTGAAAATAAAAAGTGCGGATCTCAAACGCGCATTTTATAAAAAAAAAAAATATTACGATTATATTTTAATTATACTTTGTAGTTGAACGTACGTGAAAAACTCTGTCAGTAAATTTTGTATTTTTATTTAATATAACAAGTATGGACGGAAATTTGTGTAGTTATTATCAGACACATATGTAACTTTTTGTTTCAAATGTGCACTTATAATTATGTTTATAAATTACCTGCATTGAAACCAATAGTCAGCATTACGACGAAAAATACTAAATAGTGGAAAATCTTCATGACTGCTGAATTGTACGATGATACTGAAAACAATTATAAAAATATGTTTTGGTACTTGTTAATTTTGAAAAATACAAATTTATAATTAAATAGATAAATGAATATTCACAATTACAAGTAGTAGAAAAAATTTATCAATTATTATATGGAAATAGTTAAAACTTACCAGTATACTGCGAGAGTTTTGTTTTGAAAATGATAATTTTAGTGTCCAACTTGACGGGTTTATATACTCATTTCAAATTGTGTGTGTGTGTGTGTATATAATTGAAATAATTATTGTATAGATGTGTGCCAAAGTTAAAATAAACTAATAACATTCTAAGCGTTATTATTTATCAACTCATCACGTGGACACGGATAATTGTTAGACTTGATAAAAATATCGTCGAAAACAAGTAGACCTGGTTTAACGTCTGAAATATTTTTTCAAACTGAATAAAATTTTTTTAAATAATGATTTTACTCTCTGTAGTAAATTTTACATTTTCAAATTTACTTCGAATTTTATAATTAGAAAAGATTATCGTATATATATTAAGTATAATCATAGATTCTGACATCTGAAAATTTTTTCATATTTTTTTATGAAAACTACATCTAAAAACAAAAATTTTCTATTTGGTTCGGTTCCAATTGGTCGATTTTCTAAAAAGTTCTAGCATCTAAAAAAAAAAGAGCGGTTTTTTTAAAAAATTCGTAACTCTTCTTGGGTTGGGAAAATAAATCTACAAATATTCTGAAAAATGTCTTTGGTTGGGTAGAAAATGATAAAAAATTTTCAGCCAAATCTAAGAGGGTCGGGTCAAAAACTCGGTGATTTGGCATGGAATGCCCCATATATATATATTAAGAATAAAAATTATTTTTTAGAATCATTGTATTTTTTGTCCTCCAGCCGGAAAGTGGTAACCTTCGGGCCGCTGCCCTGAACGAAGTTGCAACTTTCCGGCTCTGTCGAGTAGAAAAATAGTATACGCACCTTCGCCAGTAGAAAAGAAAGCCTCAGACCACATGTTTGTCAGCCTCGGCTTCGCCTCGGCCAACAATTACATGTGCTCTGAAACTTTTCTTATTTTACTGGCCTAGGTATGTAATATACTATTTCATGTACCTGAAGATAGGAACGTTTTTTGAGCAACGAAAATAAAGAAAACTTATTTAATTTTTCTGCTTAAGGGGTAGTTGGGGGTGACATGCAATGTTCGACTGACATACTAGCGCCTATGCGAAACATTTCAGAAATTTATATTCAATAAATTTTTTACTTTTCATTTTGTTTTTTTAATTTACGTTCCGCGGAAAACGTTCCGATCTTCAGGTACATGTATTTTCTTACTACTAAAAATTATGATATTGAAAATTTTCAGTCTAATATATTTTCGGTGCAGAAATTTGAACATTTCATTCAAAATTATTTTCTTAATCTAAGAAATCTGAGTTAAACTCGAAATATGCTGATCTGTTTTTTTTTTTTTTTTTTTTTTTTTTTTTTTTTTTTTTTAAATAATCTAAATAAATTTCGATTTTCTTCTTTAAAGAAAATTATACTTTGAGTGAGATATGAAATTAATAATGCAATTAATTTTATTGCTTTATTATTTGAGAAAATATTGTGTTTACAAAATTTTTTTTTTCTCAGTATATACACTTTTATATATGTAAGAAAGATAGGAATTAAACTTTTGGTTTATAAATAATTTGATCAATAATATTTTTCTATTTAATTTTTTGCTATAAAAATACTGTAAGGAATAAAAAAAATATGATGATTTAGAATTTTTATTGAAAATAAAAATACCACTTGCGTTTTATAAATGAAGCAGACAAATATTGAAGACAATAAAAATAATAGTATAAGTAATTAAAAAGTTAATAAATATATGGATTTGAAAATAAAAAACAACGACTGAAAATATATATTTTCTCAACAAATTTTTTTTAACAGTAAAGATAAAAAAAAATGAATGAACAATATGGGGATGAATTATTTTAATCATCTTATAAAAGTTATTCGTTTATGTTCGAAATAATAAGACAGCTTTTTTGATTGTTTAATGATTCATGTATTTATTGCATTAGATTATTCTTTTCACAATTACATTTTTTAATATAAGTTAATTTTGATAACTTACATTTTTTTTCACTAGAAGCCTGTAAGTAAATTAAGAATAAACTTTAAATCGCTATTTTGTTTTATTGAGAGAAAAAAAAAATTAGTACTTACACCCTGGTCCAGTACAAGCTCCTCCTTGAGGAGGAAGTTTTTCAAGTTCTGGATTAGCATTCACTCCTATCACATATATAAAATAAAATAATATAATTATTGTCCGTGAATATAAATTTAAAAATATTTTTTGAAAATAAAAAGTACGGATCTCAAACGCGCATTTTATAAAAAAAAAAAATACTACGATTATATTTTAATTATACTTTGTAGTTGAACGTACGTGAAAAACTCTGTCAGTAAATTTTGTATTTTTATTTAATATAACAAGTATGGACGGAAATTTGTGTAGTTATTATCAGACACATATGTAACTTTTTGTTTCAAATGTGCACTTATAATTATGTTTATAAATTACCTGCATTGAAACCAATAGCCAACATTACGACGAAAAATACTAAATATTGGAAAATCTTCATGATTGCTGAATTATACGATGATACTGAAAACAATTATAAAAATATTTTTGGTACTTGTTAATTTCGAAAAATACAAATTTATAATTAAATAGACAAATGAATATTCACAATTACAAGTAGTAGAAAAAATTTATCAATTATTATATGAAAATAGTTAAAACTTACCAGTATACTGCGAGAGTTTTGTTTTGAAAATGATAATTTTTGTGTCCAACTTGACGGGTTTATATACTCATTTCAAATTGTGTGTGTGTGTATATAATTGAAATACTTATTGTATAGATGTGTGCCAAAGTTAAAGTTAACCAATAATATTTTGAGAATTATTATTTATTAACTTGGATAAGGATAATTTATCACTTGGACAAGGATAATCGTTAGACGATAAAAATATCGTCGAAAACAAGTAGACCTTGCGGTTTAACGTCTAAAATATTTTTTCAAATTAAATTAAATTTTTTTATTTACAATAAATTATTCATTCTTTTATGAAATTTTTCAAAATATTTTTCATGCAAAAAAAAAATCACAGTTTCATGATTGCATGGTAGGGGCTTCGTATTAGAAATTTTTTTAAAAATAAAGTTTTAAATAATGATTTTACTCTCAGTAGTAAATTTTACATTTTCAAATTTACTTTGAATTTTATAGTTAGAAAAGATCCTAAAATTATTATTTGGAAACATATTTTTTTTCTCGTGTATGACATATTAATTAATAAGTAAACTTTTATCCAATCAGTACCCGTATAAAAAAAATCGTTTAAAAAAAACGATGATTATTTTAAACGTCAGTATGTGACACAATGACGAATTTTTTTAAAACAATTTTCAAACTTTTGAAAATACAAAGAAAAAAAAGTAACTTAATGAAATTGAACGTTTTTTCGACTCTATTAAAATTTATTATTTTTTTTTGTGGAAAATATATTCAGAAAAATCTGATTTTGAACTATTTCTGAATTTTTTTTTAGCAACCATTAATTTTTTCCTTGAATTGTCAAAAATGTAGAAAATGTTCAAAAAAATTTTTCTGATGCGTCACATTTTGAAGTTTAGAGTATTCAATCTTATTTCAACGACTTTTTTTACACGCGAAGTCTCATCAAATAAAAATATTAAAATATCAAATTTTTTTTTAAAAACTATTACAATTAAATTTTATCAAAAATTTTTCAAATATTACATAGTAATTTAACAATATTCAAGCTAATAACATTTTACGATATATGAGTAAAAGTAATTACTCATTATCCAACTAGTTTTCGATGACTCACAATTAGTTATTCGTGATAACAGAAAAGAAAAACCTTCAAGTAAAAAAAATTATTTAAAATTATCAGTATATTTTATTAAATTCAATATTTTATTCTTCTTACCGATGACAATATTAACAACGACTAATATTTATCCGACAAATCAATTTTTTTAAATCCGATTGGAAATAATGTAAAGTTCGTCGATAGATAGACGTAGTAGCGTAATACAAAGTGGTAATGAAAGATGATAACTGTTGGAATTGAAACAGACAGAAGGAATTTCTTACAACACTGATGTTGAGAACCTTACAGAAGATAAGTTGGAAAAACTGATTAAGTAAAAGTGCCAATGAAATCATGATATTAAATGATAAATTTTTCATCCACGAAAACAAATAAATTTATTCAACACTTGAGTTCACTTATTATTGTTATTATTATTTTTTTTTATGAAAAATATAAAATTGAATTACTTGATAATAAAGAACTACAAAGTTTTTAGATAAAAATTTTTATGTAGCCATTGGAGACGGTGATGAATTGTTGAAAGCAAGAGCTTTTACCTCATTCTTTTATATCATTCTACCAAAGACAGAAACAACTACGATGAGATTCCGCTCTGTTTATGTGGAAAACTCCCTCGTTTTACCAGAAAAACTCGGGATACATCCTCAATTCTGTCGGTTAAATGGCGACATTATTTTTGTAAAAACAAACCAATTTCACGAGAGCATGGTTTATTCTTAGTAATAATTTATTTTTAAAAATGAAAATATAAAATGTAGCGTTTTTGGCCACTCCTCCATTTTTGGACATTTAATATTTTATTTTAATTAGTGAAAAAGTATTTTAAAAAAACTTGCATTGTAATAGTGTAGTAAAAGTATCTTTAAACGCAATTAAAAAAATTATTTATGACATTGTGTATTTTGCAAATTATTTTATTTAAGTTTTCCAAGTGTCCAAAACTGGTCCTCAAGTGGCCAAAAGCGATATCTCTACCCCATACACGGAAAAAAAGTAATTTTCTTGGGTCAATAATTTCTTAACTTCTTACTCGTGTAAAAAAAAAAACCAACGAACTTTTTTTAAACGATTTTCAAACTTCTGAAAATATAAAGAAGAAGAAAATTTGGCTCTGTACTATAAATTAACGTTTTCAGACTCTTTTGTAAACTTTTTTTGACTCTCCATTAAGTAAGTTTTCCAGTGCAAAATACGTTCAAAAAAAGCTGAATTCGTAGTAAATGCGGAGCAGATGACTGGATATATTTAATCCTCTTGAAGTAATGCTCCGAAGGGGAGTTTATTTTAATATTAAAACACCGAATCGGAGTGAATTCGAATTTTAAAAAAAATCCTGATCATTTCGAAATACTCTGATGGAAAAACAAACTCCGTACTCGGAGCGATTTTTTTTCAAAACTCTGGATCTGAGTGACGGAGCGAATTCGGATTTAAATAAAATCCGTAATCACTTCCGATTTTTTACGGTGTATTGACCCATTGATTTCTCCCTTGAATTTTCAAAAGTTTAAAGAAATTTCAAAAAAAGTTCGTCGTTGTGTCACGTTATGAAGTTTAGAACAGTCAACTTTTTCTTAACAATTTCATTTTTTGCACAGGCAACTCAAAAAAATTTCTTTATTCTAATCAATTTTAATTACTTGAGTCAAATTAGTACTCTAATTATCGACATCATTTTTTTTCGAAGTATTTCTTGTATCAAACGATTAATTTATTGCGAATTTCCGATATCGTAATTTTTCATTGCAAAAATATCTGCTCAGTTTTTTTATTTCTTTTCATTAAAACATAAATAAATATATGAGTGTAAACGTAACTGACAGGTGTCGATTTTTTAAATTTTTGAATAAATAAATAAAATGTCCGTAGAATGAAAATAAAAAATGCATATTTAGAAAAATGAAAAATCAGTACGCGCATTTTTTAAAAATTTCATTATTTTAATTTATTTAGTTACTTATTTAAAATTTATAAATTGTATCATGTCTACTACATTGACACTCATAATAAATACACCGAGTGGAAGTAATTCTTTGTAAGGATAAAAGTAAAAAAGTCTTTAAAGTGCATCAGCATCAACTAGAATAGAGATGATAAAAAAAATAAATAAAGTAAAAAGCCCGTGTTACTTTTACCTGCAAGTTTCGTTGAACATATAGAGTACCTCGTATGGCGTATAATGTCTATAGAAGTGCTGGTGACGGTCTCTTGTAACCCTGAGGCAAAAGACAGGAGACAGGAGACTGTAGACTGGAGGCTGGATGTAACTTGCAGAAGTTTAAGTTGAACAAGCTGGGGTTTTATCGAGCTGATGCACTTTGTCAGGTCACAAGTTCACTGACGTGATGAGAAGGATACTGTGATACCTCTGAAAAAGTATGCAGTCTATTGCTTCAAGATCTTGGTTATTTAGGTCTATGACATAAGATATGAATGAGGTCTACTCACACTTAAATTATTGATTATTCAAATCTTTGAGGCATAAAATATATATGAAGAGAATTATTTTTGATAACGTCAGTTATTAATAATAAATTTAATATCAAACGTTAGACTAAAAGTATATAAATTTAAAAAAGCCGGGCATTCACTTTAGATTTTTTTAATAACTTTGAATTTAGCGCGCAGTTCAAATACGTAATAACGAGTAATTAAATTTTTTTTTATTTCTTTGCTCTGTTATTCTTCTATTTGACCACTTTAATAGTGTTCCATGTGCATAATACGTAGCTGGCGGTACTCCTAGTGCTGCAAAATCATGAATATGCATGACGAGCCCGAATATAAATGAGGAAGCACCACCAGCATCGAATTCAGCTTGTGTCCAGCTAATTCGTGGCACTTAGTCACAACCAACTGCTGTATAGAACCCTGCTGCTATTAAATCAAATTTTTTAAATATTAAAATTGTAATTCATACTCAATAATATTTATTTAACATATAAATCGTGTTATTGATTCCAATAGGGCGTGTGATTTTTTTTTTCGTTGGTAATTGTTTGGTAGACTTTAAACTTTGGTAGACTTTTACACTGTAAAAAATCGGGAGTGAATTCGGAGTAATCTGGATTTTATTTAAATTCAAACTTACTCTGATCTGATTCGGGGTTTCAGTATTGAAATAAACTTCACTTTGGAGTAAATTTCACTCTGAGATTGAATAAATAAATAGTCATCCGCCCCGCATTTACTCCGGATTTAATCTGTGTTTACTCCGAAAATTTTTAAGTGTAAAACTAGAAATAAAAAAAAAATTTTTAAGCTACAAGAGCGCATGACTTAAATTGTAGCCATTTTGGCTTTCAAAAATTTTTTTTAATTTTGAGCTTTAAAATAAGTCTCCAATACTACTCGTAATAAAAAAAAAAATGTTATACCCTTTTGGGAACGCGAAATAATTAATTATTACTTTTATCACTTATAGTTTTTTTTTTTAACCAATAATTTCGAAACTGCTAAAATTCGTTACATAATACTTTCATTACTCGATGTAGTATACATCGTAGGTTTTAGTTCATTCATGTTATTAATTAATTTATTTTTATTTAACAAAAATATCAAATTAATCAGATTACAAAATGAAAAAATTATAATAAGAAAAAGCGAATTAATTTTTTTATGGAATTTGTAACGAAACTATGGATTTTAGAAAAAAATGTTTCAAACAAAAATTGTAGGAAATTTAGTCCGCTACAAAAATGATCAGGAGGTTTATTGACGTATCTCTGATAGTTTTGAAGTGACAGAGAAAATAAACGCGGGATCACATAATTTAAAAATGTGTTTGAATTTATTTTCTTAGTTCAAGTAGCAATTACGTTAAAACAATTGGATCTACGTGAAAATGCAATGAGACCTTTTTTGTAGAGAATTTAATTAGCTTCCAAATTGTTCATATACATTTTTGTTGTATCTGTAATAATTTAACCAGAATTTTGATTATTTTACAATAACTTTTGGATGTTAATTTTGGTAGGTAATAAAATAGAAAAAAATTTTCAATAAATTAAATTTACGCTCAGAGAAGCGAGCGAGAGTTCCGCTGTCTTTTATAATAATTTAATTTTTTATTTACATTAATTTATTTTATTTACAAAACTCGATAAAGACTTAGAAGTACTATATAGGTTACTTTAAAAGAGTTCAATAAACTTTATTGTAATGAAAATGTGATCGGAATGAGAAAATATAAACGATCGATTTATCGATCGATATATTTCATAAAAGGACTAATAATCTAATAAAGTCAAGAGGCACAAAAGAAAAGGATAAAGAGGGAGAAAAAAATGAGACAATTTTTCTAAAAGGTATTGAAAAGGCTTCTGCAACTTTGAAATAACGTTAAAGACATTATATTAGTTGACCCAAATATCCTTTTTACTTGTATTGGATTCATTCTCCCATATTTTATATTTTTTTTATTGGCACAGAATAACTGGAGCAATCTTTAACAGGATAAAGGACATTTAACATTTACACTCTTAGATAAAAATGACAGATACTTTTTTTTTTTTTTAGTTTAATATTTTAGCAAAAACAGTATTTCTGTAAAATCAAACAAGCGATAATTGAAGCCTGATTAGACACAATTTTATTCTTTTGACTAGTCTGGCGAATGAGCAAGAACCAAAGTTGTAAAAAAACATGGAAAAAAAACTATAGCTCATAAATCAATATATATATATATATATATATATATATGCTGAGAAAAAAAAATTTTTATGTATCTAAAGATCGGAACGTTTTTTCAGCAACGAAAATGAAGAAAATTTATTTAATTTGACTGTTTAAGGGGTAGTTGGAGGGGGGGGGGGGTGACCTGCAATGTTCGGATGACACACTAGCGCCTATGCGAAACATTTCAAAAATTTATATCCAATAGATTTTTTACTTTTCATTTTGTTTTTTGAATTTACGTTCCGCGGAAAACGTCCGATCTTCAGGTACATATATTTTCTTACTATTGAAAATTTTCAGTCTAATATATTTTCGGTGCAAAAATTTGAAGATTTCATCCAAAATGATTTTCTTAATCTACGAAATCTGGGTTAAACTCGAAATATACTAATCTGTTATTTTTTTGGAAATAATCTAAATAAATTTAGATTTTCTTCTTTCAAGAAAATTATACTTCAAGTGAGATATGAAATTAATAATGCAATTAATTTTAATGCTTTATTACTTGAGAAAATATTGTGTTTACAGAAATGTTTTTTTCTGAGTATATACATTTTTATAGATGTAAAAAAACTATGAATTTAACTGCTGATTTATAAATAATAGTGTAAATAATTGAAAAGTTAATAAATATATGGATTTGGAAATAAAAAACAACTGAAAATATATATTTTCTCATCAAATTTTTTTTAACAGTAAAAATAAAAAAAAAATGAATGAACAATATGGGGAAGAATTTTTTGAATCATCTTATAAAAGTTATTTCTAAAGTTATTCGTTTATGTTCAAAATAATAAGACAGCTTTTTTGTTTGTTTAATGATTCATGTATTTATTGCATCAGATTATTCTTTTCACAATTACATTTTTTAATATAAGTTAATTTTAGTAACTTAAATTTTTTTCACAACAAGCCTGTAAGTAAATTAAAAATAAACTTTAAATCGCTATTTTGTTTTATTGAGAGAAAAAAAAAAATTAGTACTTACACCCTGGTCCAGAACAAGCTGCTCCTTGAGGAGGAAATTTTTCAAGTTCTGGATTAGCATTCACTTCTATCACATATATAAAATAAAATAATATAATTATTGTCCGTGAATATAAATTTAAAAATATTTTTTGAAAATAAAAAGTGCGGATCTCAAACGCGCATTTTATAAAAAAAAAAATACTACGATTATATTTTAATTATACTTTGTAGTTGAACGTACGTGAAAAACTCTGTCAGTAAATTTTGTATTTTTATTTAATATAACAAGTATGGACGGAAATTTGTGTAGTTATTATCAGACACATATGTAACTTTTTGTGTCAAATGTGCACTTATAATTATGTTTATAAATTACCTGCATTGAAACCAATAGTCAGCATTACGACGAAAAATACTAAATAGTGGAAAATCTTCATGATTGCTGAATTATACGATGATACTGAAAACAATTATAAAAATATTTTTGGTACTTGTTAATTTCGAAAAATACAAATTTAAAATTAAGTAGACAAATGAATATTCACAATTACAAGTAGTCGAAAAAATTTTATCAATTATTATCTGAAAATAGTTAAAACTTACCAGTATACTGCGAGAGTTTTGTTTTGAAAATGATAATTTTAGTGTCCAACTTGACGGGTTTATATACTCATTTCAAATGTGTGTGTATATATATAATTAAAATAATTATTGTATAGAGGTGTGAAAAGTTTAAACGAACCAATAATATTCTGAGCGTTATTATTTATCAACTCATCACGTGGACAAGGATAATTGTTAGACTTGATAAAAGTATCGTTGAAAACAAGTAGACCTTGCGGTTTAACATCTGAAATATTTCAACCACACTAAATAAATATTTTTTTTTTTAATTTAATCGAACGAGAAACAAATTTATCTAGATTAGACACAATTAGAGCTGATAAATTTTTTAATTGATTGGCTGTTGTTTCAAAGATATTTAAAAAGATAAAAAAAAACTCTTCATTACCATTTCATTCTACATTGATATTTTCCAAACCAATCAACCGATCGAAATAGTTCTTAGGGCGATCGGCGCACTTTTTTAAGTTCTATAGCTGATTTGAGCTCTGATCCGACCTCAAAAACAGCAGGAAGCATACAAAAAAAAATCTATATATCCGGGCAAATCTGTATGTATGAGACATATTTTTGTATATGTCGCATATATGCACTGAAAAAAAAACTGTATTCAAGTATCAGCGTGTTTGTATCCTTTCGAGTAAATATTTGTTTATAATCATAGTAAATATATTCTCTAATCAAGTAATATTTTCTTGATTTAAGAATTTGTATACTTATTTTACGAAAATATTTATGGTTGGAGTATATATTTACGAAGATTAAACAAATAATTTTCTTGGGGGGATACAAACACGCAGATACTTGAGTACAGTTTTTTTTTTTTTTTTCAGTGTGCAGATTTGCCCGGATTTACATTTTTTCATACGGGAAGTTTTGGGGTTGGCCGAAAGGGTCAACCGTTTTTCAAATTTTTTTTTATTGGTACACAATAACTAGAGCAATCTTTAACAGGATAAACAACATTTAACTTTTCTACTCTTAGTTAAAAATGAATAAACAAAAATTTTTCTCTCCTTAACTTTTTTTTTTTCAATATTGTAGTAAAAATATTTTTTTCTAAAATCAAACGAGCGACAATTTTAACCAGATTAGACACAATTTTGTTCTTTTGACTCGTTTTTCTAGCAAATGAGTAAAAACCATAGTTATAAAAAATTTAAGAAAAACTACAGCTTATGAATCAATATCTATATATATATATTATATATAATGTAACAAAAGCGAGGGTGAAAAAGATAATATTTTATTAAAAAGAATACGGGTTTCACCCTAACGAAAGCTATTGTTATAACCTATTAATAACTTATCTATATAAATAATATATTTACTAAATTTATCATAAAAAAAAACCAATTAATTTTAATTAAATAAAAAATTTATTCTGTCCCTTGAACAAAAATATTATTTATAGGACAAAAAATCGAATTAATGGTATAAATAATTGGTAAAGGGTTGCGATAATTAAATTATATAGTTATATTTTAGTAAAAGAAATATATTTATATATTTATGGAGTCGGTAATGAATTTTTCTTGGGTTTTAAATAAACCGCGCGGTCGGGTGTATGTGCGTGACATAACACAGAGTGTGACGCCCTGGTATGCCTACGTCCGCGTGTCTTTGACAAAGTATATTATAAAGCAAATTGCGTGCTGTGTGTTCTTTTAACCCATACTACTTGCTGTATAATATAATACTTAACTACACACACCATTATTAGTACATAGATGGCACGTGGTCATGTCGCTGCCAATGTCAATGAGCCAATGACTCACGTGCATGATGTGTCTTGATACTTTTTTACTTTTTCATCATTTTTTTTCATTCATTATCCCCATCTTTATTATTATACACTTAATTTTTAACTTTAAACCCATTAAATTTATTGGTTTTTTAACATTGACCCCTGAGTTATGACTCACGATACGAATTTATTCAAGTTTTATTTTTTTTAAATTCTATGCTGGTTTTTTTTCATTTTATAATTTATTTAACATGAAAAATTTTTTGTTGTTTATTGTTGGTCTTAAGAATTATAATTTAACCTTTGCGTGATTAGAAAGTACTTAAATATTTTATATTTTAAATAAAAGTATAAAAATAAAATATAGAAGGGAATTCAAATAAGAATAGAACCCCAATGCTTTTTGTTTTTTATTTTTACCGCAAGATTTTTTAAATTTGACAACTTGTCACCGCAATGACGTTTAAATTATCATAATGTTGACTGAGGAACTTGACATTTAAAAATTTACTTAGTTAACACGAAATAGATCAAATATTTGAGAAATTTTCGTCTTTGTTTTAATAATTAGTCATAAATTATAATCCATATTAATTATTTATGCAGACAAAGCAACTGTGGGATAAAAACATCCCAGGGGTTCGTTGTCTGGTATGTCGGACTATTAAACTTACATTTTCATCTAGTAAATATACCTCTGCTTGATTTTATCTCATAATTTCTGGTTTAACAGGATCCATTCTGTTCTACTTCACCCGTCATATGCATATGCATTTATAATGAGATAGTAACTGATTTTTTTTTATATTCATATGAGAATTGCAGACTAAAACATTTGCGAAGTGAACGCGGATTAAATCCAGAATTTATGCGGACTCGATGACTTATTTAATCCCCTCGGAGTAAAATTTACCCCGAATCAGAGTAAATTAGAATTTAAATAAAATCCGTAATCACTCTAGTGGATGGTTCTGAAGCAGACAATTAGTAATTTTCGGTTTTTTTTTTTTTTTTTTTCAGTAAATAAATTACAAAAAAAACAAAAACTAAAAATATGCACATGTAGAAAATTTAAAAAACTACAGGTGTAATTTTTTCAAATATTTTTTTTTTATAATTTGTTGTTTAAAAAAAAGTCCAAAAATTATTAGACGTTAGCTGACTTCAGTATCATCTCCTGTGGACAAAATAAATTCTGTATTTACTCCGAATGCCAAGTAATTTTTTATTGACTCCGTAACTTCGAGTGACGAAGTGAAATTGGGTTTAAATAAAGTCCATAATCACTCCCGATTTTTTCCAGTGTAAAAATACATTTTTTTTTAAATTACATCTTTAAAAGATAAAAAAATGTTAAATTTTTTTAGTTAAAAATATATGCAGTATAATGATATTTTTATATCAAGTAATCGAAATACATGTAAAAATTACATTTAAAAATAATTATTATCTTATATATAATAGGAAGTACTTTGTATTATAATATAGTAGACAGCACTTGACATAGAATATCGAGTAAGGAAGTCGATAGTTAACGATAGCAGGTTGTGTTACGCAAAAGAGAATTGGTGTCTGGTTACATGGCCATGGTTTCCCCTCTTCGGTATTACACCATACTTCACATTCTTTTCTCTTCTCCGCTAACAATATCGTTACTTTCAGTACAACATACAATTCGCTATTTCAAAAAAAAAAAAAAAAAAAAAAAACAAGAAGCTTTAAATAAAAAAAAATTCAATAGTCTTGTCTATCCCCTTAAACTTTTCATTATTTTTCTTTCATATATAGAATTCCTCATATATATTATAGAAGATAAGATGTTTTGATTAAAAGTCAATATTTTAAAATTGCATTAAAATTAAATTTCCATTAGTGGGTTGCCGTGTACGAGTCTCTGTAAAAACCTTTTACATTTTTGTCTTTAACGGCCTTTTCCTATTATTTACCATTTTCTAGTATCTGCCTTTTTATCTATATCTGTCTTCACGCTAAAGGAGAGAGGAAGTTTTGCCTTTTTCATTTCCTGGTTTTCTTTTTTGATGCCCTACCTATTTTTTCCGGCTAGGGCAGTCTTACTGCTAGGAAAACCCAAGAAAATTTGATTGAGTACAGGTGGCCCTCTGTGACGATTTCCTGAAGTAGAGACCTGGGTCATGGTGGAAAAAATCCCGTTTCGGTCGTTAAAATAAAATTAAAAAAAATACTTTATAAATTATAATTAAAAATTATAAATAATGATAAATATAAAAATATATTTTTAAAAGTAGGTATTGAAATAAAAATACAATGAAATAAATGTGTTTTTATTTACACTTTTATGTTCTGTCGCTAAAAGCACACTTAGCTTGAGCTTTTAAGATTTCTCAAACATCTGACCTATTAACGTGAAGTCTTTAAAGTTTGAATAATAATTAAATTCATATAATTAATTTACTATGAATTATTATTTTACATTTTTTAAAAATAAAATAATAAACTCTATTAGCAATAAAAATTTAATTTAAGTTTCCAAGTAAATATTATACTTGAGAAATTTTAATTAAACATGTATGTACACTAAAAAAAAATTTTGTAAAAATTTACACGAAAACTGTGTGTTAGAACGACATTTTACACAAGTTTTTATATTATTCATTTGTGTAAAAAAAAATAACAAAAAAATGTTAAACGTAACCCAAAAAATCTCGGGTCGAAAAATCAAATTAATTTTGGCGTAATTTGAAAATTTGAAAATAGTGCAAGTCTAGTAAGATAAAATCAAGTCAAGTTCAAGTTCTTATTTTTGAATAAATCAAAAACATATTTTAAGATATGAAAATACATTTGGTTTTGACTAAATTGTCTTAGTTGGTACCGATTTGTGTCAACTCAGTTAATTTAAAGTCACGTTATCTTGAATTTGACAGTTGACTCAAATTTAAGTCAAAATTCACTTGAATTTGACTTGAACTTTTAAGTTGAAAAAGTCATATTAAAGTTAAAAAAACGTAAGTGTAGCCAAAATTAAGTTAACTAAGTCAAATGTAAGTCAAAAAAATTATACACAGTAGAAAAATTTGTGTTAAATTTAACACAAATCACATGTTTCAAATGGTCCACTCAATGTTTGTGTTAATTTAACACATTGTACTAGTGTCAAACAATAATACAGGTTTAATACTTGTTGAGATCAGATAACACATTCAATTTTAGTTAAATTTACACTTGACGGTATAATAATTGACACCAAATATTTAACCATTAAATTTTTATACACAAGAACACAAAATTTTCAACTGTGTAGCAGTCAAAATTAAGTTAATTTTTTGACCCGGAATGTTAATATTCTTAGTTACCAGTTCTAAAACTTTTATACATTCAAATGTTATCTGCATCACACCTAAAGTGTTAATTTAACATTTGAAAAGTGTTAACATTTTTTTGAACAATGACTCAGAGTAAAAGTTACTTTTTTTTCAATCAAAATTTTCTTGTATTAAAAATTTACTGTTCAAACAACACAAAAACTGTTAAATTAACACACAAAAATTTTAAATATTTACCATAAAATTTTTAACACAGACATTTTTCGATACACAAACATAAATTTTTTGCTGAGTATTGAAAAAAATAATTGCTTTAATTAAATTGGATAAAAATATACATAATTGTATATTTAAGTGAACAATGTCAATGTTAGGTAGTTATAAATACTATTGGCAAGTAGCGAGCAAAGTAGAAAGAGAAAGATAAATAAATAAGAGAAAAAGCTCATGAAAAAGATTGAGGACACGTCAGTGTAACTCGGTAATTCAATAGATATTATACGACGCAATTTATTTGTTTATTTATATGCTGATCAGTAACATTATATCATAAGTATATTTGTTTACTATTTTTTAAATTTTTTTATTGTTTACGAGTTTATTATGTCTATTTTTTCATTATGTAAGAGTTGCTGCTGCAATTACAATTCATCTAAAAATGATAAATTTGATTATGTTACGTATTTACCACTTGCGGATGAGGTATTTTATTATAATAAATAATAAATTTATAATTTATTGTGGTATAAAAAATTAGTTTTATTCATAATAGCAACTAAAATTAATTAATAATTTTTTTTATTAACTTTTCTAATTATAAAGTTGGAATGTAATTAAACGAGTGAATACAAAAATTTATTTTTAGTTTAATTTATTTTAAATAAAATTATACAATTAAAAATTTAACTCAAGTTTCTACGGAGTTTAATATTTTATTAAATTGTTTACTATTTTTTAATTATTTGTAACAATTTATGGGGGTGTACCAAAAAACTCCAGTGGTCTATTTGTTCTCCATTTTTTTTTTAATAAATAAATAATATAAATAAATTAAGAGTTAAAAATCTTACTTATGAATTTTTTAAATTTAAATTAAAAAATAAAATTCGAGCCTTGGATAACTTTTTTTTAATGAATTTAATTACTACTTCATGTTTCTTTGAATTTCTTCCACGACATTACGACATAAAAAATCGGTCTGTCAGTTGACCCTGCGGGCCAGCCTCAAAACTTCCCGCCGTTTTCGAGCTCCTTGATCTCGAAAAATTGTTGTGGATACATTTTCGAGCTCGAAAATACTTTTTTATGCCTTTGTTTTTGAAAAAAAACTTTTTTTACCATTTTTTTCTCAAACGATATCTCTCGAACTAATAAAGCGATTGAGATGGTTAAGGTGGCAATCGACGCGTTTTATTGAGTTCTACAACTGATCAGACTTTGAAATTTATTTATCAAATCGTTTTTGAGAAATTTCAAAAATACTAAAAAAAATTTTTTTTTTTAATTCTTTCAACAACGGTATCTCTTGAAAGAATTAACCGATTTTGATGGTTGAGGTGGCATTCGACGCGGTTTATGAAGCTTCAGAGCCCAGTTGATTTTGGAATCAATCCATCGAGCCCGTAAAAAGTTATCCGAAAAAAACATTTTTGAAAAAAGTTTATTTTTGGAATATCTCCGAACGAGCCCTACCGATCAAGCTCAATTTTTTTTCAGCTTCGAGATATTGACAAATCGCGTCGAATGACACTTTGACTATCAAAATCGGTTCACCCGTTCAAAAGTTATAGATATTTACATACGTACGTACGTACGTACATACATACATACATACATACATACATACATACATACATACATACATACATACACTCGGACATCATCTTGAATTTAGTCAGAATAGCTTCCTAGAACCTCAAAACGTCGACATGTATTGGAATTTCGATTTTCACAAATCGGGGTGAAACCAATAACTTCCCGAATTTTTGAAAATTCGCAATTTTCTTAGCGGGAAGTTAAAAACGATAAATGTTCATATTATTGACAGATATTCCTAAAACAAACATAGTTTTGGCAGCTGGATTCATATTCACACAGGAATCTAGGCTGGATTCCCATATAGATTTTTGATAGGGTAATAAGTTAATTAATATTATATTAAGAATTATTGATATAATTTATCACTAAATAT
The DNA here is from genome assembly GCA_964016945.1 of Microplitis deprimator. Lineage (NCBI taxonomy): Eukaryota > Metazoa > Arthropoda > Insecta > Hymenoptera > Braconidae > Microplitis > Microplitis deprimator. Next base: position 3,220,013 of record OZ024709.1, on the reverse strand, counting down.
ATAGACAATTTAAATTTTACACTCTATTTATTGTCACAAGCAATTTAATTATAAAACCAATTTGATGGATCAATTGATTCAAGTACGCAAGATCAAAAACCATCAATACATTGTTCTATTAGACATAACATCCCATAAACCAGCATCTTACTTACATTATATAATATATTATATATTGTACACACATATATTATATGCAATAGCTTATTACGGGTCACGGGTCGTAATCACGCGTGGCATATTGTCACTGGGCGTGACGACGCAATTTTGCGGCTCGGTGACCTCACATATATATTAGACTATACCATAACCGTGTAACTAAACGAAACGTTTTGTGTATAGTATTTATTTGACAAAAAAAAATTCTTCAGTTCATAATATACCCTATTATTTAGTATATTATCTTCTCAGCATGTTTTGTCTCTCCCTAATTTATCTGTTAGCTTAAATATAGCAAATCGAATTAATTAATTATCTTCAGCTTCTTATTGCAATTAACTCTATATAGTTTTACCTCATTACTGATAAATAAATTACAAGTCTGATTAAATTTCTCTGGGTATTAAAATTTTATTTTATTATTCTGACCTTTAAAAAAATTATTTTATCCAATTAAATACTTTATTAGAACTAATTAGCTCATTTATTAAATTTAATGCTTTTTTTTTTGAGTCTATGAAATTATTTAAGTTAATTTATAGAAGAACTCCAGGAGTTCCCGTGTAAAAAAAATTCAAAAAAAATTTTACATGTAAAACTTCTTAATTTGTGCGAAACTAGAAATTGAAATTGAACTTTTTTCTTACTTTTGGTATTTAATAGTAAAAAGTATCGTTGATTAAGAACTTTATGCGGCTGAATTTTGAGTTAAATGAAAATTCTTTTGAATCAAATGAATGAATTAGAATCTCTGGCTTGAAATTCTAAATAAATTATATTTTTTATTATTAAAATTAAAAAAAGTTAAACTTCAAGTTCTTATCTGTCTCAAATTTGAAAATTCTGCATCTCGAATTTTTTTTTAACGGAATTTTTTTACACGAGTTGAGCATCGAAACTGTTTTTTTAGATTACATTTTAATATATAGGGTAGAAGTACCATTTTTGTCCACCGCTCAATTTTTGAACTTTTAAAACTTTATTTTAATTTATGAAAAAGGTATAAAGTAAAATTTCCATTGCGCGATAAAAGTACACAGAAAACAAAGATTTCTTGGCGTAGAAAATTTTTACACCTAAGAAAATTTTTGCATCATAAATTGAAAACAAAAATTTTATAGAGCAAGAAAAAAACTTGAGCCAATAAATTTTTTCGTCCTAAAAAACTGAAGTTAGCCGACGTCTAATAAATTTTTGAATTTTTTTAGAAACAATAAATTATAAAAAAAAAATAATTAAAAAAATTGCACCTAAAGCTTTTTCAATTTTCTACATGTGCATATTTTTAGTTTTATTTTTTTTGCGATCGATTTGTTGAAAAAAAAAAAATCAAAAAATTGTTAATTGTCGACTATCTTTCGAATCATATGATTTTATTTAAATATTTCAAATTTAGATCTAAAGTACCCAAAAACTTCTACCCCATTTAATAGTAGCAAGACATATATAATGTATGATATAATATGAGAGCTGTAATTGTTATTATACATGACTAGACACTTTCTTTCTCTACTCTTGCTCTTATTCAGACAATTTTTTATTATTATTATTATTATTATTATTATTATTATTATTATTATTATTATTATTATCATATGTTATATCCAACCCTAGACACTAATATTAATACCTTCCTCGTTACTCTTGCATGGTCTCACTAATGACACGGATGTATAACTAGCACACGTGGACACAACAGAGAGAGATAATAAATACAGAGCACTAATGTAATGTCTGTACCTGTCACATTGTGCACTTATTACTAGCCAGACAATAACACCAGTTGTCGCGTTCTCTTTTTTTCTCACACATGAGTTATACCCTCGATGTGTAGGATGATATTTAAAAAAAAAAAAAAATATTCAAAAAAATTAAGATGTGGGTTAAGTGATAAGAGCAAAAATGAAAATATATTTAAAGCTGAGCTAAGAGAGATAAATCTTATAAATTTTTTTTTTCTAGGTCGAGGCAGGAGATGTCATTCTCAGGGTAAACGATGTTGATGTTAACCGATTCAGTACCAAAGAAGGTGAGTTTTATTATTTTTTATTTGCATTTTTTTCTACTTTTTTTATGACATTTTTATTGTCATTGCATTTTTAAATTACGGAAATCGTTTTTGTCTTTTTTTTTTGTGTCCATTTTATTATTATATATAATTTAATTTATTTCAAAAACTGACAAGTCATAAGATGAAGGAAATTTTAAAAAATTTTAACTTCCTTGGCGCTTTAATAGATCGTTTTTTTAAGAGTAATTAAAATAATTAAAGTTGTGACTGACTGATACTTACAGTAAAGCCAATTTAAAAAAAAAAAAATTTTTTTTCATGCTTTCATTCCAATAAAAAAAATGTTCTTTTACACTTTATTTTTGTAGACAGTATAAAATATTGTGTTAAAATCAACACAATCTGTGTGTTAAAAACGGTCTACACAATACTTGTGTTATTTTTTAACACAGACTATTTGGGGGGAATTTAAACACAAAATTTGGGTTAAAATCTCAGCACAAAATTCGGGTAATACGAGATGTTAATTTAACACTTTTTAAATGTCTGGCGACAAAAAAAAATGTTAACTTTAACATTTTATTTTTGTAGGATGGATATTCAGTAAAGATAATTTTTATATTATTTTGAGATTATCAAAGTCACAACAATTATTATTTAACATTAAACTATTGTTTGATAGTAAGCAATCTTTTTATTAGAGTCAAGATTTTAAAAAAATCACGTAATATTTAATAGCAGTTGCAAATAGTAAATCAATTAATTTATTTTAAAAAAACAAAAACACATTTTTATTTAGCGAAAAAATAATTTTAACATTACATTAAATAATTCGAAATTATAACTAAATATTTTTTATTAGTATGATAAAAATTCCAGCTTTTAGTAAATGGTAAATTAAATATATTAATAAAAAAAATTTTTAAGTTAAATTGACATTTATAAAATGTCGATTTCACACTCATTTTTATAATAATTCTTCCGCGACCATCGATTTACTTTTTACCATAAATTTTGTGTTAATTTTAAAGTAACTTTAAATACATTTTGATAATTTTAATTTTCATACTAACACTTTTAAACTGTTAAATAGTAGATCGATTTAAAATTTTAAAGTAACACAGTGAAATGTCTCGATTTAACACTAAATCCTCACAAAAAATTTAACACCGACCGTTCTTAACACAGACACAATATTCTTAACTGTGTAATTATAATTAATAATTACACTGTAAGGAAAAATACTAAAATTAGTCGTTTTTAAAAATTATGGTAATTTTACATATTGTTGCACACTGAGTTCGTGTGTGCTATCAGAAAACTTCAATCATCTTACGGTTGAAAGATAATAGCAATTTAACTTTTAAAAACTGTCATTTTCTTTGTACTTAAGCTTATCTTACAAATACAATTTAACTTTATTTTTTTTTTTTAAATAAACTTCGTAAAGCCTTCAATAAAAATTTATTATTAAATCGGTCAACTTTTAATATAAAAAAAATAGAAGCTCATTGCAAATAAAAATCAATGCGTGTTCTGCTCCCATTTAATTTTATTTTTCCTTAATTCGAATAAAATTAATGACCAGTTTGAATAAAAATTTTATGAGTGTAAATATTTTAATCATACATGCGTTAGACAAAGAAAAAAACTTATTGTTTGATTTATTATCAGCACTTGACAAGAAAAACAGTGGAAGGAAGCTATAAAAGAACGTCAAAAAAAACATTTTGGTGTAATAAATTGTATAGAAAACTTTAATGTACTTTGCAACTACTATTTATCATTGAAAGTTTTGAGGTTTAACTTTAAATCTATGATTAACTGCAAATATATATAAAAATATATTGTATGTATGCATTTTTTTAACCTCACTAACGATTATCTGAAAATCTATGCCATATAAAATTTTAATCAAACTGTCATGTTCATATCAGCGTGTCAAAATAAATGAAAAACGCGTGCTTTTAATAATTAAACTGTACTGCCACGTAATCACTATTTTTTTTTAATTAATTAAAATAAATGACGAATTTTATTATTTTTAAATATTTATTGTGACAGTTTATTTTAATGGATTATTTAATTTTTTAATATAATTAAAAGTTGGAAAATATCAATTTATATAATGCGTGTCCGTATTTATTGTTGATTTTTTTTTTAATTATTCATTACGCGGACAATAATGGGATTCACAAATTAATAAAATAAAAAAAACTTTTAAATTAAAATGTTCCTGCGGATTAAAAAGTAAAAAATTTTTACTTTTTCTCTAATGAGATTTTAAATTTTTATCTTTGTCTAATTTTTCATTAATGGGACAAAAAAATTTTACACCAATTACGGAATAGTAAAATATTGCGACCCGCGTTTTTCTCATTTGAGCCAAAGGTGACAATAATTTTTTTTTAAAAAAACTCGAATGGAAAAAAATTCATTTCAAAATGACGACAATTTTATTTCAAATTTTTTTAGACTTATTTTTACAATTCTGGTAATTTTGAGCGGCTCGGGTCAAAAAACTACAACACAAATTTAATTTTTTAATTCAAATTGATACACTAAAAAATCGGAAGTGAATTCGGAAGATTACGTATTTTATTTAAATTCAAATTCACTTCTGTAAATTTGACTCTGAGGGGATTTAATAAAACACTCATTTACTCCGAATTTAATCCGCGTTCACTTCGCAAATTTTCTACAATTTATTAATTACCTCAATTTTTTCTATTCAAGTCAAAAATTCGATTTCCACTCAGCATTCACTTAAATTTAATTCAAAAAAATCAAATTCATTATTTTTTTTACCCAGGGGCATTTCGTTAACCAAAAAAATTTCAATAATGCATTCAGCTCCACTTCAATACCTTGACTTATAATTTTGATAAGAAATTGATTCCATCTTTCAAAAAAAATCTCCAATTAAATCATAAAAAATTTTTCACCCAAAACAAAAATTCCCTCCGACTGAAAAAATCTATTTTATTTCCCTGCCAAATTTTATATCAATCCGTGTTCCATTACGGACCACCAAAAAAAAATCTCTCGAAAGCGTGTTCACAAAATCTCGTGTTCTACTGCGGTATTCAATGTCACTAAGACTAAATAAAAATTCATTCAAACTCACTCATGCACATATGCTCTCTTTGCATATCTATATATAAATGTCTAATTGCACATCCGTACGATTAAATTAACTTACATGTAATCTGTCTATATAAATAATAAGGTGTAAAAGTAGATCTCGTAAGCGCGCGCAACACATCGACCTTTCCTGACCTAACGCACAAGAGTCGCAACCCCAGAGCCAGAGTTTCATTGACTTGGTGGGCGTAAGAGAATTCGTACGTGTCTAGTCTGCTTAGCCAGTGCAGTTACATACATTACTGCACATCATCCTCTGGTACTGGGTCTTCTGTATCATCTCTACTATACTCCAATCCGAATCCGTCGAGTTATTCCTTTAGTTGTGTGGATATCGCGGTAGTGTGCGACTAAAACCGCGAGACCGCGAACGACTGAGACAGGATATGTTCACTGTACATATATATAATACTAGTACACTATTATTATTATTATTATTATTATTATTATCATGTATTGAGAGTAGTGTAGTTGTAGTCTGTACAGTAGAGTAGAGTAAACACAAGCAAGTACTGTACTATAAGCATATAAAGCAAGACAGTGTAAAGTGAGAAAGAGAAAAACGATAACGAGAATAAAGTAAAGAGAAATCTAAACTAAAGCTACGTCGTGAGTTTGGTTCCACACCCAGTCTACAATCGTGCGTTCGTCCCAACACTACGCTTATAAAAATAGATTATATTTTATTTAATGAATTAATTATGTTTTATTAATTGCAGTGCTCAAATGTCTTCGTCTCTCCTCCGATCCCGTTACCCTGAAACTTCGAAGGGGTGAGTATTTTTATTTAAATTATTTATTAGAGTAATAATTAAGTTTTTGAATTATAAATTATTTTAAAATCAATATTTAATTATTAAATAATTCATTTATGGTATTAATTATAATTTTGTGAAAAATTAAATTAAATATTTACTCTGATATATTATTTAATTTATTGATTGGTTTAATAATGACAAATAATTATTTTAATAATTAAATGACTGATAAAACGTCAGTATATCACTTGTATATTTATTACATTTCCGGCGTAATAATTTTAAATATGGTTTAAATTAACAATTTCACAGTTAGTAATTATTGTACATACAAATTATTATTATTATTATTATTATTATTATACAGCAGAGGTTGATTATTCAGAAGGAATTTAAATGGATTAATAGTTAAAATAATGAATTAAGAAGTGAAAAATGGATTAAAATTTTTAAAATGAAGATAAAAAAAAATATGAAATTTAATATTCGGTATATTGATAAATTAAAATAAATAATTATATAAAAAAATTGGAGAAATTTTTAAAATTTTAAGAGTTATGTAAAATAGCTTTTGCTAAATTAATAAATAATATGTTGTTATTATTATTATTATTATTATTATTATTATTATTATTATTGTTGTTGTTGTTGTTGTTGTTATTATTAATATTATTATCAGTAGTAATAGGAGTAGTATTATTATTACTACTACTACTACTCTTATTATTATTATTATTATTATTATTATTATTATTATTATTATTATTATTATTATTATTATTATCAGTAGTAGTAGGAGAAGTATTTTTATTACTACTACTCTTATTATTATTATTATTATTATTATTATTATTATTATTATTATTATTATTATTATACTGTGTATAGTAATAATAAATATATATCCAATTTATCCATTGTCATTTTATATAAACTCATAAAAAATGATATCTTTTTAAATTCCTTTTATAATAATTTTACTTTTGCTGACTATATTACGTCTCACTACATATTATATCTCATCTGTACATTTGCCTTTTGCTCTAAATGACACTTTTATTTGACCTTTAATACCATCTCCATTATGTCCATACACATATAAATATATATAATATATATTATGGACAGATATGTGTAGATAGATATTGTTAGTAAATATTAAATCGGAATAGTATATTGTCATATTATCATAGATATTACATATATAGTAGTTTATGTTATTCTCTATATATTGAATGTAATGTAACTGACACATTTGCCCTGGTTACCCAAACTCAGCGAGTTAACATAATGTATAACACGTATACATATATATCTTTGTATGTATGTGTGTATAAAGTTGCTTTCAAACATTTCTTGCCATTGGGTGGGGCGCCAAAACTCCTGATATGGACGGCAATTTCATATATTGATCTTCATAATACAATAGTAGAACGATAAAATTTCCAGACCGTAAAATAAAAAATAATTTTGAATAATTTAAATCTCATTATCCAAATATGTGAATTTTATTTTTTTTTTTAATAAATTATTTAAGCCTGTTTACAAATAATTAATATAGGATTTTTTTTTGAAATGTCAGTCAAGTATTGACTTATAAATAAATAAAAGTAAAAATAATTTTAAAAGCTCGGCGTGACACTGAGAATTTATTTAAATTTTATCAGTAGATAGAGGAATCTGTTGTAGGCTTTCATTCAGAATAATGATAAGGTTGGTTGTTCTCTATAGAAATACACACGTTTTGAGAGACACGTGGGATGAGATAAGTTGACGTAGACAGGCTGATATGAAAGAGAAAAGAGAGAAGAAGAGATCGGATTGTATATTGAGTAAAAGTGTGCGTGTAAGAGATGTAAAGAGAATTATATTATTTTTCTTTATTTAACTGGTGAACATATGTGTATTATGTGATTCATATATTACATCGATTTGCTATTAATAAATCGATAGATTGTCAGCATTAAAGTATTCGATATTTCATTTCAGTTGTTTTATTTTTTAAAATCATGGTCATTTTTGTAAAATAGAAGTGAGTTAATTTTTTTTAATGGAAAATTAAATATTTTTAAAAATTTGAATTTTAAATTGATGATGTATACAAGTGATGTCATATATATTTGTATAAATTACTAAAAGATTAATTTTAAATATTAATCATACATTTTATGTTTGTATATTTTTTTTATACGTCACTGGTTCATATGGAGATCAAATTTATAACTTAAAATTTTTTAGTAATGAAACTATTTTTAAAAATGTCAATTTTCATGTATCGTATTGCAAAAATGATTGATTCTATTATTTTAAAATTAAAACTGTTAAATCTGGCAGCTGTGATAGCAGACACTGATAAAAAAAATCTTCATAAATTGATGATAAATTTTTATAGATAAAATCACTCGTCACTAATTTTTTTATTTCAAACGTCAATTTAAATAAATACAATTTTTTTTTTATATAAAAATATATATTTATTTATCTATAAATTATCATAAAGTATAACATATTTTTTTCTTATCTATAAAAATTGCGCACAATAGATTTACTAGAAATAGTTTACATGAATTTTTTTTACACAGAAAAAAAAAATTCTTGGCGCGAAAAATTTTTTCCCGCCAAAAAAAAATTTTTCTTTTTAATTTATAACGCAAAAAATTTATTGAGGGGAGTAATCATTTTTGACATCAAAAAATTCTTTTTTTTCTGTGTAGAATAAATTTTTTTATTGATAAAAAAAAATATATACTTAAGATAATTTTTTTCTTTTATATAAAATAATTTAATAATTAAATTAAATTTAAAAAGGACATTAGTAATTTATAAATAAAAATATTAAAATAAATATTAGCCGAGTAAAAAAATAAAAACTAATAAAATTTTTTATTACTCATATATTTTTTAAGTTTATATTAATAATTTATATTTTTATTTGGCGTAATGTGACGTTATTTAGGTCACATACTTGCAGGCTCATCTTAAAGTCATTATTAACTTGCAGATCCGGCAATAAAAGCGCACGTGAAGCGACTGCTGTCACCAGGACAGGGAATTTGCGAGGCCGAGCTGTCGACAAACAGTTGCCCGTCCCGAGTTGTGGGTGTCGATAAAAATTCCCATAATAACGCAACGACAAATTCATTAGCTACCAAGACATTGGGCAACTGTGAGGATAAAAATAATATTAAATCAGTAAATTGTATATTTGATAATAATTCATCAGATAATTCATTACCATCAGTTGAAAGTGTTAATCAGTATGCTAAAAGAAGTAATGGATCGTACAGTGACGCCTCGGGCTCATCAGAGTTTGAGGCACTTCTTCCATCAGCCGACAGCTTCAAAGAAGAGGAACGAGCCCAGTGGGAGCCTTTGTCTGGTGAAAAATTTACTAAACAAAAAAATACACCAAGGTAATAATTTCATTAATTACTTACATAGTCAAAAATATTGTGTTGAAAATTAACAAAATCTGTGTGTTAAAAACGGTCTACAAAATACTTGTGTTATTTTTTAATACAGACTGTTTGGGGGGAATTTAAACACAAAATTTGGGTTTAAATCTCAGCACAAAATTCGGGTAATACGAGAAGTTAATTTAACACTTTTTAAATGTCTGGCGACAAAAAAAAAAATGTTAACTTTTACATTTTATTTTTGTAGGATGGATATTCAGTAAAGATAATTTATATATTATTTTGAGATTATCAGTCACAACAATTATTATTTAACATTAAACTATTGTTTGATAGTAAAAAATATTTTTATTAGAGTCAAGCTTTTAAAAAAATCACGTAATATTTAATAGCAGTTGCAAATAGTAAATCAATTAATTTATTTTAAAAAAACAAAAACACATTTTTATTTAGCGAAAAAATAATTTTAACATTACATTAAATAATTCGAAATTATAACTAAATATTTTTTATTAGTATGAAAAAAATTCCAGCTTTTAGTAAATGGTAAATTAAATATATTAATAAAAAAAATTTTTAAGTTAAATTTACTTTTATAAAATGTCGATTTCACTTTCATTTTTATAATAATTCTTCCGTGACTATCGATTTACTTTTTACCATAAATTTTGTGTTAATTTTAAAGTGACACTCAATAAATGTCGATAATTTTAATTTTCATACTAAGTAACACTTTTAAACCGTTAAATAGTAGATCGATTTAAAATTTTAAAGTAACACTGTGAAATATCTCGATTTAACACTAAATCCTCACAAAGAATTTAACACTGACCGTTTTTAACACACACAATATTTTTTACTGTGCAACAGCCTAATTAATTTTTAAAAATCATTTATCAGGTTCGAAGCCTACATGATGACAGGCGATCTGATGTTAAATTTATCACGCACACAACAGAGCTCAGGACTACTGCCAAAGTATCAGAAAAAAGTTGATTCACTGAGGTACAACAATCACTACATCCATCGGCATCATCACCACAATCATCACCACAACAATCATCATCACCATCACCATCACAACTCGGTACCAACGAGTCCCAACGAGATGATGGGCCACAACCGTAACTACAACAAAAACAACACAACATCCAATGCCGTCAGTGGAGGCGGTGGTGGTGGTGGCGGTGGCATCAACAGCGGTGGTTCTAATTCAGCAAACACATCTCCAGTTGGTCTAATAAAGCGCGACGTAGCCGGCACACATCACCAGCACACGCACTGCATGCAAGACTCAAAGTCAGCGATATCAAGTTTCGGTTACTCCAGCGGATTCGTCAGAACGTCGCGTTCCGAGGATCACTTACAGTTTCAAAAGGATCCGTCGATGAGTGCAGTTGATATTGATATCGACGACGACGTAACGTCTAGTTTAAATACTTTGTTAGACACAAGACCAGACAGTGGTCAAGGTGTCTCGAGTGAACGAATAGTCTGGACTTATAATGCACCAGTAAGTTCACCATCGGCATCTGAACGGACGTCGTGCTGTCAAAATGGCAGCAGTTCTCAGTCATCTTCGTCATCAACCGGAAGTAATTCATCATCAACAGAAGATACAAGTCCGCAACGTTCTTTGTCACCTGCATCACCAACATCAGTATCATCATCTGTCATGTCTTCTAATTCTGGATCACGCAGGTTTCCATTACCCGGTAGTAATTCTTGTACGAATACCGTAAATCCAAATTGTATTGGCGGCTCTAGTAATAGTGCCGGTACATTAACTCCGGGAACACAGCAGCATTTGATAAATAGTTTGCCAATGATGATGATGACTGATTCAAATAATGTCAATAATTGTTCAAACATTGCCGGCAGTGGTAGTGGAGGTGCTGGTGCTGGTGGTGGTGGTAGCAGTGGTGGTGGGGGCGGATATCATCCGACAAATGGTGATCTAAGTCAATCGGAAGCTATCAGTAATATGTCAAGTCCAGATTACAATGATGAAGAGACAATGGATATACTCAGTGCACGTGATATTATGATGGTTAGTGATCCAAGTGATAGTGATTCAACAATTCTTGCTAGTGAACCGCCACAGAGGCGAATTAAAACTGGTTATAATCAAGACACGAGTGATCATCGTATTGTTATACAAGTTAAAGGTCCTGATAAGGATAATTCGAATAATAGAAATAGTAATAATAATAATACTGCCGGAAGTCCGAGGCAAAATCGACGAAGAAGCTCAGGTGGTAACGACCAACGGCCGCTTTCCAGCGTGAGTTCAACCAACGCTGAATTCTGTGGTTACCAGGTATTTTCCTGACGTCCATTGTCCTTAGAAACCTGCGTAATTTTTAATCCGTCTTGTAGCTTTTCCTTCTCTGTTCTCAGTCCGCTGCTTGTCACTTTTCTGGGGAATTTATCCAGAGATCCGTCAGTTAAATTACCAGAGTTTTTTTTTAAACAAAATTGGTATTCATATATTTAGTCATATATTTATTTATATAAATATATCAGACGAATGACGTATGATTTAAAATTAGTTATCCTTGTAAAAATTATTGGAGACTGTAATTAATTCTGCCTGTAATTTAATCGTGATTGAAAAATTACAAGTTATATATTTTGTTGAGTTTTTAATTTTAAAAAATATGACGGATCTCTGGAAATATTTTTTTTTATTTATTTTTTTTTTTTAATTAAAATATTTATATTTGGTAGGAATTAAAAGACAATGAGGATGACAGAGAAGCTGTTAATTATTTGTACGAGGAACAAAAACAAAGTGGACAATCGCCACCGCAGTCAGCGGATGAAGAAAGTGATATTGAGAGCCTCCATAGCTTTCATTACAGCCCTAAGGCTGTTGATTTACCCTCAGCTGTTAGACTTGCCAAGAGACTGTATTCGCTTGATGGATTCAAGAAGTCTGATGTTTCAAGGCATCTTAGCAAAAAGTATTTATAAATCATTTATTTAAATTCTTTAGATTTACGGTAAAAAATTTTCGTAAAAATTAACGCATACACTAAAAAATTGCCCTAATACCCATTTTGTACGAAAGTTGATGACAATTTGAAAATTAAATTTACCCGAAATCTATTACTGGAATTTGATGAAAAATTTATAGCAAAAGTTTAATAAAAAAATTTCGGTTAATTTTTTGACAATTTGTCTAGTATTTTACCTTTATATTGAAGTCAAAAAACAGATTTATAAAAGTTGACGAATACTTGCTGTCAAATTGAATGGCAATTTGCTAGAAACTTACTTCCGAAATTTTCAGAAAATTTAAAAGTTAACTTTTGCTAAGCAACCCTGGATATTAGGGTGGGAGTGAATTCGGAGTAGTATTTTTTATTTTAATCCAAATTCACTCTGTCACTAAGTTCTGAAGTTTAAAAAAAAAAGTGAATCTACGGAGTAAATAAGGAGTTCAGCCAAACACTCGGGATTTTATTTAAATTCGCATTCACTCCGATTCGGAGTTTTAGTATCAAAATAAACTCCCCTTTAAAATGAATTTAACTCCGAGGGGATTAAATAAATAAGCAGCCATTTGCTCCTCATTTACTCCGGATTTTAGTTTATTTAATTTAAATAATTTCTTTTTATTGTCCATAAGTCAATTAATTTTGAAGCTGAAAGTCATTTGAAAAACCTGAGTTTTAATTTCTGAATTCGAGAAATTTTATAACGAGACATTAATAAATTCGCGAATATCAAAAACTACTGAAAGTTTTTTTAAAAAAAAAGTCAGTACTGTATTTTAAAATTTTTTTAATTATGTGAAAAATTGACTCATATAAAATTAATAAAATTTCCAAGCCAATTATCTTTGAAAATCTAAAAATTATAAGAACGAGTGCTAAATTTACTCGAATTTTTTTTACCCATTGACGAAATATTTTTTACTGTATCCAAAAAATGAATGACGTTTTATTTGTTGAATTAAATAATATATATTTTTCTATTTTAGCAACGACTTTTCTCGAGCTGTTGCCGAAGAATATTTGAGGTACTTTAATTTTGAAGGAGACACGCTGGACGTGGCGCTAAGAAAGTTTCTCGCTCAATTCTCGTTAACGGGAGAGACTCAGGAGAGAGAACGAGTACTTGTACATTTTTCAAAGAGATATATCGACTGTAATCCTGGCTCTTTTAATTCCCAAGGTAACTTATATAATTTTATAATAATTAGTACGTATAATAACCATCACCCGGTTATTTAATATGTAGGGCATTTAAATTTAAACTGTTATCTCAATTTTTTATTTTAATTCAGTCTGACATTTTTATTCAGTTACTATTTTAAAACTTTTGGAGGTAATTATTATTTTATTACAAAAAATAACTTCATTTTCGATAAATTAATTTCTAATTAATCTAATTATTATTATTAGTATTTTTTTTTGTTTTATAAATAAACTGAGAAAAAATGATTGTGGTTTAGTTCGAGAATCGAACCCAGGTCTTTTGATTCAATTTTTTCAGACGCCCCATAAAAAGCTTTTTTTTAGTGAAAAACAACATGGGGAATTTGGTTCTTTCTTTTTAAGTAAAAAGAACACGTGCCTCAGATCGATTCATTTTTCGATACAATCGCGGTTTTTTTTAAATATCTCATAAAATATGCAGGTTAGAGGAAAAAGTCATAGGAACAATTTTGTAGGAAATTAAATTCTTGACAAAAAAGGTCATGTTCATTTTTTTTATAAAATGCGTATTTATGAAGATATTTTAAAAAAACCGCGACTGTATCGAAAAATGAACTTTAATCCTGAGACACGTGTTCTTTTTTACTTAAAAAAAAAAAAAAAAATTTCCCACGTATTTTTTCAATAAAAAGAAGCTTTTTATGGGGTGTCTGTGAAAATTTAATTTTTAACAACCATCCTATTAAACAGTCATAGTTTAATTATCAGACTCAGTTTTCACTCTATTTTCAATTTCCACTCAAATTTATTTCTTCAATTCCTTTACGTACCTACTGAAAAAATTTACTGATTGTGAGTAGTAGCAGTCATCAACTACCGTTTTGTATAAATGACTTATTAAAGTATGGAATTTATAAAAGTCTATTTTATTTTAGATTCTTATTCGAGATATTGAAATTTATATCTGAAAAAATTTTTGAAGAATCAATAAAATTATTATTTATTTATTTTTAGATGCTGTTCATACATTAACATGTGCGATAATGCTGCTCAATACAGATTTACATGGTCAAAATATGGGTAGAAAAATGTCGTGTTCACAATTTATAGAGAATCTCTCAGAGCTAAATGACGGCGATAACTTTCCCCGAGAGGTTCTTAAACAACTTTACACAGCGATTAAATCTTATCCACTTGAATGGGCTCTGTAAGTGTACTCTTCATTACACAGTATGAAATTTTTTTTTAAATACCTATAAATATATACTGCTTCTATTTTTTTTTTAAATTTAAATCAACTGATGATGAAATAAAATATTTAATTAATAACAAAATATTGTAAAAAAAAAAATTAGGGATGATGACGGTGATGAATTAGCATCCCAAGTAATCCAATCAGGTGACGGACCTGCTACATCAGCTTCTGGTAATCCATTCCTTGATGTGCCAAACGTTTCTGGTGCAACGGAATTCAAAAAAGGATACGTTATGCGCAAATGCTGTTACGATGCTAATGGAAAAAAAAGTAATTAATTTTATTTTACTCTAAAATTATTTTAAGTTTCTAAGAATTAAAAAAAAAACATCTTTATTTATTAAAAAAAAAATAATAATAATATTAAGAGAAATTTAATTCAGGAAATACTTGAAAATTAAAAAAAAAAATTATTTTTATTAAAATTGTGGATTTAAAATTTTTTTTACTAAGAAAAAAATTTTATTTTATTTGAAATATAAATTTCTACGGGTATTAAAAAAAAAATTATTAACTGAGTATTTAATTTATTTTTTATAAAAATGTTTTTTTTATTTTTTTTTTATTGGGAATTTAAATAATTTTCTAAATGTTTTCTTTCAATGCATAAATTAAAAATAAAACTACTGAGTAAATAAACCCAGTAATGATTTATGTATTTTTTTTACTACAGCTCCATTTGGTAAACGAGGATGGAAAATGTATTACTGTACCTTACGAGAACTCGTACTTTATTTACACAAAGACGAGCACGGTTTCCGTAACGACAGCTTGCATAACGCAGTACGAATTCATCATGCACTTGCAACTAAAGCCTCGGATTATACGAAGAAGCAACATGTTTTCAGGCTCCAGACTGCCGACCAGGCGGAATATCTCTTCCAAACTAGGTAAATTACATTTTATTTTATTTTATATCTTGTACTTAGTAGAATTTCAAATAAATAAATATACTAAATTAAAAAAAACGCTTTTAAAGCCGTAGAATAAAATTGATTAAAGTAATGCTGGTTACCATCTACGAGACGTCTAGTTTTTAAACCAGAGCTCCAAAATTAATCATTTTATTTTTTATTCCTAAAAAATTTGAAGGCATTCTCAGCCGCAGTTACGATTTCTTCGAGGTTTAAATTTAAAAAAAAATTACTTACAGTTGACATCAATTTGGAGTCAAACAAAAATTTGGTAAATAAATTTTATCTTAAAAAATTTGACATTTCAAATTATGTAGAATTTTGACATGAAGATTTTACTGGAATTTATTTTCCAAATTTCGTTAAACTCCTAATTGATAACAACTGTAAGTAATTATTTTTTAAATCTATCTCTTTTTTCACTTAATGCTTTAATTTTTTTATCAATTAATTAATAAAATTTTGATACTGTCATGACATGAAAGTCATTAAATATTTTTAAAAACTGTGGGGGGAGGTACGGTCTAAGAATTCCCTTAATGAAACTGTTACTTAATTCCCAAAAATTAATTAAAATTTAATATATATATTTTTGATTTATTATTAGCGATTCAAAGGAGCTACAATCGTGGATAGATACAATAAATTTTGTGTGCGCGAGTTTTTCATGTCAACCTCTTGCCGGAGCGGTAGGTTCTCAACGAAAGTTTCAACGGCCTTTGCTTCCCTGCAGTCACACCAAATTGACGCCTGTAAGCATCGTCAATTAATCCAATCCCTATTTATTTATTTATTATTATTATCATTGTATATTTATCTTTATCCATTTAATCTAACAAATTTTTATTTAAAACTTGATCTTAATTACAATCAATATTTTTTTTTTTTTTTTTAAATAAAATATGAAGTTAAATTTTATTTGAATAATCGATTTTGATTTTGTCTTCTATTTTCAAGCATTCCTCCACACACTGAGGCAATCTATCGTATAAGTTCGTATCGGAGATGCATGAAAACTCATTCGACAAAGTGCGAAAAATTAATTTTAAATAAATAGATAAATTATATACAATTATATATATTATATATATGATAACAACATTTATACACAGACATACAAGACACTGAACACGCCCGGTTTATTATCCTAATTGCAGTGCCTACGCTCTTAATTATAATTAATAATATTAATTAAAATTACATTTTAGTCTGAAATAGATTATTTTTATTTTTATTTTTTAAATAATTTATAATTATTATTTGGTATTTTTTTAGCGAGAACAATTAAGGGACCATGAAGAAAGAGTGAGTAGATTAGAAGCAGAGCTAGAGGAACATCGGAGACATCCTCCTGAACGGGGAGCTAAAGCTCTTACTGTACAAAATTATAAAGAAAAAGACGCTTATCTTCATTATGAGGTTTTATGAACAATTATTTATTTAATTATACAAAGTTAGTAATGTAAGTCGTAAAAGTTGTCAGACAATTGACGTCAATTGACCGGCAAAAAATTGACCAACTCATTTTTTAAATTTAATTAAATTTGTCCAGGAAATTATTTCATACAAAATTTACCAAAAAATTGACCATGTCATTTTCGACGTCAATTGACGAGCGAAATTCCAAGAAAAATTTTCCCTACGACTTCTAGACCAGGCTTATAATGGATAGTCGACTATATTATAATTAAATTGTATACTACACTGTAAAAAATTTGCGGATTATATCCGGAGTGAATACGGAGCGGATTGTTTATTTATTTAATTCCCTCGGAGTGAAAATTTACTCTGAGGAGTTTATTTTCATATAAAAATTTCAAATCGGAGTGAAGTCGGATTTAAATAAAATTCGAATTTACTCCCGATTTTTTACAGTGTAAATTTCGTTCTCTATAACTTTTTTTCTATAAACTTTTAGAAAATATCACTAATAACCTTTTTTGTAGGAAATTTAATTTCCTACAAGATCATAAATCTTAAAATTCAGAAAAAAAATTTTCTCAGTTATTTCCAAATAAAAAAGAAAATTTTTCCTATTCATTTTAAATGGGAAAGTCTCCCCCTCCCCATACGCCACTCAATTTTTGAGATATTGAGCTGAAATTTTAGGATTTTCTTAGCTTATTAAAGTAATTTCTGACGTATGTTTAATCTAAAAAAAAAAAAAAAATTTCCGACAATAATAAATATTATTATTATTTTTTTTGTTAACAGTTAAAAAGATACAAGACATATTCGTATTTATTACGATCACGACTGGCGTTCACAGAAGTGGAGCCTTCATTAGTAGAAAGCAGCATCGGTGAAGTCGACGAAGGTGTAGGTGGTGCATTACTGAACCCAGAACTCGGTGTGGTACCACCACCTGTTCCAGATCGTCCACCAACAAATAGGTATAGTTACAGAGCCGCCATTTACAATCGTAATCTGCTGAATGGTCAGGACTACGGCGGTGATATCGGTTGACGCGTCATGGGTGTCTTTTCAGCCTGTGTAATGTAAAAATAATTACCAGCAAAACCAAAAAATAACATAAAGTTATTCAATATTTACTTGAATATTAATCAGCATTTATTATAAATTCAAAATACCGCACAAATTTTAAAACGTCAAATAATTTAATTATTTATTGTGGTAATTAAATAATTACACACGCTGAAAAGATATGGTGTTGGTTCTTTGTTATGTTTAACTCATAAATTAACTCAAAAAAAAAATACTCAGTAGAAAAGCAAAAACTGTCATCACTAAAAAATGTTAGAAAAAAAAACTATTACTAAAACTAAAGCTAAAGCTGTTTTTCGATAAAATTTTAACGAAAGTGTTTAAATGTTTAAGATTTAAATTAACAATTGATAAGTTTATTGTTATTTGTATTTAATAACGTTTTATAAATTAATAGTGTGTCACTACAAGCTATTGATTTATTGTTTTTAAACAAAAAACGTATACGACATGGTGCTGGTCTAAATGTTTAGTAAACTTTACAACACATGAAAATTAATAATTTATTATTATAAATTAATACCTTGTACTATTACTAAATTTATAATAGCTTTGGCTTATGTATTTTATTTTTAACCATTTATTTATTAACAACCCTTGTAAAAATATATTTTTTAAATTATCACTATGGTGGATTTTTAAATTTGAGAATATTTTTTTTAACTTCAAAAAATTTTTAGTTAAAAATACTAGAAGCTTTAGTATTTTTTAAACCCTGTATTATTTTTTGTAAATCACGTTCCCAAAATTTTTGTTTCAAATTTTTTAACGAATCTCAAAAAATTACAAAAGTTAATTTTTTGAAACCGATTCTTAAAAAATTTCTTTACTGTCAGTAAAAGTAAATTTAAAACCAAGTTTTAAAAATTATTAAATCGTTTAGTTTGACAATTTCAAAAATTACAAATTTCGAAGTATAAAATTTAAAAGTTTCCCGGGAAAAATATTTTTATATTTTTTTTACTCCATTAATTTATAAGTTCACTATAGTGACAATTTTTGATATTTTTTTTTACTCAAAAAAAAAATCCTGTATAATTTAAAAAAAAAATTATAAATTTTTTTTTGGATTATTATTTAATTTTGGTACGAGGTAAAAACTCATGCTTTTCATATTTTCGACTCTAACTGTATTTATTATATATTAGATCTGATGTTGTATGATCAATGTTTCTTATTCTTATATAATAGATATATATATATATATATATTATTTTTTATATTAAATTATTATTATGATTACTGTCTTCTTTATATTTCTTTCTTTATTTAAATTTTAAATATATCAATTGGAGATGTGCGAATAGTTCGAACTTAAGAATAATTCAAATTTTTCAAAAATTTACAAATAATTCAAATTTTTGTCGGAGATATAAATAGAGCTCTGACACAAATTTACGAAAATAGAAATTTGAATTAAATTTTAGTAAAAATTTAATATTTGAAAACTGATCAGAATTTTCACAAAAACTTTCGGATAATTCTAAAATTGACGAATAATTCAGAAAGTTTAAGACTTTATCAAATTATTCAAAAATTCGAATTATTCGATCCGATTCGATTCGAACCCGATTTGCACATCTCTAATATTTATATATACATATTATTTAATGTTTACTCTACTCTAAATGTAATGCCACGTGTCAATTAGATGTGATAAGTATTTGTCATTAAATTTTTTTATAATTAACTTTAATCACAACTGCATCTTAAGACTCTCGAGTTGTTTAATTATTAATTATTATCATTATTATTATTATTATTATTATTATTATTATTATTATTATTATTATTATTTTCTTTCAAAGATTAATAACCAGTCAGTCCATTAAATTTATTAATTAATATTAATATTTGATTAATTAGTGATTAATTAATATAGTAATTGGTATTAATTATATTATTAAGGCCAAAGAAATAAAGTTCAAACAACTCGGAAGTATGTAAACATGTAGTTTATATCTTTATATGTTTTATAATTAATAAAAAATAGCCGGTAAATTTTTTAAAATTAATTATTACTACTCATTAATTTTTAAATTATATATTTATCTAGTTCAGGTTTTTAAATTTTATTTTTTTAAATTTAATTGTTTGTAAATAATTAATTGTTTAAATTAAAATTTTGGTTATTTAGATTTATTGCAAATTTTAGTTACATAGAATATAATTGTGTTGATAAATTGGCGGCAGATTTATTTGAATTTAATTATAAAAAATTTTGTAATATTAAAATATTAAAAATTTAATTTTTTAAAATAAAAAAAAAATTTAATAACTAAATTTATTAAATGAACTTTAAAAATTTTTATTTAAATTTCATTTTACAGGCGGGAAAAACTCAGTTTTATTTATTTATTACGGAAAGTATTAGACGATTACGATCGTTTGATGAATAGTTTTTTAAAATTTTAAATAGTGGCGCGAAAACGGTGAAAATAAATTTTTACTGTTCAATTGGATACAATAATTGAATATATGCTGGCATTTAAATTTATCCTACGAAAATTCAGTAAACAAAAACTAAAAGTAATTTAAAAATATGAGTTTTTAAAATAATTTATAATCGGATAATATTTAAAACTCTTTTTTATCTTTTGGAGACAATTATTGTAGATAAATATAAAAATTAATTTTCATTTAATGACCTGGTAATTTTTAAAAATAACTGACCACTCTAGCGTATTTACGATCTCTTCAGTTGTCTTCCCTTTAAAAAAAATGCCTATTAAATATTATAGATTTTATTTTTAGTTTCATCAAGTGACAGGTCATTAGAAAAGTTGATGATAATTTTTGTGAATTTAAAACTTTTTAATTGTTTTTACCTCAGGATTAATCTTAACAATTTTATTTCATCGATTTATTGTATTTTATAAACATTAACTCAACTCAGATCCATATTTATAATTTTGTTTTTAAAATTTAAAGAAAGATAAAAAAAACTTATATATTTTTATTTAAATCGCCAATTATTTAATTTATTGCCTGACGATTTCACACAAACAATTACAGTTACAGACAGTATAATTTTATTTTTCCAGTCATCAGAGCTGATATCTCATTATCGATCCTTACAAATATTGTAACCAAATGATACCATACATAAAGTCATAAAAAACTGAGTCCTTTCCATAAAACAAACGGTAAAATGTCTATTAAAAAATTAAATTTACAATTGCACAGTAAAATTTAATTTTTCCATCTGACAGAACTCGTAATTTTATATTCAAATAAATTTAAGACTGAGCTTTCCTGCAGAAATTAATTTATTATTTAGTTTTACTTTAGTGTAATAATTATAAAGTTATTAATATTAATGAGTAGTACTCTAATTATTTAAAAATAATGAAAAATTAAGTGACTGTCAGGTAAGAATTTAAAACAACCATAAGTTGACACTAAAAAAAAATAAAACTTACTGTTATGGACATAAGTAAAAAATTTTAATGAAAACTATACCGATTGTTAAAAAAAAATATGAAATAAAATAATTACATACTAAATTACCTTACAAGTATAATTAGCAAGTAAAAAGGCCCAATTATTTACAACGTAAAAAGTATGTAGGACTTGATAATTTATAATTTTATCAATAGATGAATTTTTTCCACGCAGTTCATTTTTTTATTCGATGCCTCTATGAAGGGAGTCAATTTTTTTACTGTCAATTAAATATCTTACTTTGTAATTAAAAGAAATTTACCAATTATTGACTTCTAATCTCTAAGAAGATTAAAACAGTGAAATCGACGACTGAAAATTTGAATTGAATTTTTTAAAAAGTGGGGGTGGGGATAGAGGTGTTGTTTGAGGATGTCTTTGAATAAATTAATTAAATATTAATATAAAAAATTTTTTTTAAGTATCAGTAAAATTATAAAATATACAGAAATTTTTATAAATCATTTATATATTAATTATATATTTATTTCTCACCATGAAAATTCAATAAAATTCTGAAGAGTAATC
Source organism: Microplitis deprimator (assembly GCA_964016945.1). Classification (NCBI taxonomy): domain Eukaryota; kingdom Metazoa; phylum Arthropoda; class Insecta; order Hymenoptera; family Braconidae; genus Microplitis; species Microplitis deprimator. The sequence continues at coordinate 3,197,713 of OZ024709.1, read as the reverse complement.
ACTTCTCTATGATACTGGAATCAGCTATGAAAACGTAGCTGACAATTCCGTCAATTTTGAAAATTTTGAAAATTTAAAAAATACGCATTTATAGAATTTGAAAATGAGTACGTGCATTTTTTTTATTTTTATATTTTTGATTGTTTAATTCGTTCATTCGTAATTTTAAATTTGTCTCATGTCTGCTACATTCACACTCATAATTTAGCTGACGTCTAATAATTTTTTAATTTATTTTGAAAACGATAAATGATAAAAAAAAACATATTTTAAAAAATTGCACTTGTAGTTTTTTTTATTCTCTACATGTGCATATTTTTAGTTTTTTTTTTTTTTTAATTTATATTGAAAAAAAAAAATTCCAAAATTGTTAATTGTCTACTTCAGGATCATCTTCTCTAAATATATGAAAATAAATATAAGAACTTTCATCTATTTTGAGAAGAATACGAATAATAGAATTAAAAAAATGTCAGTAATTGGCACGTTAATAATTGGGTTTTTATCTCATAAATTTCTAAAAATATTTGAATTTAAATTTAAATTTAAAAGAAATTTTATTTTGTTCTACAAAATTACGTCCAAAATTTTTTAAATTTATTTCCATCACAACTACTCAAGTTTTATTTAACAGTGATAGTACTAATGAACACATATATGATATACAATATTTATAATATATAATATAATAAATATATAAAAAATAATCCTAGTGCTCTTGCATTGAACGGATATTTGAACTGAGATTTAAATGAAAGAAATAATTAAATTTAGTAACGTAGTATTTTATAATAATTGTTTACAACTTTGTTGCAGTATTACGCATATTATTATTATCATTATCATTATAATTATTATTATTATTATTAAAAACTAGTAATTTACTTAAATTTAAAATAATTATTAAAGTGAATTGCTGAGTAGATTTATATACCAATTAATTAAAAAAAACAATTATTTATAATAAATTATTATTATTAATAATTAAAAAAATATATATAAATATATGACTTAATAAAAAATTAAATAGTTGATATTTATAAATTTAATTAAATAATTAAACATTAATTATTAATTATTGAAAATTAATTTTTATTTAATTTTTGATTTAAAAAAAAATTAATTAACATGAAATGATAATCAAAACTAATAAACTTTGACAGTTAATTATAATTATAGTTAATTAACAATTTTTATTATAATTAATTTAAAAAAAACACTAGTCGCAATAGAATTTTTAATTAATTTATCATTAAAATTTATTGATTAATTAATTAATTAAAAATAACTGATTAATTAAAAGATTAAAATTTTTTTTAATTAATTAAAAATTAAGTCTTCGAATCAGTCTCCCAATTTATAAATTATTTATACATTTGAAATTTATACTAAATAATTAAGAAACGTTAAAGGAATTAATTAATTAATAGATTAGTTAATTATTTAATTATTTAATCGAGTGTGAATGAACGAGTGTTAGAATAGAAATTAAATAAAAAAAAAAAAAGTAGAATTAAATGATGAGTGAAATTGAGAAATTGAGATAATAAAAATAAAAAGTTAATTAATAAAATATAAAACATTTAGTGTATAGGAAATCCTTGTATATAAAGCTGTAATATATGTGGATAATATATATAATGATGGTTAATAATTATTATATATGTATTTGTATATGTATAATAATTATTATAAATCTTATGAAGCTAAAAAGGCAAAAATAAAATGTCTGAAAAATTTTAATTAAATATTTTTTAGCTTTCCCTTTAATTGATATATTTAATATTCATATTATAATTAATAATAAATAACAAATTGAAGTATGTATGTATTTATTTAATTAGTAGTTGTTATTATTATTTATTTTAAATGTATTTTTATATTAAATTGCATGATAAATCTTTTTGAATTTGGTTTTATTTATTTTCTTTTCCTGATTTTTCATCACATTCTTTTTCTTTGCACACATTTTGCATGATCATTAATATTAATATGCGCATGATTATATTTACCTATGGATTAATAATTATAATAATAAATAACCAAATTTTGTAAAATTAAGCGAAGACTGATAATTTAAATTAATTTTCATACTGCAGTTAACCGACGTCTAATTTGATTTTTTTTTAAAACAAATTATAAAAAAAAAAAATATTTTAAAAAATTGCATTTATAGTTTTTTAAATTTTCTACATGTGCATATTTTTAGTTTTTTTTTTTAATTGATTTTTTGAAACAAATTCCTAAAATTTTTAATTGTCTGTTAACTTCAGGATTCAAATTCAAAAAATTGTTTGATGTTTGCAATTTTCATTCAAATTAAAATTGTGTTGAATCAGAAGAATTTCAAAATTTTGAAGCCATGGAAGAAAAAATTATCAATAGTACATTTTTTTAATTGTCACTAAATTACCAATTATTTTTTACAGAATCAGAAAAACATTTTTTCAAAAACAAAGTAAATAAAAAAAAAAAAATAATACAGTCAAAATTTACAATAACAAAATTATTATAAAGATTTTTTAATTAAATCTACTGCAGTCGAATTAATTCGATTGTATTATAAAGCCAATGTAAATTTTTTTTAAACTTGAAAATATCCAATGCATGTAAATTTAAATTTTAGTTAAAAATTTTTGAATTTAAAAAAATAATAAATTCAAATTAATTTGTTGCATGCACACAGGGACGACGAGACAACGTGAAGTATCATTCATCGAATCAAGTGGATATTATATACGACGATATAACAAATATATATAAATAATTTAGCAAAAAAAACTCTAATAAAATATATAAAAAAAAATATTTATAATAAAGGACTCTAATAAAAAAAAACTAAACTTAAATAAAATTATAATATAACAGTACAGTAGAAAAAAAAATAATTCTTGAATATTAAATATATATAAAATACCTCTTAAGTATTTAAAAGTGTTAATTATTAAAAAAATAAAGAATATTTAACTAATGATTAATTATAATTTTAAAAAAGCCAAAGAAATATTGCATTTAAATATTTATTACTACAGGAAATGTATGATTGTATTAATTTTGTACTTGTATTTTTTTTTTCATTAGTTATATTTTGTTGTATTTAAAAAAAAAGTTAATGATATAAATACATGTACTTAATTATTCTTTAAATTAATTATAATCATTATTTAAATGGAGATTATTAAAGTGTAATTACTTAATAAAAATTAAGTGATTATCTTGCAGAGTAAATAAATAAAAAATTGATTTTTTTTTTATTATTATTATGTGAATTAATGTAAATACAAGTTTTATTTAAGTCAATAAAAATGATGTAATGTTTAAATTAATTGTTAATATTTGTTTTTTTTTTTGACTTGTAATAAATTTTTGTAAATACTTGAAATATAATTTTTTTTTTTTTGTAATAAAAAAAAAATTAAAATCTTAATTCAAAAAAGTACAGCGTAGTTACAATTCCGTCGAATAATAGAATTTAAAAAAATTTACTTACAGTTGTTATCAATTAGAAATTAAACAAAATTTTTCAAATAAATTTTAGCCGCCAAAATTTGAAAATTTGAATTTTAAAATTGACATGAAGACTTTACTGAAATTTATTTTCCAAGCTTCGTTTAACTCCCAATTGATTTCAACTGTAAGTAATTTTTTTTAAAATCTGTGACAGCGGAATTGTCTTTTTTTCAATTGATGCTTTAATTTTTTTTTTTAATTAATTATTCAAATTTGAATTCAGTTATTAAAATTGGAAATCAAAAATTTTAAATAGTGGCCTCAATTTTTTTGTCATCTGTAATGTTTTTATTTGACATACATATGTACACACATATATATATATATATATATATATATATATATATATATACAGGTAATTACAGTATGGTTGCTTAGATACCCGATTCAAATTTATTTTGACACCTGCTGTTTACTAACATTATATAGTATATTAATGAATGTCATACATGTATGTTATGAATTACAAATTCAAATGCAATGTCAAAATTGAATGATAATAAAAATCTAACGACGAATGATTATTTAACTCCAATTGAAGATGTACCTGGTGTTATAAATTATAGCAGCCTTGTAAATTTAATTATCGAACAAGCGCCGAAAGGTGAACGTGGTCGACTTTTTCGTCAAGATGGAATTAAACTGGACGAAGTCACAGAAATACGCATTGAATTTTCAAGTAATTTGTTATTTTATTAAATATTATGAGAGTGAATGTAACTGACAGGTGGGAATTTTTAAAATTTTTGAATAAATAAAATGCGAGTAGAATAAAAATTAAAAAATGCGGATTTAAATATTTGAAAAATCAGTTCGCGCATTTTTTTGAATTTATTTATTTAAAATTCATAAAATATCTCGTCTGTTACATTCACACTCGTTTATATTTTTGTTCATGTAATAGAATAATAGAATTTTATTGTTATTTATATTAAACAATTTAGAGATTTTGAAAATTGATCATCTTTGGGTAATGAAAAATTTGGCAAAACTCACATTGTCACATAATATTATTGATAAGATTGAAAATCTCGATGCTTTGATAAAACTTCAAGAGCTTGATCTTTCATTCAATCGTATTGCAAAAATGGAAAATTTGAATCATTTAATAAAATTAGAAATTCTTATTCTCACTGGAAATAAAATAAATGACATTGAAAATATTGATAATTTGATAAATCTTAAAATTTTTAGTATCGCTGATAACAAAATCGACGAATGGGACCACGTATGTAAAATTATTTTAATAAAAAAATTTGAATTTTATTTAATTAAATTTTAATTATTTCTTTTTTAGGTTTTATATCTTAGAAAATTCAAATATTTACGGAGCATAAACATGACAGGAAATCCTTGTAGTAAAAAAGAAAATTATAATGATTATCTTGTGGCATTTTTACCCCAAGTTATTTATTTTTCATACGTACTAATAAGTGAACAAAAACGACATAGTTGCACTCAAATGTATCAGTAAGCTCTTATCTACTTTATATTTATTATCTTTTTTTATTAAACTTGGAAAGTAATGTCATTATTTTAATGAACAATTTAATAGACAGGCTATTTTTAAAGTTGAAGAAGAAGAAGCGATTATAAAAAATGAAATAAATAGACAATTTGCATTAGAAAAAAAAATGGCTGACGATTCATTGTGTTTTGTTGACCAGCTAGATGGGGATGAATTTTTTGAACTAATATTCAAATATGACGAAGGTAATCCTTAAATTTTATCAATAGTTATTTTATATATTAAAATTTGATAAGTATTTTTTTTACTTCCCGCTATGAAAATTGAAAATTTTCAAAAAAAAAAGTTATTGGTTTCGGTCCAATTTTCAAAAATCGAGATTTTGAAGTTCTGAGGTAGTAGGAAGCTATTCTTACACAGTAAAAAATATTGTGTTAAAATCAATATAATCTGTGTTAAAAACGATCTATACAATATTTGTGTTATTTTTTAACACAGACTATTTGGGGGGAATTTAAACACAAAATTTGGGTTAAAATCTCAGCACAAAATTCGGGTAATACGAGAAGTTAATTTAACACTTTTTAAATGTCTGGCGACAAAAAAAAAAATGTTAACTTTTACATTTTATTTTTGTAGGATGGATATTCAGTAAAGATAATTTTTATATTATTTTGAGATTATCAGTCACAACAATTATTATTTAACATTAAACTATTGTTTGATAGTAAACAATTTTTTTATTAGAGTCAAGATTTTTAAAAAATTACGTAATATTTAATAGCAGTTGCAAATAGTAAATCAATTAATTTATTTTAAAAAACCAAAAACACATTTTTATTTAGCGACAAAAATAATTTTAACGTTACATTAAATAATTCGAAATTATAACTAAATATTTTTTATTAGTATGATAAAAATCCCAGCTTTTAGTAAATGGTAAATTAAATATATTAATAAAAAAAATTTTTAAGTTAAATTGACATTTATAAAATGTCAATTTCACTTTCATTTTTCTAATAATTCTTCCGTGACTATCGATTTACTTTTTACCATAAATTTTGTGTTAATTTTAAAGTAACTTTAAATAAATTTTGATAATTTTAATTTTCATACTCACACTTTTAAACTGTTAAATAGTAGATCGATTCAAAATTTTAAAGTAACACAGTGAAATGTCTCGATTTAACACTAAATCTTCACAAAAAATTTAACTCGACCGTTTTTAATACAGATACCCCAAAGATTCAAATCTTCCTTTTTTTTATAGATGGTACAGTACTTAAAAATATAAATGACGAAACTTTTCAAGTCTTTGAAGAATATAAACAAAACTTTTCAATAGTTTGTCACGAATTATATGAATTTGGAATAGATCAACATTCTCTAAGAGCTAAAGAGAATGAGGAATTTAATTCAATTGTCGAAAAAGCTCGCGAAACTGTCCGCGATGAAGCAAGACAGTAAGTTATTACTTTTCACAAACTATATTTGTAATAATAATTATAAATTAATCTCGCTTTCATATATTTTTAAGAACAATTGAGACTGTAAAATCAGAAAGAAATGAAATTTTTAAAAAGTTTGACAGCTTAATAGCTCAGTCAGTAGATAACGAATTATTAAATGAGCAGGATGTCAAAATTGACGTGAAAATGATTAAAGCTCAAGAACTCACTAAGGAATTCAACGAAAGCTTATCAAACATGTGGACAAAACTGATGTACAGCCAAGTTGTTTTGCACGAACAAACGGAGGACATCTATGAAATATTTAAAATAAATATGACTGATTTGAAAGATTCATTCGTAGAATTTGTTCGTAAAACGTTTTCTCAAATGCGTGAGATTTTACTTGAATATCGTGGCGCAATTAATGTTGTTATTAATAATTACATATCTTGTATTGGAGATGAATCAGTTATGCCTTCACATCTTGTTAATATTTGTGGCGACGTTGATATTTTGAATAATACTTTAATCGCTTCTCATGATATTCATATACAGGTCAGCAAATAATATCGCGTTAAGGCTGAGTTGTACTTAAAAAATTATCGAATTGAAGAAGAGGAAGTTCGTCTTATACATTTTTTCGGAAGCTAAAAAAATTGTTGCGATAATTAATGAATTCATAGAAATATGAAATTTGAGAATTTCTTAGGTACGGCCCAGCCTTAATTTATAAGGACACATTTTTTTACGCCCTGTTGGCTTTAGGAAGTTTTCTAAAGCCAATAGGGCGTATGATTTTTTTTTTCATTGCCAATCCAATGTTTGGTACACAAAAAAAAATTTATTAGACCTCAGCTAACTGTGATCCTGAAATTAGTAGACAATTAACAATTTTTTTATTTCTTTTTTTTTTTTTCAACAAATCAATTGCAAAAAAAAAAAATTAAAATATGCACATGTAGAAAATTAAAAAAACTAGAGGTGCAATTTTTTCAAATATTTGTTTTTTTATAATTTAGCCTTGTAAAAAAATTCAAAAAGTATTAGACGTTGGCTAACTTCAGTATCTTAAATTATAATGATCAAAGTTAACAGACAATTAGAAATTTTCGTTTTGTTTTTTCAACAAGCCAATTAAAAAAAGAAAACTAAAAATATGCACTTATAGAAAATTAAATAAACTACAGGTGCAATTTTTTAAAATATTTTTTTTTTGACCCGTATAATTTTGAGTTCAAAAAAAGCTTCCAAAAATATGTTCTTTTGGAATTAGTAACGCGATATATTTTAAAAGGTTTATAATATATTTATTTTCGTACATAAAAAATATATTAACTTATATTTATTATACCAGACAGTTGATAATCGTGAAGACAGTATAATTGAACGAATAAATCTTTGGCTTGAAGAATTATTAAATAATTTTATCACGTAAGTTCAATTAATTAAACTGTAGATAAATTATATTTAATATAATTGTTCATTTCTTTATATATTTCAAGGCAAGAAAATCTTCGTCACCGCCAACGGATACTAGAAATTTCCCATTTTTTGCAATTTCAACGAGAACAAATGCATAATCACTTTTACATTAATGACTCGTTCGCTCTAGATGTTGCGGCTGCTCTTGAAGGATAACATCCGTTTTAAATCTAAATAAATTCTTTATTTTTTAAATATACAAATATTTATAATTCACTTTATAAAAAAAAGTACAAAAGTCAACGATATATTTATACAAAATATTAAATTTCATTTTTTAATAAAATACCATAACTTTAACAATTAATAATTTTTTTAATTATTTTTTTTCTTTCAAACTTTTGATATATGATTCAAGTGCAATTTGTACTTTAGGCTGAGAAATAAAATTCAAAAAACGTGAAGTATCTGCCTCACGATTTTTTTTCAGTCGCTCAATTAACTCAGTTCTAAAATCCATTTTGGTTGCGTATCTGCCTACAGCTAAAGTAATAAATATAATTTAAATAGTATAGTATTTAATTACTTGATTATATTAATTTTTTATTCATCCTTACCAGGAATACGAGCAAATGAATCAATATATTTCTGGCATTTTGAAATCGCTTCTTTTTTATCATCAGCAAGCTCATCAACCAAACCGATTTTAAGGGCTTGTTTTGGTGAAAATAGGGTACCTCTATAATTAACACATGACTCTTATAGTAAATTTATTTATTAATTAATTGGTTAATAATATTTTTTATTATTAATTTCCCTATCAAAAAAATCTATGTGAATTTTGTATAGAAATCCATAGAAATCCATATAGAAAAGTATGAAAGTATATAGGAATCCATGTAAGAAAGTATGAGTATCTGAATTTTTAGTAGGAAACTGGATATTTGGATTTCCATGTAGAGAATGCACATAGGAAACTATGGGTATTTGAATTACTACATAAGAAATACATACAGGAACTTGAATACTTGGATTCCCATGTAGGAAATTCATATGGGAAATTATGAATACCTGGATTTCCATATTGAAAATTCATATGGGAAACTATGAATACCTGGATTTTCATATAGGAAATTCATATGGGAAACTATAGACACCTGAATTCTCATGTAGGAAATTCATATGGGAAGCTATGGACACCTTAATTCCCATGTAGGAAATTCATATGAGAAACTATGAGTATATGAATTTCTATACAAAAAATATATACAGGAACTTTAATACCTAGATTCCTATATAGGGAATTCATATGGGAAACTATGAATACCTGGATTTCCATATAGGAAATTATGAGTATCTGGATTTCCATATAGGAAATTCATATGGTAAACTATGAGTATATGAATTTCTATACAAAAATTATATACGGAAATTTTAATATCTAGATTCCTATATAGGAAAGTCGTATGGGAAACTATGAATACCTGGATTTCCATATAGGAAATTATGAGTACCTGGATTTCCATATAAGAAATTCATATGGTAAACTATGAGTATATGAATTTCTATACAAAAAATATATACAGGAATTTTAATATCTAGATTCCTATATAGGAAATTCATATGGGAACCTATGAATACCTGGATTTTTATATAGGAATTTCATATAGGAAATTATGAATACCTAGATTTCCATATAAGAAATTCATATAGGAAACTATGAGTATATGAATTTCTATATAAAAAATATATATAGGAATTTTAATACCTAATTTCCTATATAGGAAATTCATATGGGAAATTATGAATACCTAAATTTTCATGTAGGAAATTCACATAGGAAACTATGAGTATCTGAATTCCTATGCAAAAAATACATGCAGGAACTTGAATTTCTGGATTCCTATAAAAAACCATATGGGAATCTAAGCTGAATTCCCACATGGATGTTTTTCATAGAGTACTTACTGCAGTAGTGCTAGTTCTGCTTGTCGATATCCGATTGTTGATATATAAATTTCTCTAAACCACGAAGGTGCTACGATACCGAGTTTTGTTTCATTTAATCCAATAGCATGTTTGCCATCAACAAGTACTCGATATTCGCAACTCATTGCAGTTAAACAGCCCCCAGCTGGACTCGATCCCTACAATTAATTTTTTATACCAAAAAACTAGTATTAATGTTAATAAATATATGTCTATTATCATACATTTATTGCTGCAGCAGTCGGTATACTCAAACTATAAAGAGTAAACCAAGTTTCTTGCAATTGTTCCCAAAATTGTCTAGCTCTTTTCATATCCGGTTTAAACATTTCCATTATATCTAAGCCACCCGAAAATATTGTTGGTAAAGATGACGTAATAATGACACCTTTACTACCATCTTTAACTATTTTATTCAAGGAATCATTAAAGTCAGTAAGTATTTCAAGGTTGAGACCATTAACTGGTGGCCTTGACAATGATAAGATACTTGTATCTGAAATTAATTAAAATTTGTAATATATATATAAATTACTCATAATTTATATATTATATTTATATTTATTTAAGAGCATTCTCAGACAGTGCCCCACTTTTCAAAAATATGCAGTGACTGTCATGAGCAAATTAAAATTTTATTAATTGATTAATTAAAAAAAAAAATTAAAGCATTAATTAAAAAAAAGGAAAATTTCGACGAGATTAAAAAAAAAATTACTTACAGTTGTTATTAATTAGGAGTTAAAAAAAATTCGGGAATAAACTTAAGTGTTCAAAATTTGAAAATTCAAATTATAAAATTTACATGAATATTTTACTGAAATTTGAACAGCCATTTTAAAAAATTAAAAAAAAAATTTGAGGGAAATAAGGACCAGATTCTTGGGAAATATTTTAATTTACTGCCAACGTTTTGTAAAATATTTTTGACTTGCAGAGCTCAAATTATACGACTATTCCGAAAATGTCAATGATAGATATTTATGATGAGTGTGAATGGAGCAAACATTAGACAATTTATAAATTTTAAATAAATAAATTAATTAAAATAATGAAATTTTAAAAAATGCGAGTACGGATTTTGCATTTTTTAATTTTTACTGAACTTACATTTTATTCATTTACTCTAAAATTTAAAAAATTGACAATTGTCTGCTACATTCACACTCATGTTTATGTGTCCAATGACATTCTGAGTATAAAACAAAATTGATAAAAATTTATTGCAATTAAAAACATCTAGATTACAATAATTTGAGTGCATGATTCTTTAATTCAATCATCTAGATCAACACACAACAATAGTACTTATATTTAATATACTCAAGTTTTATTCAATAAAATAATTAAAAAAAAAAAAAATTATTTACTTGTTGCATCGTTTTTTGTTACATTGATTAAAGTTCCAGCAGCTGAGTAATTTCTTTTGGATATTTGTTGTATTAATCCTAATTTTAAAACTTTTCTGCTAAAAAAATTCATAATTATATAAAAAATAAATACTCAAGTAATAATTTTACTGTTAAAATAAACTGGTCAAAGTACAGAAATTACAGTCTATAAATATGAAGAACGTAAAATAAAATTAACAAAAAGTAGGTAAAATTGAGAGAGAGATATGACATCAACACTGATCTGAATATTAGCTATTCAGATCAGAGCAACAAACAATATGCAATTTCTGAACATGGAATGTGGAATTGAATTTAATGTTATATATATATATGGTAAAATATACTTTAAAATACGAGTGTGAATGCAGCAGACATCAGACAAATTTAAAATTATAAATAAATAGAGTAAATAATTAAAAAAATGAAATTTAAAAAAAATACACTTATTAATTTTTAAATTTTTTAAATGCGTATTTTTTAAAAATTTTATTTTATTAATTATTTACTCTATTTATTAATAATTTTATATTTATCTGATGTCTGCTACATTCATACTCATTTTAAAATTCAAGTACTGACTTATTAACTAATATATATAAATTGCATACATTTTTATTTAAAAAAATTTCAATTTTGCCGCCCAAATATATTCAAAATTTTTATAAAACAATTATGTAAAAATACACGGACAAAAATTTTAAAAAATCTAATTATTTATTGATTTAGTATTTAATTTTTTACTTACTAATAAAACTGTCAGCAGTCTACTGATTTCAGTCATTAAAAATTACTTGATAAAAATACTTTTTTATTTGAAACTAAATTTATTTTATTAATTAAAAATTTCAAATTTTATGCCGTAAATTTTTAAAAAGCCTTTTTGACTTTAGTCCCTCATTAAAGATCTTTACTAGACTCAAAAAAATTATATATTATTCTTTGATACTAAAGTTATCTGCCTAATAATTTTTGGATTTTCATTTTTAAAATTATAAATAAATAGAGTAAATAATTAAAAAAATAATATTTATATAAAATACACTTCTCAATTTCTAAATTTTTGAAATGTGCATTTTTTAGAAATTTGATTTTATTGATTATTTACTCTATTTATTTATAATTTAAAATTTGTCTGACGTCTGCTACATTCACACTCATATAAATTAATGATCCAGAAGTTAACAGACAATCGAAAATTTTCGGATTTTTTTTTCACCAGGGAATTAAACAAAAAAATAAAAATATGCACATGTAGAAAATTCAAAAAACTACAGGTGCAATTTTTTCAAATATTTTTTTTTGTATGATTTATTTACGGATTTTTAATACGGCCAATTTCAGTATCATATAAATTCCAGTGTATTCCGGTGGTTTATCATCACTCATAATAATAATAGTTGATAATTTCGTTGGAAACAAAACGCGTTACATGGAATGTTACCCTTAGGATGTTATTACATATATTTACTTAGACGTTACCCATCGATGAGTCGCCGTACGTCGACTGCAATGTGGGAAAATTGTCAGTGAACTTTTACCGTGTGTTTGTTAATTGATTGTCAGTTTCCAGAGGGTATTTTAAAAACTCGTGCCTTGTTTATTTATTTAAAATATAAACCACTGTAATAAATTAGGTCATTATGAATTAACAATAATAAATAACATAAATTAATTTTTTAACATTTAATTCACTTGTCGCGGGCAACTATTTTACAACATGGCTGCCGATAAATTTTCATCTCCAGCAATTATTCATCTTAATAAAGGTGCAATCTGTCATGTACAATCAACTTATCGGAATGTTTTTCAATAAAAGCATATACGTGCCATTTATAAATATTAGAAATGTCAATGTTATTTCGAATTATAAATTTTAAAAGTTAAACTTACAGACAACATGTCAACTCGATCCCAACTTACTAAAGATTTGAATGGTAACATATATTATTAACCTATTTTTTTTTTTTTATATTTATATTGATTTTGAATTGAATACTAAAATATTTTAATTATTTCAGAATCGGTAAAATCTTTACTTGGTAAACATGTAAAAATTTTATTAAAAAATGTTGTTAAGCTCGAGACGAAACCAGACAAGCAAGAAAACCGGGTCTTGGTAATTTTAAATTAATACTTTTTAAATATATTGTAAATTATTTATTCAATATAATAATAATAATAATAATAATAATGATCTATTTATTTTTAATTGAAGGTTTTTTCTCCTTGTCGACTTTTTTTGTTAACTGCAAAAGTACCAACCAGAGTGAGTAATTTATTTATAAAAAATAGTGTATTGTGTGACGAGGAATGAAACAAAACGATTTCAAACAAAGGTGAAGTTGACTGACATCACCCGCAGTTTGAAATCGTGTTTCATTCTGAGTTACACATGATTACGTGGATTGGAACTCAAAGTTTCAGTGACAGCAGCCAGTCAGAAGCAAGTTAAGGGGTCTGAGATACAAAAAAAAGAAGATACTTTTGTGATTTTTTTTTCAGAGTATCTTCTTTATTAAAATTCTTAAAATTTGCGACATTATTAAGCATCATTCCAAGAATGTTCTGCTAAATTTTCATAAAAAAATATTTAAAAATAAGCCAGTGGTAGTGGGGAGAGACGAGTCACCTAAAAAAAAAGTTTCCATGCCGTAGGCAGGATAACTCATGACTGCCTAATCTAAATTCAAAAAACCAAAAAGATTTCTTTAGTACATAAATTTATCTTGGATTTGAACGAAGTAATAAACCAAATATTCATTTTTGAATTTTTGGTAAAGGTGCAATCAATAAACTCTGATTTTTGCCAAAAATTCTTCCTTTTGTTTAATTAAAAAATAAGTAGTCATTGAAGAAAAGAAAATCCTTATTCAAATCTAAGATAAACTTATGTACTAAAGAAATCTTTTTGGTTTTTTGATTTTCAATGAAGCAGTCATGAGTTATCCTGCCTACATCATTAAGACTTTATTTTTGAGGTGACTCGTCTCTCCCCACTATCACTCGTTTATTTTTCAATATTTTTTTATAAAAATTTACCAGAATCCGGTTAGTATCCACCCTTAGTCACTTGATTATATTTTTCAATTATCATCCAGGAAGTCGCGTCTACTCAAAAGGGTAAAGAAATGACCTCCCATCAAACGGAGGTGGACTTCGATTCCGTTACTAATTTTTTTTTTGCTGTTTCGATTGGCTCTAGACACAAACTTTAAGTTTCAATGCTGGTATAATAAAAATATTATTAATAATAATTAAATAATTATTTTAAAAAATTTCAGATTGATTGTCACTTTCATTATTTAGAAATAACATCAGTTGAATCAAGAAGATCAAACCAATTATGTCTAACAGCCGGGGAAAGAACTTACAACTTTACAACAACAGGTGTAGGCGGTACAGACACAACAGAAGTAGATGCAATGATCGAAGCATTGCATACAGCCATAAGAAATATATTTCCGACAGTACCATTAAATTACGTGATACGTAAAATAGATGTGATACCGGCTAGCAGATTGCAGAGTATTCGCGGCAGTGAATTGGCACGCAGTACCGAAGCAACAAGAACAACTGGGCCATGTGGTGGTTTTTCAACCCAATATGCCTGCATGTGTGATTTACATTGTGTTCAATATCGTGAAGAGGTAACATGGGACGTAGATACTATTTATTTATCACACGACACTAGAGAATTAAATCTTCGTGACTTTGATCACTTGGAGCAAAAAGATTTGGTACCAATAATATCCGCATTGGAGTACAATACCTGGTTTACAAAATTACGAGTGTCCCATTTAAAATTGAGCCATGAGTGCCTCGAACGTTTGCTCCACGTCGTACGCCGATCTCTTTCACTCCAAGAAATTTATTTAGACAATCTAGGCCTGAAATGGGATTTTGCGCACAAACTATCACTTGCACTTATAGCTAATAGTAACACAGTATTGCACACTATTGATTTATCAAATAATATGATCGAGGATAAAGGAGCCGCAAGCTTGTGTGCCATCGTCGCTAAATTAACCCAAGGCAGTCATCTAAGTGGTAGTCCAGGTATCGGTAAATTACCCAAAGGTATGCAAAAATTAAATCTATCCCATTGCGGATTAACGGGTAAAGGAATTGCACAAATAGCTCACGCGTTAAGTTTAAATCGCAGTATGCCAACTAGTTTACGTTATTTGAATTTATCAGAAAATACTTTAAAAGATGACATCAATAATCTCTGTAATTTTCTGGCTCAACCCAATAGTCTAACTCATCTAGATCTTGCTGGCACAGATACAACACTAGAGTGTTTATTCGGTGCTTTACTACGTGGCTGTGCTACCAATCTAGTCCATTTAAATGTAGCACGGAATTCATTTACAAGTAAAAAAACCAAAGAAATACCTCCTAGTTTTAAACAATTTTTTACGGCGACCCTGTCGCTAAAGTATTTAAATATTTCGTACTGCAAATTACCACTGGAAGCATTGAAGCATCTCCTGCTAGGTCTTGCATGCAATGAGAGTACCGTTGGCCTTGAATTGGATATGAGCGGTAATAATTTAGGATCATTGGGAGCACATGTTCTCGAATCATGTATTCATGGTGTGCGTTGTCTCGCTTCACTTGATATATCCGACAGTAATATGGATGTTGATTTAGCTCAAGTTATCACCGCGATTGGTAAAAATAAATCACTCAAACATTTGTACATGGGAAGAAATACCGTCGGTATGAAGACTAAAAATATTGCTGTCGTGATGGACGCTCTGGTGCAAATGATACAAGAAGACGACTGTGTTTTACAGTCACTATATATACCAGATTCCCGACTTAAAAGTGATCTCTACAGCCTAATAAATGCACTAGGAAGTAACACGTGTCTTCATACGCTCGATATAAGCGGCAATCAAATAGGAGATCCCGGCGCACGCCTGCTAGCAAAAGCTCTGCAAATAAATAATCATCTTAAGACAATAATTTATGATAAAAATAATATAACACTACAAGGATACTCAGATATTGTCCATGCTCTTGAAAAAAATTACAGTGTACGGCACATGCCCTTTCCAATTTACGATCTCCAACCCTGTATGAAAATATCTGCGGAAAAAGCCGAACAGTTGGCTAAGAAAATTCAAGATATGCTTCAGAGAAATGTCACACCTTGTAAATATAGTCCAGGTCAGGCATTTAGACTCCAGCAGGGATTCTTGTTAAGTTCAACCCAGCAAGTTGTTGATAGATTAGTCGTACAAACTCAGGATACTATTAAGACACTAGCTGCTGAGAGTTGTGATGCAAACAATGACATAAATCATGCGACCGGTTTAATCCAAGATGCTGATAATTCAAAACAATTATTGCCGCGGCTTCATGAAGTTCTGCAACGACGGGATGAAAACAATCCGATAGAAGTGAGACTTAAAGAAATAGCTGATAGTTTGTATAAAAATGTAACGGATTATTTGCAAGACTCATTGGAGGCCATCATTAAATGCGCGAATGATCACTGCCCTACGGTCATGTCACAGACAGTAATTCGCGGTGATGAAAGCGAGCCGATATCTGTAGAAGATGATCTGCGTAATGTCTGCAGAGGGAAAAATCAACTAACCGGTGAATTTATTCACAGCGCAATTGTCGAGCAAGCGGGTACTGATATTGTCAACAGAATAAATGAACTTAATCTCGCAGTTGCTGCTCATATTTCTGATAGGATAACTGATGAAGTTATTGAATCGCTGTCGCGTAGTTATAAAACTTTGATAGGAGACAGTCATGATAGGACACGCTGCAGTACGCCAGATGTTTTACGACCTAGTGTCAGTTCAACGAGCAGTGGCAGTGTCATTGGGATAGGAGGAAGCATGAGCATTGGCATCAGTTCTGACAATGGCGGCTACGGGCTTGCTAATAAAATTTCTGCTGTCGATCATGCTGATAGAATTAAAAGAGATTCGTACCAAGATTCCGATATGGCGCATGAGTATGCAATACCTTCGGACTTATTTATTGGCAGCTCAATTAATTCTCAACATCCGTCAGACGATCAATCTCCTATGGTAATTTTATATTTTATTATTTTTTTATTTTATTGATATTCAAGCTGACAAGCTACTGCTGCTATTTGAATGATACTGAAGTTAGCCGACGTCTTACAATTTTTTTAGAAACGATAAATTATAAAAAAAAATATTTGAAAAAATTTCACTTATGGTTTTTTTAATTTTCTACGTGTGCATTTTTTTTTTTTTTTTTTTTTTTTTTTTTTTTTTTTTTTTTTCTTAACGATTTGTTGAAAAAAAATTTGAAAATTTTTAATTGTCTGCTAACTTCAGTCATGCAATTTGATGCGTTTTTTAATTTCCATGTTGACAACTGGATGTCAACTCTGGAAAGTTGGTGGCTAAAGTTGACGTTCTATTGACGGAAAATTTGTAACCAGGGATGTGCGATAAAATCGAATAATTTGAAAATTATTGATTGATTTGTAACTAAAAATTTGAAAAAATTACTCGATAAAATTCTGATCATCTTTTGAATGTTAAATTTTTTATTTAACACGAGGCTTCGTGTCTGCGCTCTAGTTTTCTCTGAGAAAAATTTGAATTATCAGAAAAAATACAACAACTTTAAGTCGTTACTAAAACTGAAGTTATCATCATCTTGATCGCAACTAATTGACACCAACTTTCTAACCAGAGTCTTACTATCTTTAATTTATTAAATAATTTACTTTTCTGTATAACGCTAACAGAAGTTGGATTATTTAAATCTCGTAAGTAAATAATAAAACATTTTATTAATTATTATCGTTAATGAGTAAGTTTGTTTTATCTGTACTAATATTATTTATAAATTAATATTCATAATTTCAATTATTTATTTAGGCCACCCCACACTTATCCAATAAACGAAAAAATTTGCACGGAAGAAAATTACGTCCCAAGTCAGTAGTCGATTCCGTTGAAGGACTTTCAGCTGATGACATTCCAGATTTACTGCCTAGTTTACCAAAAGACAATACTGAAAGTAATTTCATTTATTTATTTAAATAATAAATACCAATTGATAATTTAAAACAATAAAAACAACTCAATATTATTTTATTTAGCCATTTCAGAAAATGAGCATTCATTGACTGAATCATTGGATTCCATATCTGAGCTTCCTAATAATACGGGACAACAATTGCAGCATCTCGTTAAATCTCGACCACGACGAACAAAAACTCGTGCTCCGTCACGACCTATGTTACGCACAGACGTACCAAGAGGTTCTCTAGGTCTTGGAGAAGGTCTTGATGTATTTTTTCGACCTACTACACCAACAACTCCTCTTATTTCTCCAACTAGCGATGATAGGTAATAAATAAATTATTATTATTGACTCTGATAGCATGAGTTGTTCGTCAAAAAGTTGGTATTCATCAGTTTGCGACCAACTTGATGACAAGTTGTCAACAACTCTAGCTTTTGCAACTTTCGGCTACACGTTACCGCCAACTTTCTGAGAAAATTGACGCCAGGGAAGAGCCGCAATTCGAAAGCAGGTTTCTGAGAAAATTGAAGGCAACTTTCCGTCAACTTATGATTGCCAACTTTTGCAACCAACTTTTGCCACCAACTTTCTCAGAAAGTGACCGTCAACTTATTGGATTTCCAAATTTTGCGGCCAACTTGCCGTCTAGTTGCGACTGTTAATTTGACGCCAATTTCTCGCCAACTTGGCTATCAAAGAATAATTATAAATTGATATATATTTATTTTACAGTTCTTTGCACACATTTCCGACTGACGGTAGTCCTAATTTATCATTAACAAGCCAACGTAGTTTTCAACCGGATACAGATAAAAAACCTCACGGTTGCAGTTCGCCTATTCTTAAGACTCTTCTTGAGCCTACACCTCGTTCACGGTCTAGTGATAATTTTGAAAAGTTTTCTCCGCTTGCTGGTCGTCGTTCACAAGGCGATACGCCATTAACTGCCTCACCATTAGCACGTCGAAGTGCTGCTGAAAGTTCACAATCTCAAGAACCGGATTCTCGGAAAATCCGAGGAATTCACACGGTATCAACATCTGGAAGTCCTCTGTCAACACCAACTACGCGTCTGTCACGTGAATTATCGAGCAATGATACTCCCGAAATATCACCGGATGCTATTGCATCGGGTGATAATCATAAATCATCAATTAGAAGCCACGGCAGTAGTATTTTAAGTACCTCTATAGACAACGAAAAATTAATAAGCGGCCAACCGACGAATAAATTCCGATCGATTTCATCATCTATCCAAGAAACTCGAAGCGCATTAAATACAACACACTCGGAAATTTGTCCGTCCAATGATCAAAATAAGCAGCAATCTAATGCTAGTTCTTTTAAAGCCTCAAGTAAAATTAATTATAATCTTAGTGGGGAACAGTCTAGAAGTAGTTCAAGTATTAATACTGTGAGAAGTAGTAAACCTTTACCACCAGCTACTGCACCAAAACCAAGACCATGGAGCATGACTGGGGATAGAAAATCAGGTAATTTTTTGTTTAATTGTACTTTAGATTAATGTTTATTTTATATATAATTTATTTTTATTCAGGAGAATTTAATAATTTATTAAGTGACGGCTCGAGTCCAAATACATCGGCAGGAAATACTCCAGACTCAGGTGATGCACTGGATGAATCAACTGACAGTGGAGTTAGTGGACCGGCTTCTTTACCGCCTACACTCTCAGCAAGTAGTACTGCGAGCTCATTAAGTAGTAGCACTGTTGAAAAACGATCTGTTAGAGAACTTGCCGCAAGTTTGAATAAAGGAAAAACAGATCGTAAAGAAAACGGTACTTGGAAAATTATTCTGTAGAATTAGGGTAGAGTAGCATGTGGCCACTGCTCCATTTTGGACATTTGATACTTGATTTTAATTTATGAAAAAGTATAAAATTAAATTTCCATTTTATTTTTGATAGTGGGATAAAAGTATCTGAAGAAATTTTTAAAATTGTCATTGCGTCTGTTACAAATTATTTTGTTTAGGAGCATTCTCAGACAGTGTCTTCCACTTTTTAAAAATATGCAATCACTCATCAGTCATAACCGTATTAATATTTTATTAATTGACTAAAAAAAAATTACTTACAATTGTTATCAATTAGGAGTGAAGGAAATTTGTAGAATAAATTTTAACCTATGAAATTTGAAAATTTGAATTTTACTGAAATTCATTTTCCAAATTTCGTTTAACTCCCAATTGATATCAACTATAAGTAATTTTTTTTTAAATCTATGACATCGGAATTTACCTTTTTTAAATTAATGCTTTAATTTTTTTTAATTAATTGATAAAATTTTAATACACTTATGGCAGCTGTCATTGAAAATTTTTAAAAAGTGGAGCCACTGTCTCAGAATAGCCTTTAATTTTTCGTGTCCAAAACTGACCGTAAAGTGGCCAAAAACGTTACATCTACCCTATATATATTTTATTATTATTTAAATTATTTTTTATTAGTACTCCTCGCTTTCATCTTTCATTTTTATTTAAATATTATTTTGCTATTTGTTTTTTTTTTTATATTATTTTAGAGGAATCCATACCCATTGCATGGAGATCAGTACTTCATCGTTCTGTTGATCGTACAGTAAACAAGGTATTTTTTTGTTTGTTTGTTTTATTTATTTATTTATTTTACAATTTTTCCATATTGCTTATAATAAAATCCCATTACTTTCATAATCCATAAATATTTACTATGAACGAGCAAACTACAGTCACTACATTAGTTAGTTAGTTCTTCAATAAGGCATTGGGATAATCCATCCAGCCATTACTCCTTGACACTACAGTGCCTTTGAGTCTTGTACATGAAAACTTGGTGTAAAACAGTAAATTGAATTTAAATATTGAGATTGCAATTTTTAAAAAAGTTATGAATAATATAGATAATAACCGTAGAAGGGTTGGCTAAAATGAAGTCAATATCAGAAAGAGGTTTAATATCAATCTTTTTCAAGGCTTTGATAAAAGTGCTTCTTTCAGAAGTGTATAAAGGACAGCTCCAAAGAATATGAGATAAATCTTGTTGAGTAGATCCACAAGCGCACATAGGAGAGTCGATGACAATTCAAATTTAAAATTCCTTATTAAAATCTTTACCAAATATCAAGGAAACTGACTTCTGTAGAAACTTCGTCGACTAGTTTAAAATTCTGTACTTGGACCCATTCATCACGTAATTTTTTAAGTCGGTATCCATAGCAGTCTGCTCTCTTAAGATTTTATTTAATTTTGTTCTGTTTATTTTAAAAATTTATTTATTATTTCCATGTCATAAAAATTTCATTCTCCAGCAACTAAAAGATGAATTACCATATAAATGTTTGTAAATTTATAATTAATTAAATTACTTACAGGAGCAAGTACCGAAAAAGGATGAAGACAACCGGATTAATTTTAAGCTTAGACGAACATCATTTTTACGCGATTCAAATTTCAATTATGACAATGATGTTGTTGATGTTTGACACATATATTTTATCAGTAGAAACTTACATTCCATAATTTTTGCATCTGTGCCATTTGCAAGCAAAAAAAAAACGACTATAAATAATTTTTAATTGATCAATTTTATAAAACGACGGGTTTTATTAAACTACAAGCCTAGTCAATCTTCCATGCAGCTGCGCTCTTAAAATCTGATTACTAAATAATTGTTATTATTATTATTGTTTTTTTGTTTTTGTTTTAATTATTATGACAAATCCTAACTATAAAAAAAAGTTTAAATTCATAATTGCAATATTATTATAATAAGTAATTAATAATATTTAATATTGTAGTGAATATAAATGTATGAATGATATGGGACTTTTAATTGCAATTAAAACAAAACAAATAAATAATAGTTAACAAATTATATACACGTATTCCGTGAAAAAAAATTTTTGAAAAAGCGTCGACTCTTTTAAACTTCAAAACATGACACGACAATTTTTTTTAAATTTTTTAAAATTCAACGGACAAATCAATTTAGGGGAGGGTCTATAGTAATTTTCGTCAAAGTTTTTCTCTCAAACGAATCCTCTAAATGTAAAATTAAAAACGTGGATAAAGTTTCCATTTACTGCGCAAGTGCAACAAGGATAGTAACGTTCGTCGGCTTGAGTGTGATAGAGAAAAAAGTTCAAGATCTCTTAATTACTTAATACTACAATTGAAAATTAGTTTTTTCTGATCGTATTTTGCACTGAAAAAAATTATCAAATTTATCATTTTTAATGTAAAGTTTTAAAAAATATAGAAGAGTATAATATAGTACCAGTTCCCTGATTGGGTAAAAAACCTTGTACCTAATCAGGGAACTAGTACCCGATTTCTCCATGAATTTGTAGATTTATATGTAGTAAAATTTAGTAAATATAAATATAGAAATACATGAGTGATCGGGTACTAGTTCCCTGATCGAGTACTAGTTCTCCGATTGGGTACTGGGTGTCTTATTTACTAAATTTTACTGAATATCGGTATACAAATATATGAAGTGATTGGATACTAATTCCCTGATCAGGAACTGGGTCTCTTACCTTACAAAAGCTTAAAAATTTTCTAACTCTTAAGGGGAAACGCCAGACCTCTTTCTCACGCTCGGAAAAATAAACGAAAGTATCTTTATTGCAGTCGCAGAGTAAATGAGAATTTTAAAACAATTTTTCTCCCCGAAAAATTAGTATTTTTGGAAATAAATTTTTAGCCCTCTGTTAAGGTTTTAAAAAACCTTAGACTCTATTTTAGGTTTCCAGTGTTTGTCCGCGAAATAAATTGAATTTAAAATCGATTTACAGAACTCCTTAAATTCATATTTTAGGATACAGCCTACATAATATTCTAATGACTGAATATCATGCGCCTTTGCCTTAAAAATAAAAACATGTCACCTGTGCATCGAAAACAGACTTATTTTTCAAATGCACAATAATGTAAATCTACATCAGTTTATTTATTTGTAAAACTTCTTTTTATGAGTGAAACTTTTTACTACACATAATTTTTTTTAAAATGGAAATAAATCTTGCATTTAACGGTAAAAAAAGTCGGTCATTGTGTCAGGTTTAGAAGTTTAAAATAAACGAATTCTCAAAATTTTTTTTTACACGAGATGATGTTACGTTAATTTTATTAATTCACTTAATAAAATTAATAAAATATTATTATACATTACATGCGTTCATGATATTTAATATAACATGTACATAATAATATACACGATATAAATTTTTAAGCATTATTATTATTGTTATTATTTTAAACGTACGAATAATAAAAATACGGTGGAATCGAGTCAATTGTTTCAATATAATAAGCAGTTTATGATAAACGTAAATAAATCTTAGCTGCACTGATTAATTATTTTCTTTTAATGAGACTTTAATTTACGTATTTAATATTAATATATTTATTAACAATGAAACAAACTAAAGTAACAGAACAAAAACAAAAAAAAAAATTATAATAAGAACGGGATCGTTATTGTGCCAAAAAGTTCCCGCAAAATTATTAAGTCTCATTTTTAAAAAAATTTGTATTATAATTATACACATTTAGCATTTATTGTACTTGTTTTTAAAATCTATTTATTTGTAAAATCGCAAAAGACTTGGATAGCGTAAAAACGGGTCCATTTATTATGAACAAATTTTAAATATTACAATCAAGTTTTAATTATTTACAACTACTTTTTATTTTTTTAAATTATAAATTAATTAATTAATTGTTTTAATATTTTTACTTAATTATTTATAATGTCAATGTCACTGATAAATTTATTTTTATTTATGTAAATAATATAATGTATTTTTTTTCTATTTTTTAATGTCACTTATTTTTGTCAACGAGTTTTTGTATTTTATAATGACAAGTTCATTATTACTTTATAATAATTACATTAATTAGTATAGAAGAGATCTATAATCAATAAATCATATAATAATATTTTATGTTGTTAAGAGTTATTTGTCATTACAATTATCAATTATTTTAATTAGTAATTAAGGAGGTTCGATACCGATTTTCGAAATAATACCAAAATTCTGAAATTTTTTATGATTATAAATGTAGCAGACATAAGACTATTTTTAAATTACATAAAAAAAAATTAAATAATTAAATTGATAAAATGAAAAAAAATGCATGTACTGATTTTATAATTTTCTAAAAGTCCATTTTTTAATTTTTTTGTTAAAAAAATTTTATTTCATTATTTAAAAGTTTCATAAATTGTCAAATGTCCGCCAACTTTACTGTCATAATTTTTTTTATCGAGTTATAAAAAATAGGATCACTGTTTAAATTTAAAATCGATTCGCTACACCGTTTTCGATAAATAAATTTTCAAAATTCGTTCTTATACACAGGCGTAAATGGGAATCATTTTTCAGTGCTCTAGTTCTTGCTACAAAAATCCCATCGCTATAAATTATTCAGTATCAAATAATTAAACATTTCTGAACACATTAATATTTTTTTTAAGTTTAATCATGGGTTTGTTATTAAATTATTAATGAAATAAGAGGCGAATTTTAGTTAATGACGTCACATGTGTCGTAAAATCGTAAAAAAGCCAAAAATAACAATATGATGAAGGTAAAGGGTCTAGTTAGACACTGTCCCAGTTTCTGACACTTTATTTATTTAAAATTAAAAAAAAAAATTGACGAATAAATGAATAAATTTGTTTTTAATTTAAAAAAACTCAATATTTGAATTTTGGCGCGAATTTACGTGGTCTTTACTGGACCTGCAGTTGAACTTGGACTGTCAGTTATCTTATGATAGTAACAGAGATTTCAGGTTAATTTTACACGAGCATGTACTTGGATACAAAATAATTTTTGTCATTTAATTTTCCATGTGCGTTGCTGGTGTGAAAAATTAATCAAAGATTTTATAAATAAAATATAAGAATAAAAAACTAAAAACAAAGCGAAAATGGCAGAATTCGTAGAAAAAGGATGTGAGGAAATGATCCTTGCATTGGAACAAATGAAAAGGATAAAACTTTTTGAGGACAATGAAATACAGTAAGTTATAGGTTATTAAAAAAAAAAAATTCAAATATTTAACTTAAGTAAACATATAAAATAATTATATTTCAATTTATTTAATCATCTAGAAAAATAGTAAAAAATTTAAAAGACCATGAGTACAAAATAGGAAGACTTATAAAAAGTAAAGATGATTTTTTATCCTACTTTTCTTATCTGATGGTTGTACTGAATCTCGTAAAGCAGCGGCGAGCTGTGAGTATTTTTTTTAAATTTATTATTATGAAGTATAAAAAATTATTTATTAATTTATTATTTAGAAATTGGGAATTAAAGAAAAAAAAGCTAGTGTCGATTTTTGTATTATCAAAAAAATAAAAGTGTTGTACAGAAGAGCAAGAATGAGATTTCAAAGTGATCTGAGTTTTTGGATTGATCTTATGAAACTTAGCAAGACTGAAGTATGTAATTTTTAAACTTCAAGCTTAAAATTTATTTTTTTCTTTTACTAACATTTGTAGCCTATTTGAATTTGAATTTTTTCTACAGAATTTCCAAGAGCATTTGCCAGGTATTGCTGATAGAATGCTCAAAGTACATCAAGACAAACCAGGATGTTGGCATATTTCTGCTCAATGGCACATGAAAGAAACTAAAGATATTGATAGAGCTAGAAAATATTTACTTAAAGGCTTACACTTTCATCCAGAATCACAATTATTGTACAAAGATCTTTTACAGTAAGTTTTAAAAAAACATTAACATTAATCTATTCATTGAAACTTAAACAAAATTTTAAACTACCAAACTTGGCTACAATTTTTTATAAACGCTCGTTTTGTTGTTTCTTCGATATGACTTTGGAGATCTACCGGTTGATATTTCAAATTTTTGCAGTTTAAAAATTTTTTAAAATAAAATTTTTGATTTTCTATTAAAACTTGAGGTAAACGGTAGTAGTAAATTATCTATAAATTAGTCTACTTCAATTATTCGATTTGATAACGATTATGAAGTACTTATGTAATATATTATTAACTCGTTTCTGACTGGCTACTGATGAAACTTTAAGTTCCAATGCTGATAATCATAAAAAATATTGTGTGTAACTCAGGATGAAAGACGATTTCAGACTGTGGGTGATGTCAGCCTTCACCCTGGTGTGGAATCGTTTTGTTTCATCCCTTGTCACACAATATACTATTTTCTATTTGTTCATTTCAATTAAATAATGATGTAATTAAAAAATTTTAGACTAGAATTAACTGAAGCATCTTCGAGTAAAGATGATACACCAGTTGAATTAAAACACGCTCGGCTAATTTATCAACAAGCATACAAACACATTAAAGATATTAATTTTATCATTGAATTATTGGACATTGCCTCCAAGTACAAGGATACTAAAGATTTACAAAAAATCATAATGGATGATTTAGTCGAAAACTTTTCAGATGAACCAAAAATGTGGGACACGTGGGCGCGGAGAGAATTTAAAGGTTTATCTTATAGTTCTGATCAAGATGACGATTCACTGGGTGGTAAATCAAAAAAGAAAACTTTGAGAGATCGTCTTAATTCGGCTATTGAAGTTTATGAGTCTGCTGTTAAATTATTACCCACAAAAACAATGTGGTCGCTGTATATTAATTTCTTATTAGAAATTAATAAAGATAATTCTACTTTGCCAAATTATAAGAGAAAGCTTTTGAAAGCGGCTTTAACTCAAGGCCACGAAGAAAAAAATTTAGAAGAAAAATATTATTGGTTTTGGGTAAGAAATTAAATTATTTAATTTTTAAATTTACGACAGTTTTTAAAAATCTCTACATGAATTCAAATCAAACGGTTTAAATTTTCAAAAATTCAAATATGAACTTTTTTTTTAGATAAAATTATTAAAAAATGATAAAAAAGATTCTTGGAAAAAATTATACGATATATTAAGCAGCGCAACTGAAGCTCTCCCAGAAAGTATTGAACTTTGGAAAAAAAAAATTAGTTTCTTATTTTTAAATTCAGATCAGGATGATCTGGCTCTTTCAGAGTTCAATAAGGTAAATTATTAATTTAAAAACAATTAAAATTACCATCAAATATTTACATAATAATAAAAAAAAATTAAATTAACAGGCAACGAAAATATTAGGCAACAAAGCATTGCCACTCTGGAAGATTAAGCTTTCTTACATTCAAGCTAAACATCCAGATAAATTGAAAGATTTTTTTAAAACTGTGATGCAAGAAGATCCAGCAATATCTTGTGAAATGAAACCTCTTTATATAGACTGGCTTGCGGCAGAAAAAGGTTGAATTTTATATTTCTTATTGTTGTTTGAATTACAAAATATGAGACATTAGTCATTATTATTATTTTTTTAAATACTCATGGGTTATTCCCGGTACTCCGACTCTACCAAGAGCTGCTGCTCTTCAGAAACTCAACTTGCGATGACTAAGTTGATATTCTAGCTAATGTAGATCCAAAAAACTGTTTCATCTCCAAGGATTACTATTATTATTGCTATTAATAATATGACAGTATTACTATACTAGTATTTTAAAAAAAATAATAGCAATATTAGTAACCATAAGTTTGAAATTGGCAAACATTACCCCGGCTTCCGTGTCAGACTTATTCTCATTGTTGACATCCTTGGAGAAATGAAACATTTTTTGTATCTGCATTACGAAACTTGGCCTGCTGCGCTTGTTAACCATCTTGTTGATGGAATATCGCATCAGTATTCTGATAGCCAAGCTAATGACAGCCTACTGCAGCAACTTGTCATCCAGTTGGTGGCAAAAGTTGGCATTCCATTAATTGACGGAAAGTTGCCTTCAATTTTCTCAAAAAATGGCGACAGGTTGCGGCAGTAGATTGTCCTCAACTTTCTGGGAAGTTTGGTAACAAACTGTAGTCAACAGTTACAAAAACTGAAAGTTGATCGCAACTAATTGACATCAACTTTCTGACCAGAAAGTCTTGCTATCAGGGTAACGGAAGGCGCACAGTAGCAGACCTCGGTAGAGTCGGGCTATTGGAGATAAACTCCTGAGCATTTAAACGAATTACTATTTTAATTATTATTATTATTATTTCAGGTATAAAAGTGACTAGACGTGTCTATAATAAATTATGCATTCAACCACCTTTTAATTTAGAACTTCATAGAAAAATGGCTAGTATTGAA
Organism: Microplitis deprimator; assembly: GCA_964016945.1. Lineage (NCBI taxonomy): Eukaryota > Metazoa > Arthropoda > Insecta > Hymenoptera > Braconidae > Microplitis > Microplitis deprimator. Next base: position 3,169,249 of record OZ024709.1, on the reverse strand, counting down.
CTTAGCCAACCAGAAATAAATAAAGTAAATGCTCGCTACCCTCATGAAATGGCTACACTGCAATTCGGCAAAACAAATGTCGATGTTTGGATTGAATATGTAACATTTGAAACAAATTATGGTGATTTGCTAAATGTTTCATGTATACATCAAAGAGCGGTCAAAACTCTAAATCCCATAGACGCAGATAACTTTATTACTAAATTCGAACTTTTAAAAATAAATTCCGAGCCCATGGAAATTTAAACTTCACAGACACATCAGCAAGTGTATGACGTTAAGTTTTCGTCAATGAGTTTATTTGAATATTTTTAAATATTTTATTATTACAATTGTTTAAATGCATTTAAAAAGCTTGTAAGTATTTAAAAAAATTACTTTTAAATTAATAGTAAATGCGTTAGAAAAATTCATATAAATATTTTGGTGAATTTAGCAAATGTATGACTTACGTTAAGAAAATAAATTAAATTAAGATTCAAAAGGTATTTCATCTTCTAAATTTGTTAGAATAATATTTCTGTCAGTTTCATTAGCCAATCGAGTGCGACTTCCTGTTTTCAGAGACGATCTCATATCCAAACATTTAATGTCAGTCATAAGCGAGTGTTGTTTGTCATCAAGATTTCTGTCTATTTGAATAAGCAGCTGCTCCAGTCTATTGAACGTTGCCCTAAAAAAAAAAATAAATAATTAAAAAATTAAGGCCATTCTCAGACAATGCCCCCCACTTTTCCAAAATATTCGATGACTCGATTGTAAATTTTGATAATTAATTAAGAAAAAGTTGAAGCATAAATTGAAAAAATTTTGATATTATGACAGTTAAAAGTTATTGAAAATTTTTCAAAAGGAGGGGGGGGGGCACTTGGCATATAAAATTACTTTGAACAATTAATTTTTGCTAATAATTCTTCTTTTGTTAGACGAAGTTGCAGCACTTCATCTTTTAATCCAAATTCCGCTTCATCTCTACACAATTCATAGCCAGGACGATAAGTACGATTTTCTAATCTAGTCTCAGCGCATTTAATAATATCTATTTTATTTATCAAAGCATTTTCAAGTCGACGTATTTCTTTTTCCAACAACTCCAATTCATTTTGTACTTTTTGTTTTTGCCATTGCATTTCATTTCTCGATTTTTGAGTTTGATGAATTCTTTTTCTCAATGCGTAGTCACTTGCATCTTGCTGGGCTTCCATATCATTTTTAGAGCGCTTTCGCATTACACTCATGATATCGCGAAAAGTATGCGCGTCTTTTAATTCATTTTCGGCTAAATTTTTTATGTAACGACAATGTTCTAACCAAGTGTCGTATGTTTTTGAACTAAAAGTTATGACAATTTATAAATTTCTATGTAAAAAAAAATTAACAGTAATTTTTTCCCTTTGAATTTTAGAAAATTTTCAACTTTGGGTTTATCATTTTTTAAATTTAAGAGTAAAATTTTTTAAACTTGACCTCGTTCTTTAAGATTTTTGATAAGAATGAAAAAAAAAATTTATTGTTGACTTTATCATTTTCTTAAACCATCAAAATTTTCAAGTCTAATCATTTTAGCTTCATAAATTTATAAAAATGAGCCTAGAAAATTTTTTTTACTCTTAAATTTTTCTTCAATTTCAAAAATCATCAATTCAAAGTTCAGAATTATCACAAATATGAAAGTTTACTGTAAGGTAAAAGACCTTGTACTCAATCTGGGAACTAGTACATGATCTCTCCATGTACTTGTATATTTATATTTAGTAAAATTTAGTAAATATAAACCCCTTAATAAACCAAAAAAAAAAAAAAATTGACCCAGATTTAATTATTAATTTATAAAACTAATTAAGTGATTTCCAAACTTACTCTTTAGGAATTCTCAGAGCATTGGGTTTGTAACTTACAATAGCTGAATTACGATTAAGATTACAATTATCCTTATCAATTTCAATAGCTTCCGATTTATCTTGTAAATCTAAATTAACTTTAAATTCAATTTCTTCAAGTCGATTCAATTTTTCCCAGGCGGCTTGGACTTTATCCGTTAACGTTTTTTTCAGTCCCTCAATTACCGTTAGTTCTTTTTTGAGTTCAGTGTCAGGTTCATCGTAAGTCAACTCAGTACCTCGACGACAGTCTCTCATTGAAATACATTCAGCTGCAACTGTAAGCGGATGCTGAATACTATCCAGCTCTTTTTCAGCTTCAGCTCTTTCATCTCTCAAACGTTTTTTCTCTAATGATAATTGATTCAATAATTTTGATGCAGTTTCTTCCCATTTTGAAAGTTCATTTACTCTAATAATTTTTATTATATTGATAAGTAAATAAAGTAAATTTCCGATTATCTATTAATTTACCTATCATCCAATCTCGTATTGTTCAGCGACGTATCCCATTCAGTTCTAATTTTTGTTTCATTTCGTAAAGTACGTGCAGTATTTCGAAGCTCAAAGGAATCAGTAATACGATTATTTGCAGATTGTTCAAGTTCCCATTGTTTTGAATACCAATCTGGTAGACCTTTTATTTAAACAAACCATTAAATGAAAAAAAATACGCAATAAAGTGTTTACTTTAACTACAAGCGCAAGTGTTAAATCTATAATTATTTTATTTAATTGAATATTAAAATTTTTGACTAATTTTATTTTTTATTTTAAATTAAATTTATTTTTAAATCTGTACTCAAAAATTCATATTCAAATTTCGAAAAATTAAAAAAAAAGTGTTAAATATTTAACACTTTTGTGTGTTAATTTAATATACTGATTTTGTGTTGTTTTATCAGTTCATTTTTAACACAAAAAAAATGTTAATCGAAACAAAAGTTTCGTATTCGTACAAAAAAAGTCTGTGTTAAAAATGTTATGTTAAATATGTAACACTTTTGTGTATTAATTTAACATACTACTTTTATGTTTGATCAGTTCATTTTTAACACTAAAAAATATCAATTGAAACAAAAGTAACATTTACTCTGTTACTGTCCAAACAAGTGTTAACACTTTTAAAATGTAACTTTAATAGAGCTTGTGTTAAATCATATAAGTTACACAAAGAATGTGTTAAATTTACTGTAGTCATTTGTTAAGTTTACAAACATACATTTTTGTTCATATCAAAATAACACAAAAATGTTAACACTTTACATGTGTTGCAGATAACATTTGAATGTGTAAAAGTTTTAAAACTGGTAACAGGGCATATTAACATTTTCTTGTGTTATTTTTTTTCACACAACTGAGTAATGTTAAAACAACATAAAAATTTGTGTAAAGTGTTGTTTTAACACCCAGTTTTGTGTTAATTTTTAAAAATATTTTTTTACTGTGTAACTTATACTCCTATGAAAAAACCATATATATATATAGAGTATCAGACAATATATGTGGCCAATTTAACTATATTTTTAAATTGTCCGTCCATTAACTCGGAACTTCCCCTTTATATTTTCCCCCACTACGAGCTACGTTCTCTCCCACCTGATACTATACATTTGTACGCCTGCGTATATTTACATATGCATCATACATGTATGTAAGAGCGCATGCGCATATTTTACTATTCAAAGGAGAAGTGGCATTCGATAAGTGAAAATTTCCTCTCCTCCATAGACTGTCCGCTCTAATGGAATTTGAATTTACATGGGTAAAAATATATGAATAGTCTAGTCGCATTATAAAACCGCGTGCAGGGCTGTAGGGGAATATAATCCTAAGAATTCCTGTACTCCCACTTCTGCTCAGAAATCGACTAGTGACTCACATTCCCCTACTTTACAACCGTGTGAGTGCGTATGTGATTATTTCCATAGTCATAGAGGGGGAATGTCTTCAATAGAAATATAAGTCGATGACTCATAACGCGACGACTCTATTAAAAGTATAATTATATACAAGTAAATATATATGATATTGATATATTTTCTACATATATAACAAATATATAAATTTTCATGGATTTTTCTAATATATACAAAATATATTTTCTGGCATATATTCCTTTATAGACCCATGTAACATATCTGTAACAAATCAAAAAAGATTCTAAACCATTACGGGCTATATGGATTCTATTTAAAGTCCTCGTATCATTACTTCTACATACCGTATTAAATAATCGAAAAAACTCACCACAATAGAGATATGGACCAAAGTTCCGAACGTTTGTGGCCAACGAAATTTTTTTTTTACATGAGAATAACATTTTTTTGTTCAATGGAAATATTTGATAAAAGGACGTAAAATATATATGAGAGTTCTATTTAAGGCAGTTCATCTCATACTTATTATAATCTCAATAATTATTAATTATTAATTAATTATATTTATATCATATACTTTTTTTAGTAGACAAAATTTCACCCTTCACTTTAATTATTTCAAACGTTCTTATAATTCAAACTTAAAAAAAAAATCAATTTCAATCCATTTATTTAATATAATTGTTTAAAAAAAATTATGGGTGCATTAATTATTTAATTGTTTGAAAATTTATTTATACTATTGATTACCAGATATATTTTTACTATCATTTGTATCTAAACATTAAAAATTTTTAAATATTTGTCTTATCATTTTTTATCTCTATTTTCCTTAAACAAAATACTGAATTATTTATTTACAAAAATATTTTTTTTTTGTCTTTAAATATTATCATAGGGTAAACACGCCCATATAATGATATATTTATTATAATAAAATTATATATCATTTTATGTATGCAAAAAAGTTTTCATAACTACCATCTAATATAAGACTCAAAATAAATAAAAAAAAATTGATAAAAAAAAAGTAATTTTAAAAAATAATTATGTGTAAGACTTCAAAAATTATCTCGTCTCATATTTATTATATAACAGCTTTAATATCCATCGATAATTAAATTTAAATATTACCAAGATGAGGCGTTGGCTTCTCGTATACAGTAACAGATTTAGCCATTGTTATTATTTTTACAAATAATTATATTTTCCAAACTTTAATGGCAAAACAATTAATTGATATATGAAATGCCGGAATACATATATAGAGATCTAAAAAAAAAAAAAGAAAATATTAAACAAAATTCATCGCCTTAGCAACAGGCGATTACAGTCTATTGTCATACAGTGCATACGTCATATGTTACATTATCAGTATGAACAAAAATATATATATATAGATATATAAATTTATATATTTTTTAATAGCGATATAAAAACAAATAATTATTAATTTAATTTATGCCAATAAAATATCGACTTTAATTCAAAAGTAAATAATTTTTTTTGACAGTAAAATTAAAAAAAAAATTTAATGTTCAATTATTTCATAAAAATAAAAAATAAATTAATTTTTTTAGGAATGACCCTGAAGTTAGTAGACAATTAAAAATTTTCAGTTTTTTTTCTTTTAAAATCAATTAAAAAAATAAGAGAATGTAGCAGACATCAAATTTAAAATTATTAATAAACAGAGTAAATAATTAATAAAATTAAATTTAAAAAAAATGCGCATTTAAAAAATTTTCAAATCAATAAGTGCATTTTTTTTTATTACTCTATTTATTTATAGTTTCAAATTTGTCTGTCTGCTACATTCACTCATTTAAAAAAAAAATGGACAGTAGAAAAATTAAAAAAAACTACAGGATTTTTTTTTGTCGCTATGAAAAAAATTAAAAAATTATTAGACGTCAGCAAACTCGAGTATAATTTAAAATTAAAAAAATAAAAGTAAATATTTATTTTGCAAATGTTTGAATACGGCAAGTAGTGCAAAATACACGTATGCGCACGTATGTAAAAATTTTCATTAATCGTTGGTGTCATTTTGGGTAAAACTGGGTACTGGGTAGGAGTTGGCTGTTGATAGATTCCGAGTCAGAGGCAAAGCCCCCAGCTAAAAGCTGAACAGGAACAGAGTGCTAGCGGTGCTGGCAATAGTCAGCCGGTAGAGGCGCAACGGTGATAACTTATTATCGTTCTATCTTTGTGTTCGTGTGTGCATTCATCAGCACATCAAGCGGCATCCAAAATAATCCAGGAAGAAATAATCCATATTGTTGTAAATATAACATTATTATATTAATAATAAGTTGTAAGCCAGTACTCTGGCGTTATTTATTTAATATTTAACATATAATGAGAAGACTAATGAAGGGTAAACGCAGAAAGTCTGAAAGTCCTAGTGACGCCGATTCAGAAGAAAATGGCGACAGTGCGCATCAAATTGAAGACGCTGAACAACCAAATAAATCAGATGATAATAATGAAAGTGCGCCGAAATCAAAACGTAAAGCATCACGTGGAAAAGATAAGTCGGCTGGTGATGAGTCTGATTTAAGCAAAAATGATAATGAAGCTGATGAAAAATCATCAGAAGTATCTACTCAAGAAAACGGAAATCCCGCCAAGGGTGGAGATAACAAACGCCGAAAAAAAGAAGACCGTAAACCGACTACTTCACAGGACAACGGCAATAGTGAACAAGAATATGAGGTATTTTTATTTTACTTTTTTTTTATTATTTTTTCTCAAATTATTTAGTTTTTTTCATTTTTTAATAAAAAAAAAAGTTGGCATAGTAACAGTCGCCGGCATTCCCGCCAAATAATTTATTTTAATAAAATCCTGGCTATGGATAATTATTATTGTTATTAAAATATTGTGATTATTTATTAAGGTGGAGAAAATTATTTCACGTCGCACAATCAAAGGACGTCGACAATTTCTTGTCCGATGGAAAGGATACGATGAGACATCGGATACTTGGGAAAATGAGAAGGATCTCAACTGTGAGCAATTGATTGAAGATTTCATGGCTGAGGAAAACGAAGAGGAGAAAAATGCTGAAGAAAATGATGAAAAATCTAAAAAAACTCCTAAGAAAACACCAAAGTCTACTAAAAAGACTAAGAAAGCCAAAGTCACCAAAAGACAACGGGATTCTGGTACTTTTTTTATTTTTTTATTTATGTATCTAAAAAAAATTTTGTTTTTTTAATATTTTAATTTTAATTACAAATAAACTTTTTTTTTTCTTTTGTTTAGAAAACAAAGAAGAAGAAAATGATAACGACGGGGGTGGTGATGAGGAAGAAACTTCAGAAGATAAATCTCCCGCCAAGCGCGCGAAAAAATCCAAAGCAGCTAAACAACAGAACGACAATGGTATTATTAAATATAATAAATATTGTTATTGTTATTTAAAAAAATTGATATAAAATGAATAATAAACTTGTTAATTTTATTTTTTTAACAGAAGAGAATAATGAGGATGGGGACGAGGACGAGGAGAAAGAATTTGAAGTCGAAAAGATTCTTGACGTTCACTTCAAAAAAAATAAATCCCGCGAGTTTTTGATTCGTTGGAAGGGTTTCAGTGCTTCTGATGACACATGGGAACCGGAAGCAAATTTAAATTGTCCAGATCTGATAACAAAGTTTATGGACAAGGTAGAAAAAGCTCGATCTACTGAACTCCGAGAATTGCGTACGAATCCTTCCCACACTAAACGATATACATTGACGATGCATAACAAAGAAAGACGGCTTTCACGCCGTAATTTGGGCAAAGAAAGGTAAACATTTATTACTTATATATTAAAATATAACTTACAGATGATTTCATCAAATATTTATAATTTTTAAAAATTCTTTGGAAATTTACTTATTATTTAATTATTTATTTAGAGTAATGAAAGAGGAAGAAAATAAATAAATAAAGAGATATTTTTGAAACAATAATTTATCGGTTTTTACAAGTGATAATTTCACTTCAACAAAATTCGAACCGATTACAGTAATAAAAGAAAATAAAAAAAAATACAAATATAAAACTTCGTCTTTCAAAATCTTTATGTAAAAGATTTTTAACGAAATTCTGTATCAAATTAGTTTATACTTTTATTTGTTTAATTTTCAATTATAAACAAAATTGTAAACATTTTATTTTTATTTTTTTTTTATTTTTAATTATTATACTTTTCTTTTGTATTTACGATATCGAAAATTTTGTTTCTCTGTAAAATTAAACTCAAAATAAATATATCTTATTATAAAACTGAAATTCAATAAATTACAATAAATAATCAATTATAAGTATTAATTATTACTATAATAATAATATTAATAATAATAATAATAATGATAATGATAATAAATATAATATTTAAAATAATAACAGCACTAAATAATTAAATTTATTATTAATTAAATATTATACTAGCAGTATAAATATAAGTATGCTTTCAAGGGATCTATATAGCATTAGTATTTGATGGAATAAACTTATATAATAAAATGTAATCAATTATTTATTGTGATTGGAATTTTCAGGGCAACATACCATGAATGCGATGAATAAAAAAATATTTAAAAAAAAAAGAATGAGTATATCAAATAAAAATAGATTAAGATTTATTTCTTTAAAGTAAATGGAATTTATTCGTAATGACAGACGTATTTTAATGTTTGTGTGACTAACTTTAAATTTTTTTTTTAAATTTAAACTTAAATTTGGTAAGCACTCGAAATAAATATTTGCACAAATAACATTTATATCGGAACACATGGTTTGTTATTATTATAATATTAACATTAATTAAATATCTTTTTATTTAAAAAAATATTATCATTATTATTTTTAATTTGTGCAAAATAACCATTTCCGATTATATATAAATAATAAATATTTCCAATAAAATTGTGTAGAATTTTTACTAAGTCCTGAAATATTTTACTCTTTATAAATACTTTGACAGATGGAATTTATCAAAAAGCAAATTTAATATTTAAGTTAAGACCCAGTACCTGATAACTCATGCACAGAAAAAACAAGATTTGGCGCGAAAAATATTTTTCACTTTAAATTAAAGATGAAAATTTTCTTAGTACTGGAAAAAATTTCTTAACGCGGGAATTTTTACCTAAAAAAATTTCTTTGGTCAAGTAAAAATTTTATTAGACTAAAAATTTTTTGCGCCAAGAAATCTTTTTTTTTGTGTATTTGTATGTATCTATATATTTACTAAATATAAATATCCAAATATATGAAGTGATCGGGTACTAGGTCATGTACTTGGCGCACAATTTGAGTATTTGAATATAATTTAAAAAAATGTAATAATACATAACTCATATGTGCACTTTATTGTAAAGATGTAAAATATTTTAAAGGACTAATTTATCGTAAAAATATTTTTTATTTATAAATAAATTCGCTAATGTTCAATTAAATGATTGCAGCGATAACTAATTCATATTCATGAATCATTTAATTTTCTTCAATTAAAAGTTTAATTGCTATTTGATGAAATTTTTCATTGTTCACTAAAGTCTCTATAGATAGTTAAAAAAAAAAACATTTTTTTCTAAATGTATAAATACAAGTACTGTTTATATTAATATACTGTGAACTAATGTTTGGTTTAGATAGTAAATCAAATATTAGTTATAAAAAAAAAAATTTTTTTTCTAAACTATAGTAAATTATAATATGTATACATATATTACATAAAAATAAAAATTATGAGTTTATAATTTTAAAAATAATAAGAAACTAAAAAATCATATAAATATGAACATTTGTTATCTTAGTTTTTTTTTTTTTTTTTTTTTTTTTTTTTTTTTTTAAAGTTTATTTGTTTATGTAGAAGTATTTTTATGCATAGTAAGTGTTTTTTATGCATTTACTATTTTAAAATACATGAAAATCATATCATTTATTCATGACAATTTATTGTACACATTTATTTTTTCCTCATTATTATAATTTTATTATTTATTATCTTATTATTAAGGGTCCGGATTTTAGATATATAATTACGCTTTAAATACTGAGGGATTCAAATGATGAAGATCTCGAGGAAGCATTTTTCTGGAAGCTGAAAAAATCGCTGTAATGATAATCAATTAATAAATTAATAGAAATATAAAATTCGATAATTTGTTTACGGCCCAATCTTAAGGGCATTCTTAGTGCCCCCACTTTTTAAAATATTTAATGACTCAACTGTCAACCGTATTAAAATTTTATTGATTAATTGAAAAAAAATCAAAGAATTAATTGAAAAAACCACAACGTTGTTACAATTTCGCCATATAGATTTTTAAAAAAATTACTTACAATTGTTATCAATTAGGAGTTAAATGACATTTATTAAATTTTAGCTGTAAAAATTAAAAATTTTTGAATTAACATAAAGATTTTGATACTGAAATTAGCCGACGTTCAATAATTTTTGAATTTTTTTAAAATACAAATTATAACAAAAAATTTTTTTAATTGTTCCTATAGTTTTATTTTGTAATTAATTTGTTCAAAAAAAAAATTCGAAAATTTTGTGAGTATGAATGTAGCAGATAGATGACAATTTACATATTTTAAGTAAATAAATAAATTAATTAAAATAATGAAATTTAAAAAAAAATGCACGCTGATTTTTGAATTATCTAAGTACGCATTTTTTAATTTTTACTTTACTGGCACATTATTCATTTATTCAAAAATTTAAAAAATTCCCGTTTGTCTGCTATATTCACACTCATGAAAATTTTTCATTATCTGCTTTAGAATTATAAGATTTTACTGAAATTATTATTATTATTAAAATTTTATCTTTACAATAATAAATTTATAATCATAAATAATTACTACAATTTAATTGATTTTAAATTAATAAAATCAATTATCATAAAAAAAATTAATGATCTTGATAAAGAAAAAATTTTTATATTATTTTCAATGCTTCATTTTTTTTATTGTTCATTTAACAATAAAAAAAAAACAATCTGACTCATGGATAAATTTCAAAAGTGCGGTGATTGGTCTTTAAATTAACGTATGATAAAAATATTCTGTCAAAAAAGCAACTCGCCGACCTATCGCGAGGCTCCACGTTCTGAAAAAAAATGTATGTCTAAAAAACAGGTTTGCCAGAAAGAAAAAAAGTAAGAAAACTTCCCACAGGAAGAGAATAAACTTCGGAAGTCGCCCCCACTATGAATATTTTAGAACTGCGCGTGCGCAAAGGAAAGTGGGGGAAAATTTTGTACAGAAAAGACTCAGAGCGGGAGAAAAACCGAAAATACCCGAGGCAAACTCTCTCCCGAGTAAAATTTTTTACTCTAGGTACGACGTGATACAAATAAAGTATAAATACAAGATATTTGTGACAAACGCACGCGAAACCGCTATTTCACATTCAACATTCACATACTGCCATTCGTGACATTCGAATAATTAGTTAGGGTTCACAATGAAGTCATTATTATTATTTATTGTAGGAGTTTCAGTATTAATAATAAATGTTAGTGCTGCTAATAACGGAGCAAAAGGACCTAAAGTAACTCAGATAGTAAGTGAATAAATAAATTTTATTATTTAAATAATTTATTGTTAATTTATTTGAAACGTTTATCTTGTAGGTATGGTTTGACATAAAAAAAGGCGATGAAAATCTGGGTAGAATAAAAATAGGTCTGTTTGGTAAAACGGTTCCAAAAACAGCAACAAACTTTGCCGAATTAGCAAAAAAACCGATAGGTCAAGGGTACAAAGGTAGTAAATTTCATCGGGTCATTGACAACTTCATGATTCAAGGAGGTGACTTTACGAAAGGAGATGGTACTGGAGGTAAACAACTTTTACTTTCGCATAAATGGTATTTTTATTTGCCCTCATTATCTTACTGGCAGGTAATTTTCCTATGAAATTTACTAGTTTGTTAAGAGTGAAGCTGGTCTGGGATACAAAAAAAAAGAGGATCTTTTTGTAATTCTTTTTTACAGAGTACCTTCTTTATTAAAATTCTTAAAATTTGTGACATTATTAAGCATCATTCCAAGAATATTCTGATAAATTTTTATAAAAAAATAGAGAATAATAAGCCAGTGGTAGTGGGGAGAGCCGAGTCATCTAAAAAAAAAAGTCTTCATGCAGTAGGCAGGATAACTCATCACTGCCTCATCTGAAATAAAAAAACCAAAAAGATTTCTTTAGTACATAAGTTTATCTTGGATTTGATCGAAGGAACAAACAAAATATTCATTTTTGAATTTTTGGTAAAGGTGCAATCAAAAAACTTTGATTTTTGCCAAAAATTCTTCCTTTAGTTTAATTAAAAAATAAGTAGTTATTGAAAAAAAAAATCCTTCGTTCAAATACAAGATAAACTTATGTACTAAAGAAATCTTTTTGGTTTTTTTATTTCAGATAAGGCAGTCATGAGTTATCCTGCCTACGGCATGGAGACTTTTTTGAGATGACTCGTCTCTCCCCACTACCACTGGCTTATTTTTAAATATTTTTTTATGAAAATTTAGGAGGATATTCTTGAAATGATGCTTAATAATGTCACAAATTTTAAAAAATTTAATAACAAAGGTACTCTTAAAAAAAATCACAAAAATATCCTCTTTTTTTTGTATTTCAGACCCCTTTCCCCCCTTAAGCAGCTTACGAAAATACCATTGGGTTAAAAATTTTGATGTGACATAATTTTCAAATTTATTTATCATACTTTTTTTTTTTACAGGAAAAAGTATTTACGGTGACCGTTTCGCAGATGAAAACTTCAAGTTAACTCACTACGGAGCTGGATGGTTGTCGATGGCCAACGCTGGTAAAGACACAAATGGCTCACAATTTTTCATTACCACAAAAAAAACACCTTGGCTCGATGGTAGACACGTCGTTTTCGGTAAAGTCATTGAAGGAATGGTAAGTTAATTTAAAAATCATATAAATTTATTAACTACTCGCTATTATGAATTTTTTGTTAAATAATAAAATTTATAACTTATACAGAAAGTCGTGAGAAAAATTGAAAAGACAAAGACTGGCGCTAATGATAAACCCACAGTAGATATCATTATCGCTGACTGTGGTGTCGAAGAAGTTCCTGAACCATTTTCTGTAGAAAAAGAAGATGCTCCAGATAATTAAATAAATTCATTTTATTTTTATACATTTTATATTATCAATATTTTGATTGTTTATCAATCAATCAACGATAAATTTATGATTTTTTTTGCAATATTTAATTATTTTTTTTGGTATTTCTTAATTATTATTCATAATTTCATTTTTTAATAATAAGTTGGGTTACAGTAAACATTTTTTTTTACGAATAAATTAATTACAAAAAACAATGTCTATATTTTTTATTAAATTACATAAATATGTATATATATTTAGGAACTGTCACGATGACAGCTAGAACATTCCAATTTTTTTGAGTTCCGGATGTCAATCATGAAAAAACTCAACAAATTATCAAATTTTATTTTGTTTAAAAAAAAAAATATCTGCTCAAAAAAGACTTTACACAAACGGCGGCAAAAATTTTATTTCAAATAAGTCTGAACGACTTGTTAATAGAAATGACTTTTTTTACATGATCCTGAAGTTAACAGACAATTAACAGTTTTCGACTTTTTTTTTCAACAAATCAATTACATAAAATAAAAACCAAAATATGCACAGGTAGAAAATTTAAAAGACTACAAGTGCAATTTTTTCAAATATTTTTTTTTATAATTTATCGTTTGAAAAAAAATCAAAAAATTATTAGACCTCTGCTAACTTCAGTATCATTTTTTAACGCGGAAAAAAGAAGACAAATTTTCTATAATTCCTAAGACTAACATCCGTACGCCTCATTTATATAAAAAAATTTTGTTTTGAGACAAAATAAAATTTTTCCTGTCCTTTTACATCTTAGTGGTCTCTGCTACACCATCTGTCACTTTTTCATGAGTGTGAAAGTAGCAGACAAATTTAAAATTATAAATACAGCAAATAATTAAAAAAATATTTATAAAAAATGCACTTATTAATTAAAAAATTTTTTAAATGCCTATTTCTTCAAATTTAATTTCATTAATTATTTACTCAATTTATTAACAATTTAAAAATTGTCTGATGTCTGCTGCATTCACACTCATATTTTCGCTCTCTTTCTCCCTCTATTCTTCTACTTCGTAATTTATCTACCAGATGTTGGTAAACAAAAAAAAAATTTCCCCAGAAGTCACTAATCTAGAGAAATACCTAGAGAACCTAGACCACAATTGATAAGATATTTATGTGTCATATATGTCATTTATTCATGGAAATAAATTCCCCAAGTAGATAAGGCCATGTTATTAAAATTACTTTAACATAAATATAAAAAAAAACCAAAAATAAATAAAACAATTATTTGGCTGTAAAAAAATTAGTGTTATCATGACAAGTCCAACAGAAAGTACTCCAGTGTCAACAAAAGTTAAAAAACCTTCAGGTAAAATGAACCAATAAAATATAAAATTAATTTAACCTTGAATTTATTTCTTAAATCAATATCTAATCAAGAACTTTAAATTATTTATAAATAGATAGTGCCTTCAAACAGCAACGTCTTCCAGCCTGGCAACCAATTTTGACTGCTGGAACAGTTCTCCCGACATTTTTTGTAATAGGAATCGCATTTATTCCTGTTGGAATAGGACTATTGCACTTCTCAAATGACGTAAGGGAAAAAGTTGTTGATTACACGAATTGTGTGTCAATCCACTATAACAATAACACTAAATGCTCGGACATAATAGCGAATAATTCAAAAGCTCGTTGTGTTTGTCACGTTAATTTTACTTTGGACACAGACTTTCCTAGCAAAGTCTACATGTACTATGGACTGACCAACTTCTATCAGAATCACCGGCGGTACGTTAAGTCGCGAGATGATTTCCAGCTGCTGGGGACACTGAGTCCGATAGTGAACAGCGACTGTGGACCTTTTGCTTACATAGAAGAGAATGGAGAGAAGAAACCCATTGCGCCTTGTGGTGCAATCGCCAATTCTTTGTTCAGCGATGACCTGGGGATCGTATCACTGGACACTAATATGAGCGTGCCGCTGATTAAAACCGGTATCGCTTGGCCTTCGGATAAAAATATAAAATTCAAAAATCCCTCTGGTAATCTAGAGGAGGCATTCGCTGATTATGAGAAGCCACGTAGCTGGACCAAGTATGTCTGGGAACTAGATCCTGAAGATCCAACGAATAATGGCTTTCAAAATGAGGATCTGATTGTTTGGATGAGAACTGCGGCGTTGCCTAATTTTAGAAAACTGTATCGCAGGATTAATCATACTGATTTACACTTCAAAAGTGGCTTACGTCAGGGAAATTATCAACTACGTGTTAATTACAGTAAGTATTTTATTTTAATTATTAAAAGCATTAATTGAAAAAAAGACCGCGGTTGCAATTGTGTCGAGATAAAGATTTGAAAAAAAATTACTCACATTTTTTATCAATTAGGAGTTAAATGAAATTTGTTGAGTAAATTTTTGCCATCAAAATTTGAAAATTCGAATTATAAAATTGACATGAAAATTTTACTGAAATTTATTTAGAAAATTTCGTTTAATTTCTAGTTGATAACAACTATTAATTTTTTCAAATCAATATCGAGGGTGAAATTGCAACTACGTCGAGTTTTTTAAAAATTAAGGCTTTAATTTTTTTTTAATTAAAGGCATTCTGATAGTACTCCCACTGTTTTAAAATTAATTAATAAAAATTTGACCCCATTATGGAAATTTGATTGTTTAAAATAGTAAGGAGGGGAGGCACTATTTGTGAATGTCCTTAAGTCAGTTTTTAGACAGTGCCCGCCACTTTTTAAAAATTTTCAGTGACTTTCACAAGCACTGAACTGTCAACTGTCATAAGAAAATCAAAATTTTGTCAGTATAATTTCATGTCAATTTTCCAATTCGAATTTCTAAATTTTGGCGGCTAAAATTTATTCAAAAAATTTCGTTTTATTTCTAATTGATAACAACTGCAAAGGTTTTAATTTTTTTATTTAATTAATTAATACGATTATGATAATCGAAATTTACTTCATATTTTTAAAAAGTGGCGGGGAGGGGACTGTCTAAGAATTCTCTTAATAAATAAATAAATATTCCAGATTACTACGTATCATCATTCCACGGCAAGAAAAAAATGATTTTAAGTACGACGTCACTTCTCGGTGGTAAAAACCCATTTTTAGGTATCGCTTATATTGTCGTCGGCTGTGTATGTTTAGTACTGGGTATTGCATTATTAATAATACATATTAAATGTTCCAAAAGGTATGTGAAAATAATATAAATACAAGTTCTTTAATTATAAATACTATTCATAAATAAAATTCTTAACATCCTTCTTTTTTTAGCACAAATGAAATAATAAACGTCAATCAGCATACGCCGTACCAATGAAGCTGTGTAATTAAATTAATAAAATAAACTACCATTGATTTATTATTTATTGTCAAAGACAACCACTTAAGCACTTTAAATTACAATTGTTAATTTACCAAGTGCACGGATTTTTTTTATTTTATTTTATAGTCAACTGTTTATGTACAATTTAAATAACTAACTGCCACACGGCTTTTAGTGATCACTAATCAGTATATTTTTTATTATAAATTATGACTTACAAATTAATTACTCCAATAACTAAGTAATAGTTCATTTAAATTAAATAATTAGTACAATTGTTTTTTTTTTTTTTTTAGAAAATTTTATATAATTTCTTACTTTGAACATCGCATTGTATTTACACGTTGTACAGACAACGATTTGCACGTAATTATAGATTAATTACTACAATTGCGTACATTATTTACCTATTTATTATTATTAATAATAATTAGAAAATATTATATTTATAAATTTAAATCAGTAAAATATTTTTAATTATAAAGCAAAAAAAAAATTAATACTTGTGTATTATTTATTAGTGTACAGCAAATAAATACTAATTATTTTAAACGTTTGTAACTTTAATTAGACTTTTATTTTAATCTTAAACATTTACAATAACAAAAATGACCCGTAAAAAAAAAGTTCAAGAGTTCAAAAGCATTCGGCAGTTAAATTTTTTTTAAAGACATTTTTAAATAATAATCTTTTATTTAAAAATCAATTTTTTTTTTTATTATTTAGGGAGTAATCTTTACTTTAAAATTCAAATTTTTATTACATAGAAATTTAAACTTTTCATGGACAAAAATTTTGACAAAAAAACAGAATCTAATAATTTTTAAAAGATTCAAAAAAAGTTTCGCGCTGTTTTAAATTTAAAAATTAAACAGACTAATGCTTTTGTAATTTATTTTTAATCAATAGTAGAGTAATTTTTACTTAAAAATTCAAATTTTTATTTACACAAACTAAATTTTGAGAAAAAAAATAATCTATTAATTTTTAAAGAATCAAGAAAAGTTTCGCGCTGACGAATTTAAAAATTATCCAGACTAATGTCTTCGTAATTTTTTTTCACGGGTTCCAAAGAAAACACAAAATGAATAGAATAATTAAATTTACACACGAAAAAAAATTAATAACTGAAAGTAATTATCAAAATAATCCTTTATATTTTGTTATCTATCCTTAATAATCGTCATTATAATTATAGCTATAAATATTCTAATACGACAAACATACTTTCACATGACTTCCATACTACTCTGTGTATTTTCAGTGAAACTCAGAGCCGTTGGAGCTTCTTCCTGAGTACTGTCTTCCATATCTTGTGACGGATCCATCGAATCATTGGCTGGATTCTCAGCCGTATCTGCATGTCCAACACCATCATCCCAGTTTATTTTAAATCTCGTAACTCGCGGCTTGTCCCCCAGTATATTGCGCTGTACTTTATCAAATTGTGGCTGCGCTGGTGGATTTTCCCTGAGTTCCGGGTCCGTGTACTCGTTATTTATAAAGTAACCAACGCGCACAAACTCGTGGCCTCTGTACGAGCAGGTAAGGAGGACAACAGTAACTCCTAATGCGTCATTGACTGGAATTCTGCTCACATCTGGTGGATCAGCCTGACAAAAAAATTTATTTTTACCACTAAAATTTATTCTGCTTCCACAGAAAATCTTCCACTACTCTCTAACCTCTTAAACAATTTATTTAAACAAACTTACTTGAAAAACAAACATGTGTCTGCCTTCAGGAATGGGTCCAACGTAAATAGTATCAAGTACTTGATCAAACTCTTCAGACTCAGCGCTGCCAACGTAAATCATCTTCCATTCTAGATCTAAAAAAAAAATTATAATTAATTAATTAAATCATCAAATATCTAGACGACATTTTAATTTCATAAAAAAATATTTTACCTTCTTGCAATTCTTCTATGCACTCAAAAGTAACTTCAAATTGAAACGGATTTAGAAATGGTGACGGATTATCAAGCACAGCAACGTTTGCCAATTGTACTTTAGCCATTTCACGATCTCCGAACAATCACCAATAATGTAAATCACCAAAAATCAGTAGATCTAGACCCGCAATTAATTATTTATCACAAATAAAATATATTTTTATCACAATCAAGTGTTTTTTTCAATCAAAATCACAAACTTAAGCTGCTGGTCAAAATTATATCAATTAGCAAGCAGGATTATCAGTACAAAGCGATGGTAAAAAAAATTGGTTATGAACACGCTGGTGTAAACGGATCTTTTGAGCTGTTGACGACGAGGTTTGGCGGGTCAACGGCTTATCTGCCTCCACGATGGCGGCAAAATATTATTCCATAAAATCATCCAGCTCAAGATGATCTCCATCATATTAAATAATTCCCAGCAGTACCAACACTTCGCACCACCTGTCACCCAGTTTCAAAACCAAATTTTACTCTCATTCGTACACAAAAATTCATTAATTAAAGATCTCCATTAAAATAATCAATAAATTTAAATTATTTATCACTCAAATAATGACAGCTGTCACTTTTTTAAAATCTATAAGCTGTCATTATTTTTTTTGACGTTTCTCGATAAAAAAAACCTAGATGTCAATTACCGACTGCGCATAAAAATTTTGAAGTTGATGATGCGATACCTAGATGTCATTCTCTGGCTGTAAAAAATCCCAAGCGAGCTGGATGTCCTTCTTAATTTTATTATTTGTTGACATAAAAAAAAAACGGCTGTTTCCCGCCAGGCGTGATATCGGGTCACGTTTACCGCCAACGTCTGGCTTTGGTTACAATTTATTTAACTAAAATAAAGTTCTTTTTTTTGTTTAATTATTTAAATTAATATTTATTGGTGAGCGCACAGTATAGTGAGTAACTATCGGGGTGATGAAAACAAAAGCCGACTTAAATATTGTCTTATTTATTTACCCAGATATTTTTATACTGACGCAGGTAATCACATGTAAATATTTATAATAAATATATAATATATTAAAAATATAATTATTAGTAAGATTAGAGTATTGGTAATATAATTGGCATGTTTGCTTACAGATTAAGATATTAAAATGTTGAGTGTTGCTACAAATACCCCAACAGTTCACCATCATTACAAGTCAATAAGTCCAACAGCACCAGCAAACCAAAATTCACGATCACCACGTCGTCTATGTAAGTTTTATATCCACGATTATCAAATTTTTTTAGTTTTTTTTATCAACAAATAAATAACAAAATTTTAAAAATTTAAAATACGCGCGTATAGAAATTTGTGATCCTGAATTTAGTAGACAATTTTTGGATTTTTTTTTCAACAAATCAATTACCAAAAAAAATGCACATGTAGAAAATAAAAAAAACTAAGAGTACAATTTTTTTAAATGTTTAAAAAAAAATTCAAAAAGTTATTAGACGTTGGATAACTCCAGTGTCATAGAAAATTAAAAAAACGAGATTAAATTTTTTTTTATGTAACCTATGAGTAAAAAAAATCCAAAAATTATTAGACGTCGGCTAACTTCAGTATAATTTAATTTATACGCTTGTTAATAAATAAATTATAATCGTTATTTATAATTATTTTTAATTGTAACAGTGAAAAAAGTATCAAAGTCATGGAGGAATTGCCACAAGTATAACGTATTTTCAAGAAGTAAAGTCAAATCTGTTGGTAATATAATTAAAAAAAACAGCGCACAGTACATTGAAAGTTGCGGTAAAAGTTCAGCAAGTGAAAACGCGAGTACATCAACGTTAGGAATTAAAAGAGACCCGGTAGCTGAAGTTACTGGTAAGGATTCATTGCCGGATGATGAAGAATTTATGATTATCGATGATAATCATAAACATACGGATAAATTAATAACGTCAAATAGTGAGAGATATTGCAAAGTATTTATCGAAACATCTGCTGAAGTTGAGTCCAAAGTAGCTAAGGTTGATAATAACGATTGTAAAAAACGAAGACGTCCTGGTTTAGGTGGAAGATTAGCCAGTGCTGCTAAATTATTGAAAGATAACAATAGTTCAGCTATGGCTATAAAAGAATGTCCAGAAGAAAATTTAACTGTCAGTCATCAGAAAGCTGCTGCAGCAGTTGTTGGTGTTGTCGATCCTTATCAGAGCCAGAACAATTTGAATCAGTGTCAAAATAATAATCATATTCAAGATGAGAATTTTAATCAGCATGAGGCTCAGCTTGAACATCATCAGTACCAAGAGGAATTTAATAATAAAGATGAGCGTGCGTATGACAACTTGGTGCAAGGCTGGACAGAAACATATAACGAGTACCAAGCACCTGAGGCGGCTTATTATATGACAGGGTTTCCGAATCCCCCTGGTGAAAATCGTTGCTGGCTCAACGCGACTCTGCACGCACTGTTCGTGCTACCGTTTATTGAAAACATCGACCGGAATTTGGTTGTCCGGTTGTCGAAGTTGACCAAGACATTGGTAGCCGTGCAGTGGTTCTGGCGCGAAGGATCCAAGAACACGGAGAAGATTCATCAGACGGTTAAAAAATTCAAAGAAGAACTGGCAATACTTGATGAGTCATATCCATCTAAAAACCAACAAGACGTATCAGAATTTTTGATGATTTTACTTAATTATGTTAAGAACGAATACGAACAGCTGTCTGCTCAATCAAATGAAGAGATGGAAAACGTACCAGAGAATCACCAAAAGATATCGTCTAAAGACAACCCGCGTCCGGCATCATCACCAACAAAGCGACCGCCTCTGGCTACTTTGTCTCCACTGAAACCGATCAACGGCAATGCTGTCGCTAACGCAATAGTCGGAGCCCGTGACGATTCAATCAAAGGTAAAGATGACAAGACTCCTGATAATGATGATGAGACATCAAATAATCCTATCGATGAATGCTTCCTGTTGCCCATGATAGAGCATTCCATTTGTCAAAATTGTAAAAAACATCGGAAGCGCAACATCGACAACCTGATGCTCTACATTGACTTGCCAAGCAATCAAAATAACAATGAAGAAGTGACTGTCATTTCAGCAGACTCATCAGCATCACCAGCAATTGATTTGTCATCAGCAATTTTAAAAAGCATGGAACCAGAAGAACGTTCTGTCACTTGCCCAAAGTGCCAGTCCGAAAAACATTACGTCTCAACGTCATTTCGTAAATGTCCAAATGTTCTGATTGTTCAATTAAATCGTTACGGAATGTCCAGTGGAGGTTTTGCTGAAAAAATAAATTCTGCTGTTGATATACCAGCGGATTTAACTATTGAAATAAATGATAGCAATGCAACTGATGATAATTCATCAGCAAATACAACTGTACATAAATTTAAACCGATTTGTATTATTGCGCATGTTGGAAGTGCTATGGACTGCGGACACTATACCAGTTATGCTAAACATGACCATCAGTGGTTTCATTACAATGACATGGATGTTACGCCGATGACTGAAACAGAAGCTCTCACTGCCGCCCAGACCACAGCTTACCTGGTTTTTTTTGTCAATGTTGAACCATCATTGACGGCTTCATCATCTGATTTAAATAAAGACAACTTGCCCGGTAAATTAGATGAAAATCCGTCGCTGTAGACACTTGGGTCACTACACTTTTTTTTGTACCTTTTATAATTCTAGATTCAAAATAATGATGATAATAATAATAATAATAATAATAATTAATAGGTTTTTATTAAAGTTAAAGTTAATCGTTGGAGCACAAAGTTTTTAAAAAGCTTGATAAAAAAAAGAAAAAAAAAATATTTTATTAGTCTAAGAAACATTTGAAAATATAACAATAATATTTTTATATACATAAATAGTAATCATATATCAGTGTGCAAATTATATTATTATTATTTTAAATAAATAATATTTCATGTCTCTATGGAGAAAAATATTAAATTGTTTAGTTTACATAAAAATCTTAAGTTTATTTCAATTCAAATTTTCCCTCCTTTATTTTAAAGTCGCCCGGGAAATTTGAAAGCTGAAAATAATTTAATCAGAGATTTTATTTAAAATTTTAATTAAAATGATTAATATTAATTATCAGTTGGAGATGTAATAAAAAATAAATATAAATTTAAACTATCATATATTTTTTTTTTATTTGAAATAAAAAAATTTTACTGTCATTTAATTTTTCTTATGTTTATTCAAAAATTTTTATTTTAATTTAAAAAATAAATTTCTTGTAATTAATGAAAATTTAAATCCTAAATTATTTTAAAGTCGGGCGGGAAATTTAAAAGTTCAAAATTTAATCAGGGATTTTATTTAAAATTTTAATTAAAATAATTAAAATTTAATAATTAATGATAATTATCAGTTAAAAATGTAACAAAATATTAAAATTTTAACTATCATACATTTTTTTTTATTTAAAATAAAAAATCTTTCCTGTCACATTTAATTTTTCTTGTTTATTAAAAAACATGAGTGCGAGTGTAGCAGCCACCAAACAAATTTAAAATTATAAATAAATAGAGTAAATAATTAATAAAAAAATATTTATGAAAAATGGACTTATTAATTTAAAAATTTTTTAAATGCGCATTTTTTAAAAATTAAATTTAATTAATTATTTACTTTATTTATTAATAATTTTAAATTTGTCTGACATCTGCTACATTCACTCATTAAAAAATTAAAATTTTAATCTACTAAATTTTTAGTAGCTAATGAAAATTAAAATCCTAGACTATTTGGCCTAGAGTGCGCTGTATCCCAAAAAAAAATCTCTACGATACATCCGGTTGAGCGCTTGGTAGCCTGCGCACGCACATTTGTCGAGCAATCTCTCATATCGGGCATAAAAAATTTCACAGTCAACTATCTGTACCACAAAAGTATATTATTGTGTTGTGTTAAATAAGTTGAGACGTAAGTAAACACGAGTTTGTTAATTTATTTAACAATCAGTTAGCTGTCAAAGACCGAGCCTGCTAAAGAAAATCCTAAAAGTAAACAAACAAGTTTTTCATTTTATTTAAATATTTAAAAATAATAAAGTTCTTGTTTTTTAAAATCGGGGTGAAAGCTATTGTTTTACTTAAAACAAAAGCAAAAAAAATATTAAGGTTAAAATAAAGTGATGGAGCTGCTAAACTTTTTTTTTTTACTATTATTATTATTATTATATATCTTAAATCAACGAATCAAATCAAGTGATATACCACCAGCACCACCATCAACATACGTCGTCCTTTAAAACTTCAGTATAACCAATAAATAAATGGTGGTAAAATATAAATAATTTTTAAATATTTAAAAAAAAAATCGAGAAAAAAAAACTAGACAACTTGTAAACTTGTCGTGAATTTTCCTGTAGTAGCTGCCAGGAATCCTTGAAAAGAGAGAGAAGAAATCCTTTTCTCTTCCCCTCTTTTCTCTTTGTGCTCGGGAGTACCTTTAAATGTGTGCGTACATACATACACAAATATATACACATGTATATACATATATATAAAGGCCATGTACCCTGTGTGTGTATGAGAAGGAGGTAAACGACAACAAAGACAACGGAGAAACGTAACAAGAGTTAGATAAAGTAAGAAATAGACTAGAGAGAGAGCAAGCGCAAATTGTTAATCGAAAAACGGCAAAATTTTTTCTCACTACATTTGTGCAATATATGTATATATTAATATATATGTAAATATAGCTGTGGACAAGGAAAAAAGTTGTTAAACTTTGAGGATCGATTTAAAAGTTTAGTTAAAAATTAAAATATAATCTAGTGTGAACTAGACTGTAGGGTGACGCTTCATAGGAACACAAGGCCCCGTTGTCCCGTGGAAGTTAATTTTTATTTTATATACATTTAATATTTATTTATTATATATGTATGTGTATGTCAATAACGTTTTTATAAAACTCGTGACGAATTCTGACCGATCGTCTTCACCAGTATTGTATTTTAGCTCATGCTCTGACGTTTCTCGGGAGTTGACCGTCATATATATATATATATATATATATGTATATTAAATATATATAAGCAACGAAACAACAGCTGTTTCATTAGTTATTGGCTACGTAGTGATTTTTAATCGGTATATTTTTTATTAAACTTTTGGGCTCTTTGTCCTGTCAAATGTGACAGCAACTGTCAAAGTTAACACGCGTTATTTTTTACACGGATAACGGTTATTTTGTTAGGTACTCGCGTTTATTTTATTACTCAAGGATCATTTGTCATTTATTTAGTGGGTTAATTTATATTTTTTAAACGATTGTGACGTTTGATTTTTTTTTCATTTATTTTTACAGAAATTGTTAACAACTGTTTGGATTTATTTACCGAATCGTAAAAAGTTTATGGGATTGTAGAGAAATTTTTAAAAACTTGTCTGTAAGTATTTTAAACTGTTGAATTTATTGACGTTAATTGAATGTAAAATTTAAATGAATTTTTAAATTTAAGGATTTTTTAGCACAAATAAAAGTTTAAAATGTCGGTACTGAATTTGAGTGGCGATGATGCTGTTGAGTGTCCATTGTGCATGGAGCCATTGGAAGTTGATGATTTAAATTTTTTTCCGTGCACGTGTGGCTATCAAATTTGTCGATTCTGTTGGCATAGAATTCGTACTGATGAAAATGGATTGTGTCCAGCTTGTAGGAAGGCCTATTCGGAAAACCCCGCTGACTTTAAGCCTCTTACAAAAGAAGAAATTTCGAGGTAAAATAATTATTTTTTATTTTATTTTCATGATAACAGCATCGAAACTAAGGGTGTGTTCAGAAAAACCCTGGAGAATTATAATTATTTATCCAGATGATTAGTAAGTGGAGAGGTGGTTTAATTAAAACCAGAGGAACGAAAGAATATCTGAGTTGTATCTTTTTCTGCAGAGTGAATTTTTGAACATGCCCTTAAAGTTTAAGTATTTCTACAGCCAGTCGAAATAGTATTTATAGTTTCTGCTTAATTATAAATTGCAAATTACAATTTACGCTAATAGTTAATCACACCATTGGTCTTAACTTAACTTGTTTTTGACTGGCTGCTGATGAAACTTTAAGTTGCGATGCTGGTAATCATGAAAAACTAGTGTGTAACAGGATAAAACGCAACTCCAGACTGCAGGTGATGTCAGTCAACCATCCTGGTCTGAAATCGTTTTGTTTCATCCCTTATCACACAATATACTATTTGTTATTTATTTATGATAATTAATTTATAAATGAATTCAGGTTAAAGGCTGAAAAACGTTTAAAAGATCAACAACGAAAGCAACGAGTTACCGAAAATCGTAAACATCTAGCCAATGTTAGAGTAGTTCAAAAAAATTTGGTCTTTGTTGTTGGCTTGCCGATGCGACTTGCTGAGGCCGATGTAAGTATTATAATTAATTAAAGAAGCTGTTACCTTTTTACTTTAATTAATTTATTTAAACAAACAGTTAATTTTAATCTTCATACACTTTTCTTAAAAACAATTTAAATTTACACTGGTAAGAAACTAGTAATTTTAAAACCCCAACGGAAGTACGGCTATTTTAGTTTCCGACAAAAATATCCTACAGAAGTACAACAAATTGAGTAATAAATTTTAAATACTCTGAGAATTGATATTAAAATTAAATTTAACGTTAGTGTGGAAATAAAGTATAAATTCTATCGATGGAACATGAATATTTAATTATTTAATTGCGTTGGTCATAATAGAAAGTATTTAAAGATGTACAGATATTTTGAAAGTTTGAAAGGTATCAGTTTCTTTGAATAATTTTAAATTATTATTATCATTCTACGGTAACAATTATTAATGAAGTGAAATGAAATGTCCTTGACCCTTTTTTTTTCACCTAAAGCCCCCGATTCATAACAGTACTGACCATAAGTATTCTAGGTACTGAAAAGGCACGAATACTTTGGTAAATTTGGTAAAATTCACAAGGTCGTTATAAATCAAAGTACTTCGTATGCGGGTTCTCAAGGGCCTAGTGCATCTGCTTACGTCACTTATCAGGTAAAATTTTATTTTATTTACTTATTTATATTTAAAAAACAATAAAATAATATTTCATTTTTTATAAAGCGTCAAGAGGACGCGTTACGTGCCATCGAAGCCGTCAATAATATCGTTGTGGACGGCAGAACAATCAAGACATCTCTCGGTACGACTAAGTATTGTTCCCATTTTATGCGTAACCAGGCCTGTCCTAAGTCTGACTGTATGTATTTACACGACTTGGGTGATCAGGAAGCATCATTTACTAAAGAAGAAATGCACCAGGGTAAACATCAAGACTATGAACGTAAATTAGTCCAAGCTCTCCATGCTCAAACATCCACGCCATTAAATCGGTTTGTCTTTAAATTGTGCTATTTTTTTTTATTTTTTTTTTTTTTAATAATACAGGATGATCCAAAAATCGGTTAATAGGATATATAACCAGCCATACAAAATCCTCGACAAAATTCAAGTCTCAAACCAAGACGAAATTCGAGACTAAAACCAACACAAGATTTAAGACAAAATCCTAGACAGCAACAACGACTCAATCGAAGACTAAAACCAAGACAATATTTTAGACAAAAAATTCAAAATAAACGTTAAATTGAAATTGAAACCAAATTCAAGACAAAATACTAGACGAAATTCAAGTCTCAAACCAAGACGAATCTCGAGACTAAAACCAACACAAGATTTAAGACAAAATCCTAGACAGCAACCACGACTTAGTCCAAGACTTAAACCAAGACATTATTTTAGACAAAAAATTCAAAATAAACGTTAATTTTAAATTGAAACTAAATTCAAGACTAAAATTAAGACGGAATCCAAGACAAAATTCTAGACTGGAATTTTTTATGGGTGGTTATATTAGCTATTCGCAAATTCGAATGTTTCAAAATAAATGACTATTTATATTTGAATTAAATTCTATATAAAAATTAGATGCGAACTTAACTACGCGCAACGCTACCAAACTAATTATTTATTCTTTTATATTTTTTTCAATTTCTAAATCTCGTTTCTGATTGGCCTCTGTGAATATTTAATAATTCCCTCAATATTCAAAATTAATTTTGGATCACCCTGTAGTCATATTTTGATTTTATTAATTATAATATTAATTATATTTTTAATGAAGGGATCACGGCTTTCTAATTAACTTGATTGACTTCATTTATTTAAATTTTCTGACATCTTCAGACCCTTTTTCTGTATCATAAATACAATAAAATACGATACTAAAATTTAAATAAAGCCAATGAAGTTGATCAGGAAAGTCGTTAACCCCCAGTATAAAAACTATTCAGTCGTTTCGTAAATTCACAATAAAAAAATAAATGTTATTATTTATAATTACAATAATAACTATTTATTAGGAAACCAATTTCACCACCAGTTGGGAATTCGATTCGCGAGAATGGCAGCACGTCTATCACAACTCAAATAAAAGAAGCCTGGCCGTCGTTACAACCTGGACAGCCACCGCAAACTCTAACTCTGACTAAGGATTCATCAGCACAAGTAATAGACCATCAGCAACAGCAGCTTCAGTCACAATCAAATGACACGAGTATTAATACAAATAGTAAATCATTACCGTCTCACAGTAATGGTACGTCGCAGCAACAAAATAATAATAACAATAATAATAATAAAGGTGAATCGGGTAGTATAACGACGGAAAAAGGTTCTAGTTCACGTCGCGGTAAGAGTAATAGTGAAAGTAAAGCGCAAGCTGCTAGAAATAAACACAAAAATAATCAGAATAAAGAAAAACACGGTGCTGTCACCGGTACACGTACGACATCACGATCTGAATCGAGTAATTCGTCAAATAGTAATTCAAATGGCGCTAACACAACTCAGTCACACACTCACACGATCGATAATTCCCATATAAATGGACAGAAATTAGTTAAAAATTATAGCAACGACATGATAAATGGACAGGAACAGCAAACGTCCAGGTGTACAAAAAATAATACCGAGCAACAGAATATTTACAAGGACAATGATAATGATAACGACAATGACAATGAAATTGATAATGATATTGGGAATGAAATAGATAATGAACTTGAAATAGAAAACGATCAACGACAGATAAACGTCAATAGTTCAACAACGAAAGAATTAGAGGAATCATTGTGCGAAATAAAACTAAACGGTATTGACAATGGAATTGGTGGTAACAGTTGTGGTAATTCCGAAAGTGACAGTGAGTTACTGAGAGAAGGCAGCACACCAGCAAGTACTGCATCGAGTACCAGTACGTCTGATGACTTGGGATTGATAAATATCAGTACTGATAGACTTATTGTTGACGCAAATGTTTCTGATGATAATGATGAGTCTGATTTAATAAGCGATCCATCGCCAATTATCGGTACGAATTTAAATTTAAGCACTACCAGTCAAGTTGCACCACCCGGTCTTTATAATAGTAATAATAATAATCATATAAATAATAATAATAATAATAATAATAATAATAATATTAGCAATAATATTATCAATAGTAGTAGTAGTAGTACGACAATGAACGGTTCACAAGCACAAGTCAATCATAG
Source organism: Microplitis deprimator (assembly GCA_964016945.1). Classification (NCBI taxonomy): domain Eukaryota; kingdom Metazoa; phylum Arthropoda; class Insecta; order Hymenoptera; family Braconidae; genus Microplitis; species Microplitis deprimator. The sequence goes on along the minus strand of OZ024709.1, from coordinate 3,140,472 downwards.
ATCAATTTTCCAGACAGACAACAATAGTTTCTTCAGTTCAAATACATTTCAAAAATTACCACCCAGTGTTATGTCACTGACATCAAACTCACAAACGACACCCTCGAATACCATTGACTGGACAACGACATCAACAACGGCCACGTGCTTGGCACCTATTCCAGATTCATTGCCGTCAGTTCACTCGAGCGAAGACTGGCAAGCGGCATTTGGGTTCCCTGTTGATAAATGTCGAACCAATAATTTAAATAACCACCAGCATCAGCATCAACATCAGCATCACCGTCATCGTACATTGAGTCCTGCGTCTTCTTCGTCGTCACCCAGTGTCGTGCCCTTCAATACCGAGAGTTTGCTGGGTGACGAGGACTATCTTGACACCCAGTACTCAACGACACAGTCCTCTAAATTACATAGTAATTACATCAGAGATCACAGTAGTGCACTTATCAATCCAACACCAGCCTCTAAATTTATGGCGGACTTTCAGCAAAACTCGTGTCAGCAGAGACTGCTGATGCAGGCACAACAGAATCAAGAAAATTGTCAGTATATTAAGCAAAATGGTCATACTTTGGACAGCACGATATTGATAAAAAAGGACATGGTTGATATGAAACCAGAGGATGATCTAGGATTTGATCCATTTAATGAAATCCAGAAGGGCCTCGCAGAACTCATGGAAAATGAAGCTCAGGTTCAGCAGCAAAGACAATTTCAACAGCAGCAGCAACATCAGCACCAGCATTTACACCAGAGGAGAGACGAACTCACAAGAGGATTACAGCATCAAGGCTTTCCTGCTCCGAGTTTAGCTCCCCCTCACTTTTCTCAGGTTTTTATCTTGAAATGAATTTTTAAATTTAAATGCTGGACATTTTTATCACAGCAGGGATTTAAAATTTCGCAGGTTGCACACTTAGCCCATTTACAACAGCAGGCACATCATCTGCAAAATCTTCAAGTACTACAACAATCGCACACAATATTATCACGTCTTCCACAGATGCTTCAACAACAGCCGACAAATAATGTTCAGACAACAGCACAGCCGACAATGTCTGTCGGTGGTAGTAATAGTAGTCTGGGTGGTCAACGCAGTCGTTTACCACCACCAGGATTTCCCAGCTCAACTCCTAACCATATGAATTCATTTGGTTTGGGAATACCACGAGTTGCACCCACTACCAATTCACTGGGTACTCAACCACCGCAACAGACATCTTATCTTCCCAATGGTAATGATCTGATTAATTAATTAATTAATTAATTAATTAATAGAGATTTACTTTCACTCAATAATTTGAGAAATTCGAATTATTCATCGGTTTTCAAATTATTTGAAAATTTAAAACATAAAATTCTTATCTTTCATGATTAAGTATAAAAAATTTATTAGGATAATTTACAAAAATTCGAATAATTTGATGGCTTACGAATTATTCGAAAATTGATGAATAATTAAAAGTTTATGATTAATTCGAAAACGGACGAATAAATTGAATTTTTCGTAAATTTTCGTACTATTCGATTGAAATTCGAATATTTTGTTCGAATTTAAAGTATAAAATTTTTATGTAACTTACGATTAATTCGAAAACGAACGAATCATTCGATTTTTTCGTAAATTTTTAAAAGATCCGTAAGTTTTCAATTATTTATAAATTTTCGTATTATTCGATTAGATTTTAATTATTCGATTCGAATTTCGAGTATAAAATTTGTATGTAACCTACGATTAATTCGAAAACGAACGAATAATTCGAATTATTCATAAATTTTCAAATTATTTAAAAATTTTCGAATTATTCGACTGAAATTCGAATATTCGGTTTGAATTTCAAATATAAAATTTTTATGTCACGATTAAGGATACAAAATTTATCACAATAATTTAAAAATAATTTGAATAATTCGATAACTCAAAAATTATTAAAAAACTTACGAATAATTAAAAAATTAACAATTAATTTTAAAACGGACTAATAATTCGAATAGTAGATATTATTAGATTAGAATTTAAAATCGAATAGAACTGAGTCATTCGAAACGAATAATCAATAAATTATCTATGAAATAGGTGTAAATAAATGTGTGAGTGATGCAGTATATGGTCTGAAAGATTGGTGTGATATAACTCAGCAACAATCAGCACATACACAGACCCACCAGCCGTTTCATCATCACCAGCAACAGCAACAGCAGCAGCAACAACAACAACAACTTCACCAGAAAAGTAGTTGGAATAATTTAGGACCAATAACAGACTGGACAACAATTGATCCTGCTATTGTAAGCTCGTCGAGACCTTTACAATTTCAAGCAGCAAGCACGTGGCAATTTTCGCGATTTCATCCTACTATTCACAACGGGCCGCACAATACGCAACAGGTTAATTATATTTATTAATAAACTCATATATAGATCATCGGAATAATTAAAACATTTGTTTCTAAAAATACATTTGTAAATTTAGATAGATGTGGTACTTGAGTTAAAATTATCCTCACTGAAAAATATATATATATTTTAGCTTTTAAATTTATTTTTACAATTTTTAAAGAAGTCAAATATCTTGAGGATAGAGCCGAAAAAGGACAAGATCAATTTTAACTCAGGTTCCCAAGTAGCACAGAACAACTTTAGGATGTCATAAAGATGACTTTTAAAAGGACAAGACAATTTTTTTTAAAGCCAAGTTTTTTTTATGTAAATAAGACGTACAGATGTTGGTCCTGAGTCACAGGAAATTTGGGTTCTTTTTTCCGTTCTAAAAAAGTTAATTCAATTAAAAAATCATTTAGATGATAACTTAATTGACATTTATTAGTAATTTACTTTTTGTCGTCACTGGTGTCAATTTTTTTGAGCAGACATTTTTTCAATGACAAATTTCTAATCGTTTTGTCAACATTTTGATGCCTTGATAAGTCAAGAGACAGCCTTAAAATTGCCATCTTATAGATGTCAAAAAGCCAAGTGTGCTACTTGGGAAGTAATTTTTTTGAAATTCGATATCGAGGCGAATTATAAAAAAAAAAAAATAATTCAAAAAATTGCACCTATAGATTTTTTAATTTTCTACAAGTGCATTTTTTAGTTTTTTGTTTTTTTGTAATTAATTAAGAAAAAAAAAAATTCCAAAATTTTTAATTGTCTACTAACTTCAGGATCATTGTCCTTTTTTCAATTTTTTTAAATTAATTGATAAAATTTCGATACGCTCATGACTTGTCATTGAAAATTTTTAAAAGTGGGTGGGGGCAGTCTCTTAATAGCCTCAATGTATTCTTTAATTTAAAAAAATTCCCAATAACAAATTAATTAATCAAATCAAATAAATTAGGAAACAGATCCACCAGTACAACACTGGGCAATGCAACCACCACCAGGATTCGGTGGTCCAGCATCAAGTGGACAATTAAATGGACCGGCACAATCAAGCACAGCTGCACAACCGCACAGTAAACTTATTTCTGCAGGGTCAGAAATAGAAAGTAAGTTTATTAAAAAATACTTCAATAATTGAACTGTATAAACAATAAATGTTATTAATAAATTATTTAATTATAAATACAGATTGATAAATTTATTTGCCAACAACGAGACTGTTGTGTGTGATACGTCATTAATATTAAATATTGGAATGAGCCTTAACTCTGAATTTTTTAATAATAAATTCAAATGGGACTGCGATATTAAGTCAAGATTTACAAGATTATTTTATCTAATCGCACCCAAGGCTGACTTAGCACCCGATCTGCATAATTTTTAATTCTCTCCTCTATACATTTAAAAAAACATTTATTATAAATATTCAACATTAAAAAACAAACAAAGATACGTTACGATTAAATATTTACGCGGTTTCTAATTATTTTTATCGTATATTATTATAAGTAGATGATTAAACACGAGTATATTATTTTATTTATCATAAAACTTATTTTCTATCACGTGATTATTTATATACTTAGAGGAAAAATGAAATTTATTGAACACATTTGCTTATATATCTTTTCACTTAATGATAAAATTAAAATATTAAACAGTAGTTGATTAATATAATTAATAAATTAATTAAATTAATTATTCACGTGATGGAATTGCAATATTTAAATAAATAAATAATAAAATTAGCAGCGAGTACGCGTGCCTACTTTATTCGTCTCTAATCTCTTAAATAGAGACAGAAAAAAAAATTATAATAGAGAAAAAAATTAAATATATATAAAATAAATACTCGGCGAATATGATTTAATAGAAAAAAATATTTAAAAATATCAGCAGTTTAATTGTTTGGCAATTTGTCATTTGGTTTTTTTTTAAAAAGAGAAAAAAAAGTAAATAAATAAGACGTAATGTCTCACACAACAAGACTTTGTAAAATAATAAAAGAAAAATCAAGATTAATGAGGGAGATAAAAGAAATATGAAAGGATAAAAAAAATATATAAATTTGTGTACAAGTATTTGCGATAAGGTGCAATAAAAAGCACTTTAACTAAACTACTAATTAATAATCGCAACTAACGATACAACGTGTAATTTTAACGAGTAATCTCGAAGCGTTTTAACGAGGTTTACTTGGCATTGAAACAAACAGATTTGAAAATTAAATAAATAAAAAACGTTCACTGCGATATACTGGTGAAAATATAAATATATATATAAATAGGTTTAATTATTAATTATTATTATTATTATTATTATTATTATATATAAATATATAAATAAATATATTAAATAAATTATCCATAAGGTGGTCGATAAATATACGATATATGAACGCAAAAGAGTAACCTATTTTTATCCTTGCCTTAAATTAAGACCGGTACTGTCCTTATTGTGGAGTAAGACCTAGTACTTGATCAGGGAGCCAGTACGCGAGAGCTCCATGTATTTGTATAGATATATTTAGTAAAATTTATTAAATATAGATATTCAAAGACGTGAGTGACCGAGTACTAGTTCCCTGATCGGGCACTGGGTCTCTTCACGTACACAATTAATGTAAGAAAACTTTGTCCACGTTTTTCTCTTAAATATATCAATGGCATCCTGAGTAGAAGACCTAGATTGGCAGTTTTGACAAAATGACTTTTACATTTTTTATCAGCAGTCGCAGCACACATTGGGCCAGTTGGGCCGAACTAGGTTCTTAGTAAACTTAATAAGTTACTAAAAGTACTTACTTAAGTTTTCGGCCAAACACTTGCCAGATACTAAGCAACTTTTATTGTGACGTAATTTTATTTAGTATCGCGTTGCAAAATTCATTTATAAATTGTAAACAATCAGAAGCTTGAACTAAAAGATTTTATTTATTTTTTTTTTATGTGAAATAAAATAATTCCTCAGAGGAGGATCAAAGTTTTATAACTGCTCAGTATGAGTTTTTTTTTAAATTTATATCTCACTGATACGAGCTATAAAAAATATTTAAAAATTATAAAGTTGCACTGCAGGTAAACAAATACGGTGATGGCAATACGACTGTCAAAAGTCAGTAATTGTGTCCAGACAGAAACGCGCTGCACTCAGTCGCGCGGTTTATTTTTTTACACTGAGTAACTTACTAAGTTTACAAAGGACAGTTCGGCCAAACAGGCCCATTGTCTGAGCCTGCGACGCGTTTATTTATAATTTTTATCTCCACCAAAAATTTAAGGAAACCGATACCGCGAAATTTAAAAAATTAGAAAGAGGTTTTCTACTGAGGATGTAAATATGAATTTTGTTGGCCTTAATTATAATCCTCCATGTCTCCAAGAAAAAAACCTCGACAAAAATGTCTGAAACTTCGTTTCCATGGTAAGTTTTTAAAAAACTTTAATATTTATCAGTAGATAGGATAATACAAAATAATAAACTTTTTAAACATGATCAATAAATATTCGAGTACGGAGGTAAGAATTCAGTGTCAGATTGATCATTATTTTCGTTATTTTCATCATCTGAATCCCATTCATCGCAATAATGACTCTCTCTTTCACCCCAGGCTAGAGAAGTGCGCGTCAGGCCCCAGAATGATTGTGGCTTTAAATCACGTCGTGTTGCTGTGAATCTCCAGCCCATATGGAAACGACATCCATCACAATGTGCTATTGTCCAGGCATATCTAAATATAAATTTAAATATCACAATATTGCAATATATAAATTACATTTTTTTACAATAAAATTTACCCAGGAAACCAACTGTACTCTGTTGAAGCCGGCGCATTGTCAAGTACCAGCGACTGTGCTTTATGAAGTGTTATTGTTTCATGTATCGCTCCAGCAGGATTGCAGTACGCACTTTGTACACCTTCTTCATTCATTTGGAAGACGTCTGTTTGTCTCGCAACTTTGGCACCACATCGTTTGCAAACAAAGATATTATTTGCCAATTTACGGAGTAATTTTTCTTCTCTCTGGAGTCTAAATATCACTGAGTCTATTTCGAGAAGCGAAAGAGCTGTCTTGGGTGTGATAACTAAATTCTGCGCCACCCAAAATGACAACTCTGTTGGATCACTTGGAATGTTCCCTCCTTCTGATAAAAATTAAAAAAAAATTATTATTATTTTTAATTATTGTAATAAAATTTACAAGGTGGCCACAAAGAAATGATTTCAAAATTCCCTATTTCCTGGTTTTCCAGTAAAGTTTTTCACATTTTTCCTGATTCTGAAATTTTATTCGTATCATTAAGATATTCAAAGTTTTTATTATTTTTTCATTGTCGATAATTAAATCTGATGATTAAATCATGAGAAACCAAAAAAAGTCAATAAAATAAATTAATATGGCCTACTTTTGATCACTCGATGGTAAAAATATATAAGTTATTAAGTAAAAATATATAAGATATTTTAAAAATTCCAAATTTTTATGTGAATTTCCACAGGCTGTGACTCGAAGGAAAATGGCCGTACGACAAAAACAAAAAAGGCAAATTGTAGCTTCAAGTGTCTGGTTTTCTGATCTGGTCTTTAAATTTTTTTACTATGCGCGCTTCCGGAGTAATCAAAAGTCAATCATAATTATCGAAAAAAAATTATTGAAGCCCGTAGACAGTTTCTAAGACGAGCATAAATTTGGAAATTTTTTTTTCGATGGTTTTTCTAAGGATTACTCCGAATCCGCGCGTAATAAAAAAATTCCAAGACCAGATCAGAAAACTAGACACTTAAAGCTACAATTTACCTTCAAGACCGCCTGTTAAATTCATTTAAAAATTAAAAATTTTGAATTGTCGCAATCAAATTCCCGGATACTTTTTAAAATTTCCTGACATTTCCCAGTTTGTGGCCATCCCTGAATTTAAAACATCAACTAACTTGACTGTAAGAACTTTAAATAGTTATGAATTTTTGCAGACAGTCTGTTAGGGTCATAGAGATGATAAACCCAAGAAGGCCAGGGTGTTATAGCAGAGTCAATTCTCGCAACTTTATTCAGTCTCTTAATATTACGATCTGTTGTCGGTCCTCGTAACCGATCTAAAGACGCAATGCGACTTTCATAATTAGGTGCTCCCAATTCAACTTCCGGTAATATCTTGACATCAGCGACAGGTATCCTCCCCGTAGTCTTGCAATTAAAATTTACAAAATCATTCAATCAATCAGTTGTCTAAAAAAAATTAACAGATACTTTGATTGCTCGCTGGAGTTTAATAAAAAACTCACATTTTTAATACGAATTATTTTAAATCGCTGCCTGCCTTTGGCTTTAACACGCACTTCCTCCAGCCCAATCATCAAAGATTCCTCAGTGTACTCATAAATTTCAGCAGTTGTGCCCACACTATTTACATCTCGAACACAGACGACTCCAAAGGTCCGATCCTTAGCAATACACTGACGCAACATTTCAATAGGTCGTGAATTACGAGCGACAATAGGCAAAGTACCACCCGGAAAAAGTACCAGCCATCTTGGTCGCGTTGATTCTGGAGGCCACAGAGGCAAATTTACATAGATTCCATTGTCTAGCAATGTCCTGCCACGCAGTACTTGTAAATTGTCACCTAAATACTATCAACAATTAAATTATTACTATTAATTAGCTTCAATTTTGTCTTGGCGGTAAGAAGACAAACTTCTTGGCCTCCATAGTGGATCCATTTATTATTCAAAAATCTTCCGGTATATTTTTTATTTTCTATACTCGAAAGTTTAAATAAATCTCAGGTAATTCATAGAATTTATAATTTACCTGGGATTAAACTCTTAACCTTTTAATTATAAAACTAGAAAAGTTTTCCTGATTTCAAAATTATTTTTTTCATCACCAGCATCGAAACTTAGTTTCAGTATCGCCACAGCCAATCGAAATAAGATAATTTTAGTCCAATGCCGCGAATATTAGCAAACTCGTAAATTTTTAATGCTTTTAGTCAGCGGACAGACTCATGAAGGTCCTACGATAAGACCAGGCTTAAAACTTGTGGAAAAGATTGTAGTTTGCTATAAAAAATTTTCAAAAAAAAATTTACTTTTTGTCGTCACGTGTAAAGTTTTTTAAGCAGATATTTTTTCGGTGACATAAATTTCTGATTATTTTGACAGCATTTTGATGGCTTGTCATGTCAAAAAGCAGCCTCAAAACTGCTATCTTATAGATGTCAAAAAATAAAGTGCTACTTAATTTTGAATTACGAAGTTGTAATAATTTTTAAAATAATTTAAATTTTTGTCTGAGGTAAATAGAATGACACTGAGGTTATCCAGCGTCTAATAAAATTTTTAGATTTTTTTAAAAACGAAAAATTATAAAATAGAAATATTTTTTAAAAATTGCACTTGTAGATTTTTTACTTTTCTACATGTCCATTTTTTTTTTTTTTTTTTTTTTTTTTTTTTTTTTTTAAATCGAGTTGAAAATAAAAATCCAAAATCGCTAATTGTCTAACTTCAAAAACTAAGCTCTCCATTAAATAAAAATTGAATATTTGAAAGCTGATTTGAATTTTATCAATTCGAATCGAGTAATTTGAATTACAAAAATTAAAAAATTCGCACCCCTAATATTTATACTATTGGACCTAAAATATAATGAAGCGTAAAATGTAAATTACAACCGAGTATGAAAAATAAAAAAATTCAAATTTGAAATTCCATTAAAATGGAATCCACTAGAATTTACTCATTACTAAAATACTTACTGAGTGAGATGTAGCCAATGTCATGTCAAACGTATTGTCAAGTGGTACCTGGGAGTCTGAAATTTCCACCACCAACAAATAAATAAATAAATAAACAAATAAAAAATTAAAATAATAAAAAATTAAAAATAATTTACCATCATCTTCATTTAAAATTTCTCCATCGCCCAGATTATCATCATCCAACTCAACAATTTCCTCCATCTCCACTCCAATATCAATACCATAAATCCAAAATCATCAATAAACACCAATATTCAAAAAAACAATATATTTTTATTATTATTATTAAATTATTTATATTTACAATTGACAAGATGGTGGTAAAAAGTCCTTACTTAAAATAAAGGCTGATTTACATAAAAATTACAAACACACAAATAAAATAATACGTAAAAATAATTGAAGACGTCGCTTTAGCCTTTAACTCGAAGGGACTCGAACTTCCCCGAGCCGCCACGAGTTATAAAACTCAGACGAATGATAGGATTTTCTGGGTCCGGAGAGGGGTTACGGCTTTCGTGATAGAGCAGAAGCAGAGCAGAGTATGAGGCTCCGAGCACGTCGGCAGCACTTGAGAGGCAGGGAGGGCTTGACGAACGAACCAAGTCACTCAGCAGTTCGGTGTCGTCGCCATTGCCAGTGCGTTCTCGCCCTCGCTGGCCCTCGCATCGAAGTGAGACTCGTGTGCGGCGTGGAGACGACTCAGGACTACATATATTTATTTATATATATATACATACTCAATATATTATTATCATCATCATTATTGTTATTATAATATATATATATATATTCATATATATATATATAATACATAATTAAACTTGAACATATTACCACATATACTGAACACCCACAATTCCTTCCCGACGAGGGCCTTCTGTGTGCCCTACCGATGCAGAGATATTGCACCGAACTCACCGAAAGATTGTTGAAATCCCTTGACAAGGAGTACAATGTAAGTAACGCGCGGGTTTTAAATCCGCCGATTGATAATTGATTGAGTCGCGGATATTTAATTATTTGAATTTGAATAACAAAAAATATTATAAATTTTAACACAAAACCTAACCCTAGTATCTATCAGCTCCATCAACTCAAGGATAAAAGTTTACCTACGTCTTTAATTGGAAATTGTTTAAACTGGATTGGATCTGCTGGCTGGTGATGTGCTCCGATGCTGGTTATACTCCGCACTAGAGTTCTAACTACGTCGCCGTCCGCTCAGGCAAACGGCTATCGGGCCACTCTCGCAACTGTGCGCCGTGTGCCTGTAGCCGTGGCATGCGCTACACACTAAAACACTCACTCATTTACGTCTGTGTTAAATGTAATCGTGTGTGCGGGTGATTTTTACTACGTACGTGTGCAACTGTGCTACTGACACCATCAGACATACCAGACACTAACGTCTCTTTCATAAGTGTGCGTGTGTGTGAGTGGATGATGTAGAACACTCGAAATGACCATGAAAAAAAATATTTTTTTGTTTAGGCGAATTTTTTGATCAAAATTGTCAGCTTGGGTACCTGGTTTTTGGAGAATTCAATTACATGGAGTCAATTAATCCTTTCACCTGATGTAGAGCTGGACATTTTTTTTTTTATCAGTCGTATTGGATTTCCAATTTTCTTTTTTTACTGTCTTGTGTTTATCTTTTAGATATGGAGGAGATAAAATATATTAATTTTAGGTCCCATTACAGATTTTTATTAAAAACACTCAGTTTGCTGGTACAATATTCAGTTTTAAATTTATTATTATTTAAATTGCAGGTCGTCGACATGGGAGCCGTCGTGGATGTCATTACGGCCCTGGAGAAGAAGATTATTACTAAAGAAGTGCTCGAGGTATTTAATAAACAAATAAAATTTATTATTTTTAAAATTAATATTTATTGTAAATAATAATAATAAATAATAAAACAGGAAACGCGGCTGGGTAAACACATCAATGAGCTCAGACGAAAAACGACGAACGAAGCACTGGCGAAACGTGCCAAAGATTTGGTACGATGGTGGCGTGACACCGTCTTACCGTCATCTGGACAACAGCACGGGCCAAACCCACCAACAGCACCTCCAAATCCCATAGTAATAGACAACACCTCGTCCCATCAAACGTTAAATGGAACAAAACCAGCGAGTCCACTAGTAACAGCAGCACGTACAGTTAAACCACGTAGTCCAGTACCAGGATCTGCAGCGACCAGGATAAAACCCCAGAGTCCATTGATGCGTGATGCAACAACAGCACAATTTTCGGTGGCTGGTAAAAATATCAGCCCATCCTTGTCACTAAACAGTGATTCATGTTCACCAAATTCAACACCTATCAAACTGCCAATAGTTACGTCAAATTATAAACTAAATACAGCTGGTTCGCCAAAGTTAAGTGGTACCAGTAATCAAAATCATTCAATAGAAGCAGTACCAAGAACTCACAGTTCAAATAAACGTTTACGAAAAGAAGATACTCAACAACAACAAATAAATTCACCTCATCAGCAACAGTATGACGTTAACTCGACATCTAGAGACGAGCTTACGAGTATTACTGTTCCAGTTGCTAAAAAACAACGTGTCAATGGTGATTTAAACATAAATACTAACTCGCAAGTGCCTAATAGCCCGTCTTCGTCGTCTACTAGTACGCGAAATGAGGGTATCGTTAATCCAGTCCTGGACTCGAGTTTGTCTGGTAATTTAAGTACTGGAACAGCAACCGCTAAAACAGAACCCGTACCACCGGTAGGACCAAAAAAACGTGGACGAAAAAAAGGAAGTAAATCAATAAAAAGTCAATCGTTGTCTGAGGATCGTGTAAAAGAAAAATTAGCGAGTATATCGCGTAATCCAAAATTAAAAACAACACAGGAGATACTTGCGGACATACAAGTGCGAAATGTCAGTGGCGCACTTGGTACCACGACGACTGGTCCTGGTCAACTGAAACGCGAGCCTCCGACAACTGATGAAATTCTACGGAATACGGAGATTAATAATCGTAATCTTGCCTCGAATAACAACACGCGTACAAAAAGTCAAACGATAAATCGTTATGAATCTCAACGTTTATCTGCTGGCAATATTACCCCTGTGGCTGGACCTGGTGCCGATCAACATCCTGACACTGATGGGGTCAAAGCTGAACGAGTTGCTGAACCAGATCCTCCATCGATAGAAGTCGCCCTCAAAGAAATTCTCTCGAAGTTACCGCCGTTGGATCTCGACGCTATAAGATGGAGCGACGACGAAACGAATAACGAGGATGAGCTTGAGCATAAACTTGATGACCAGGACAATACGACGACGGAAGATCGTGTTAAAGTAACTGATGATCAAGTAGAACGTCTTCACACAGAGTGTATTGAAAGTTTGAATGGTAATTTTCAAGTAAAACTTAATAAAAAATCAGTGAATAAGGAGGTAGTTGATGATATTGATGAATCTGTTAGTAATAAAATTGTTGGTGTGTACAAACGTCGTGTTGTTGATGACGATACGGAACGTGAGTTTCGAGAGTGGCATGAAATGCTGGCAAGACCCAGTTTTGATGGCCAAATTCTCCACATATTGCCTTACGTTATCATCGATTAATTATTAGTTATTATTATTATCATTATTATATTATTTTGATTATTATCTAAGTGCATAAGCAATTTTTTTTACATAAATCGTATTGTAATAAATATCGCGATTAAATTTAAACAAATTTTTTTTTTTTTCATCCATATCCAGAAATTATTATTTTTTTTTTTAAGTATTTAGTCTTCCTGGGAATAATTTAAAAAATCTATCGCGATAATTGGAAATACGATTTAAATGTAAAGAAAAAGAAAATAAAATAAATAATATTTTTAAATGTAAACTACTGAGCCACGGTGTACATTTTATATATTAATTATTTAATTTGTCATTAATAAACTTGTCAGTTTTTTTTTTCTTGTTTTGAGTCCCGGCATTGAGTGTTAACGCTGAGAAATTGTTTTTATTTTATCTTTTTAATTATAATTATTTTCTTTTCATTTTATTGATATTAATATTAATAATAAATATCTTTACCTTCTTTATAAAAAATATATATATATATATATATATATATATATATATATATATATAATAAGTACATTGTAAATAGTAGTATGTAAAAGATATTGTTCCAAAAGGGATGATAATTAAATCTCGAAAACAAGTCCTGCGACGCGAGTTTTATATTTAAAAAAAATATATATAAATAATAATTAAAATATATATAAAAAAAAAACAAATATTTAAATATCTCAATCGAATAATGTCTATCAGACAAAGACTGAAAGAGAAATAAATTAAAGGCGTATGTGGGACTACTGATACATTTAAACAATAAAATGCAAACAAAGTTAATGAAAATAAAATTGAATTGATAAAAAAAATTAATTTTGAAATAATAAATAAATGTATTAAATGACACAGGCTGTGTTGTTTGTTTACAATAATAAAATACGAGGGTGTCAGCATATTCAATTTATCTTTTACATATGTATATAATAGTCCTATTAAAACTCCGAAACCGGAAACTTCTCGAATGTTGATACAAATTTGCCTCATAATAAAAGTCATCACCCCAGGGGTTGATGGAAAAAAATAAAAACAGACTTTTTGAAAATAATTCAGACAAAAAAAAAATTTTTTTAAACTTGTAGAGGAAAAAAATTTACATAAAAAAGTATAAGAATTTTGTTGTGTCTATAAAAAAAATTTTTGAAATTTCGAACTTAAATTTACTGGATTTTTATAAGGATGCGCTGCGAAACTAGAAAAAAATGCGCCCAAAAATTCAGTAAATTTAAGATTAGAAATTTTGAAAATCTCGACGTTATTTTTTAAGATACAAAAAAAAATTCTTATACTTTTTTGTGTAAATTTTTTTTCTCTACTATTTTTGTTTGAGTTTCTTACAAATTTTGTTTGATTATCAAATATTTTCAAAAAATCTGTTTTTATTTTTTTTCCATCAACCCCTGGGGTGATGACTTTTTTATTATGGGGTAAATTTAAACAAACTCGAGAAGTCTCCGATTTCGGAGATTTTACTGGACTATAAATTGAATAATAATCATAAGCGGACATAAAGAAAATTTGTATTTTTCAATTTAAATTAAATTTTTTTTTATTTCAAAAATTAATTTTTTTTTAATTACGTATTCGAATTTTTTAAAGCGTCTTTTTAATCAATCAATCAAATTATGGTTACTTATCTCAGCTTGATCTATTTAAGGTCATAAAAATTTTTATCTAATAATTTTTTGGTAAAAAAAAAATAAGTAATTTTTAAATTATTTAGTAACTAAAAAAAAATAATTTGTTTTAGTTAAATTATTACATTTTACTCGGACCAGTTTTCAAATTCAAAAGTTTTTTAAATCAAAGATTAATTTATCGGTGGTATATATTATATATAAAATATATAGATATACTTTAGAATGAGTAAATTTTGGATTTAATTAAATTTAGAATCGAAAAACTGGAGCTTAATTTTTAAAATAAAAAAATTATTAGAAACTTCTAATTAGTTGAATATATTGTTACTTAAAATATCAATTAATTACTTATTATTTAAAAGTATGCACCCAAAAATTTGAAATGTTGATATTTTTAAAATAAAAAAAAATTTTCTATATTGGATTTGTTTACTTGAAAATAAAAAAATTGATTGTCGGTTTTTTCTATCGTAATTATTTAAAATTATTAAATGTTAATAAATATCAATTATTAACTTTAGCTCAATTGTAATTTTCTATTATTAATTATTATAATAAATATGACAATCTATAAATAAAATGTTAAAATAAAAATAAAATTTTTATGACCGAAACCGTATAATTGAAATAAATTTATTGAATTTTAAATAATTAATTAATTAACGCAAATATAAAAACTTATGTCTGTTTATGTTTTATTTAAAAATAATAAAATCTATTGATTTTATTTAAATAAAATTAAATGTGGGACGTAAATAAATTTTCAGCGTTATCAGGTGAACGAACAACAAAAATATAAAAATATATATAATAAAACAAATAAAAAAATTATATAATATTTGTATTTCTCATTCAATATAGTTTTTTGATCAATCATACACTTTTACTTATTTCAATATTTAAATTCCGCGCGCTTTTATTGCGCGCCATTTTTAATTTTCTAACCCCTATCTACCCAATGCGCGCGTACTAAAAAACTAATCATTCATTTGTTTACCGCAAACTGTAATTAATTAATTAATTATTGAGTAATTAAATACTCGAGAGATGGAAAATAAAGATAATAAAAGAAAATGGTATAAGCCAGCGAACAATTCAAATAAAAAATCTAAGTTTTCACTGGAGGTTGGACTGAGCGGGTTCCTGTGCACTTGCAATTTTCGAGAAAAAGAATGTATCCGAGATACATACAGATTATTAGAAGAGTTTGATGGTAAATTCAATGAACCTGTTGATGAAAAGCAAGATGATGAAGTCAAAGGTAATTGTCAAGCTCCTGAAGAGGAGGAGGACATTTCAGTGTCACTGAATAAAGAAATTCAGGAACTTAATGATGAAAAAAAGTCTAAGCCATTGAAAAAGTTCCAGGTAATTATTTATTTATTATTTAATTATCAATTATTAATTACTAATTATTCAATTAAATATTATTTGTCCAGTATCTTGAAACAGGAGCTAAAAATGTCATTTTCATCAGTACTAAAATACCAGATCCACTAGACCTGGGCTTGAAGATAATTAAAGATATAGCGGAGACCAAAAAACAAAAGAGCAGATTTTTGTTACGTTTTATACCAATTCAAGTTGTCTCGAAGGCAAATATCAATGATATAAAAGCAAAAGCTACAGTATTGTTTGAAAAATACTTTGCTCAGGAACCAAAAACTTTTTCAATTGTCTTCAAGTAAGTTACTGTCCATGAGTGTGAATTTACCAGACATGAGACAGTTTTTAAATTTTAAATTAATTGTAATACTGAAATTAGCCGACGTCTTATAATTTTTGAATTTTCGAAAAACGATAAATTATAAGAAAAAAAATATTTTAAAAAATTGCACCTCTAGTTTTGTAAATTCTCTACATGTTGATATTTATAGTTTTCTTTTTATTTTAAATTGAATTGTTGAAAAAAAAATCTAAAAATTGTAAACTGTCTGCTAACCAGGATAATTTATAAATTCATTAATGAGTTTATGTATTTACTTGGGTAATTATTTACAGTCGTCATTACAACAATACAATTAAAAGGAACGATGTAATTGAAGAAATGGCAGCGATTGTAATGGAAAAGAATCCTGGCAACAAAGCGGATTTAAAAAACCCAGAAGTTGCTGTTATTGTTGAAATAATAAAGGGCTGGTGCTTCTTGTCAATTGCACCTGATTATTTTAAGTATAAAAAGTATAATATATATGAGCTTTGTAATGATAATAAGGAGAAAGAGGGTAAAGAACCGGGACCAGATGCTGAAGGCGGTGAGGCTAATGACGATGCAGAGGAACAAGACAAAGAAACTGATGGACAAGATGATAAAGTTGATTCTGGTGAAGTTGATAATTAATAAGAGTTGTATTTAATACATTGACATAATTCCATTTAATTATAAGTGTTGAAATATATGTATTTTTCATTTAATACGTATTATATTTAAATATTAATATTATGTACTCATTAAATATAAATTATTTGTCGATAGATCTGATGATAATTATTTATATTTTTCAGTAGATCTGTAAAAATAGAGGGGTAAAATGAACTTACATTTTTCTTTTAATATTACTTACAATATGAAGTAATTTGAGTCACTTAATTTTATAATTTTATCAATCAAAATTTTTATTTAAAAAATTTAATTAGAAGTCATACTTTCTTAGGCCTATTTTACCCTTCTCCCCTTTCTTACCGTAAAATATTTAAATTTTTAATGAGTGTAAATGTAACTGACAATTAATTTTTTAAATTTTGTAATAAATGAGACCTAGTACCCGCTCAGGTAATTATTACGCGCGTTTTTTTAAATTTAAATATTTAAAATTTATAAATTGTCTGCTACATTTACACTCATAAATTTTCATACATTAATTTAAATAGGAATTTAAATAAAACAATCAGGAATTATTGATAAAAAAAAAAATATTAAATTTGACCCATAATTTATTTTCGCTGTCTATACAAAGCGAAATAAAGTCTGCATAAATTATCAGCTGTCATTAATAAATTACAACCCCTATGAAATAACAATTAATTGCAGACTTTATGAGTTACGAGACAAGGGTAGTAGTCATCTAGGTCCCATGGTGTAATGGTTAGCACTCTGGACTCTGAATCCAGCGATCCGAGTTCAAATCTCGGTGGGACCTGCCTGTATTTTTTTGTTCCCTTCCTTAAAAATTAGCAGCAAAAATCACATCAGCAGTAAATTCTTGTAAGTAATGACTGTCAATTTTTTACTTTCACTTGTCAGTTTATTTATAATAATAAAATAAATTACGACAAAATAAATGATTTCTTAAATTTTAGCGAGTGAAAATCTAATACTAGTGACATCTAGGTCAATTTTCATCACTGAAACGTAGAAACCCTGGTTGAGTTTGGGTTGAGAGTTGAATAATAAAAAAAAATGGATATTCTTTTTATGTGAATTATTATAAATTGTTGATATTAAAAAATATTGATAACAAATTAAATAATAACTGATAAAAAAGTAAGTTGATAAATTTTTATTAATTATTTACAATGATTTGAATTTGAAAATAATTTAAACTTTGAATATATAACCTGTTAATTTTGTAATAAAAAACAATGGAAGCTTCCTAACACGTTTAAGTTGAGAGAATAATTAGATTATGTGCTAATGAGTAATTATTGGAAGGGAACAGGGTGATAGGAATCGTGATCTTTCTTTTTTGAAAATCTCAATCATCAAGGGTATGCTGGTACTAATAAGATACGATAACCCTCCAAATTTCAGAGATTTATCTCTGATAGTTTTTGAGTAAACTAAAAAAAACTAAAAAATAAAAACTTTTCACTTGAAAAATAATCCCTCAAAATTTCAATTCGACCAAAACAGAATTTCATATTTAAAAAAAATCAAAACACTTCTTGCCTCGGAAAATCATATTTTCAAAATGATCCTAAAGTTTTAGCAGATAATCAGCAATTTTCGAATTTTCTTTTCAACAATTTAATTTAAAAAACCAAAAAAATTAAAAATATGCACATGCAGAAAATTAAAAAAAAAACTATAAGTGCAATTTTTAAAAATATTTTTTTTTTTAAATCTAAAAATTATGAGTCGTCGGCTAATCTCAGTATCATATATTAAAAAAAATTTAGCCACATTGTTATAAATTATACTATTATTTTCATAAAAATATAACATTTATTTAAAAATTACAGAAATAATTTAAAATGGCAGTGCGATTATTGAAAGATCCATCGACTGCAAACTGTCGGGTGTTTGTTGGTCACCTGCAAACAGAGGATGTGAATAAAATGGAATTCGAGCAGCATTTTTCAAAATACGGAACAGTAATCGGGTCATTGATAAATCGCGGTTTTGGATTTATTCAGTATGAGAATGAAAAAGCAGCACAAGCTGCCATTCAGAGTGAGAATGGGCAAATGTTTAAAGGAAGAAGAATTGATGTTAAGCCTGCCAAGAAGGATACTCATGGTGGTGGTGGAGGTGGAGGTGGAGGCGGTGGCGGTGGTGATCAGAAGAATAATCAATTTTCACCTCGCAGCGGTGGAGGCAACCAGAGCTTCAATCAGAAAAACACGAGCTTCGGTAACTCAAATTGCGATGACTCCTTTGACGATAATGATAACAATAAAAATTCGGGTAATTCCTCTGGTCACGATGGATTTAATTCAAATGACAACAATAATTCTAATCGTGATGACGATGGTAATGATTACCAGCAGTTTAATTCAAACCAGAATGATTCGTTCAATAACAGTAACAATGGAGGAGGTGGGGGTAATAATCAAGGAAAAGATAATAAAGATCAGTTCAATTCATCAGGCAATCAGAATAAGAACAATAATATGAATCGTATGGATGATGATAATAGCAATGCATCGTCTGGTTCACAAAATAATCGTAGTGGAGGTAATTTATTTATATTATTTGATACACAGATAGAAATTAATATTGTTTATTTATTAGTTAGTTAGATATTGCGTTACTAATTCTATAAGGACATATTTATATCCCTGACGAATCCGAATTACGGTAAATTACCGTAATGTACAGTATTCTGAATAGTTACTGCAAACGTGCGGTATTTTACGGCAAAAACACGATAAATTTGCAGTAAGAGAAAAATAATTTACCGTAAAATTGCGACAAGCCTGCGGTTTTACCGGAAAGTGAAGGATTGCAAAAATTGTACTCTGATAGCCACCTTTTGCTCAATAAGTTCTACAGTGAAACATTTACGTGCAAGTTGATGTAAATTTGTGACCGTAAACTGAAGTAATTTGACAGAAAAACTTACCGTCAATTTGAAGTGAAACTTTCAATCAACTTAACATCATTATCTGACAGTCAAATTGAATTCAAGTTACAGGTAATTTACTGTCAACTTAACTGCAACTTTTTGCTGTTAAATTGACTTCAGATTCCGGCAGTAGCTTGGTTAACTTGCGGTTACGGTGGCTATCAGAGTAAATATAAAAAAGCATAGTGCTTGCGGTTAAAATGTCACAAACTGCTGTCAATTGCGGCATCTTTGCCGCATTTCGCGGTAAATTACCGTAATTAATTTTCAGCTTTAGAATAAATCTACGATATGATTAGCAATTAAAAAAAATATTATATGCCTCTTTGGTTTTAAACAGACTAAAACCAAAAGGATGTATAAATATATAATATAAGTCCTTTTAGAATAAATGACGTTGTATTTTTGTTACATAAAAAAATTATTTCGTATCGTGGATAAATTGCAGGAAATAAAAGTAAAGATTTATTAGCAACAATATTATTTTCTGTCGGCGTAATTAATGCTACTTATAATAATATTAATTATAATTAAAAAAATAAATATAATTTAGGTAATCAAAACCGGTCTGGAAATAATAATCGTAATCAAGGATCAAATAATCAAAGACAACGTGGGAATCGTGGCGGTAAAAACAGAAACAAAAATCGATCGGGTGGTGGAGATAATTCTGGAAATTTCCGTGATCGCAGTCCATTAAACCGCGGGCCGATGAACCGGGGTCCCGGTGGCCCAGGAAATGACGATAAAAATAATCGTGACTGGGGTGATCACAATATGATGCGTAATAATTTTAATAGAGACAATTTTAATGACAACAATCGATTTGATGACCGGTTTAAAGACCCAATGGGCATGGGAAATAATTTAGGCGGAGGTCCAGGTCTTATGGGAGGTATGGGAGGACCTGGGCTTGGTGGTCTTGGTGGACCAGGTCTTGGCGGTCCTGGTCTTGGTGGTCCAGGTCATGGTGGCCCGGGTCTTGGTGGCCCTGGGCCCGGCGGACCCGGTAATTTTGGTAGAATGGGTGGACCCAATGAGTTTCCAATGCCAGCAGCAGCTCCCGCGGTTGATAAAAATGACTGCGAGATTATTGTAGTCCACAAAAATTTAACTGAGTACGCAGAAGCTATCGAAGCGCGTCTGAAAAAAATGGGACTGACTGTTGATTTGTTGTTTCCCAATGAAGAAGTCCCGCTGAGTCGTGTGTTGGGTAACATCGCCAACCGGGGATGTCTTTATGCTGTCGTTATTATGCCGATAAATATGGAACATCATTCATTGACTCTAAATATTCTTCATGGACTACCTCAAGGTAATTAATTACATTATTTTAAATATTTAAATTCTAACAATTGATTAATATTTCAGAGCACAGAAATATGCCAGCAGATGACGCACTGGCATTAATAAACCGCGACTTTAGTAATTATAAATCAGGAGGTCGGGGGGTGCCATTTAATACACCATTTGCTACTGACAGACATCCAGATGCCATCCAAGTCTTGCTGAACATGCTAGCGGACAATCATCAGCTGACTGTATTACAGTACGAGCGCGTTATCAAATACTTGGAAGTAAAACGCGAAGAGCAAGTGCAGATTGAATTGGGCGATGCCAAAGATTTGGCGGGAGCTTCTCTGGCTGCCAATGATCCGAAACAAGCTGAGCTGCAGTCGAGAATTTTAAACATTTTAAACAGTAATAAATCAAACGCTCCGGTACCAAGTCCTGTGCCTGCTCCTGCTCCAGTACCAGCGCCGCTTTTGCCACCAGGTAATTTTTTTTAAATTTATATCGACTTCATTTAACTCATCACAATTATACATTTAATCCGGACATGCCATATCAAAATTTATATAATTTTTTTAAATAAATTTTATTTATGGAGCGCAATGCGCCCACGGTTGCTTTTCGGGATCGGGGTTTTTTTTTTTAAATACTAAATCGGTTCGATTTTTTTGAATGCTGACTTTAAATCTGTCGTCAGAAAAGTATCAGGTTACATAATCGCGCGTTTTTTAAAAGATAAAAGACCCAAGATCCGATCACTTCATAAAAAAGCTTCGAAACAATTCAAAATTTTTTAGCGCGAAATTTAAATTTTCAACTAATTAAAGTAAAATATCTTTTAACTCATACTAAATTTAATCAGTTTAATTATTTTTATCAGAGATATGGTAAAAATTTTCACTTAAAATTTTAAAAAATAATTCATGGAGCTTCTAGTAGATTTTTACTTAAAAGCTTTTTTTTTTTATACTATTTTTTGAGTTTACGTAATTCTGACTCTAATAATATCGACGTTCAATGCGTCGAGAATAAATTTTAAGTAAAAATAACAAATATATAAATAAATAATAAATTTATAACAAAAAGTTTTATTTTATTACCAGTAGTTTCTTTCATCTATCGTTTGTTGCATAACAATTATATAAATATGTATTGTATATATAAATATATATCGGTCAATGGGTCTATTATCTTATTTAAAAATTTTAAAACCGGACCTGGTACTCTATTTTTAATAAAAGATTTATCAGCACCGGCGTTAAAACCCGAAAACATAAAACGTAAAATTTAAAATACTTGCCGCCAAAACTCGTAACCTAGTGCGTTAATAATAAAAATATTTATTTAAAATTTTGTACACAGACCGTGTGCATTTTATACGATACGAAAAAAATATCTTGTGTATTTATAAAAAAAAATTTTAAATCACAAGGTCGTGGAATATTTTAAAAAATAGAGTGAAGTAAACGCGTGTGATTTATCGCAGTGATAACAACATTTGAACGTAATTTATAAATTATAATATTTATTTATTTATTTATATATAGTCTAGTAATAAGATAAAAAATGTAAGTTAATAAATCGTGTTGCCAGCATCAACAGCAGCAACTCCATCAGCGTCATCAGTAACAGGTACAGCGACAGTGACACCATCGCCGCTGCTTAATGATCCGACAGTACAAAAAGCTCTCGATAGTCTTCTCCAAGGAAATTTACTTAAAAGTATCGGAGATTCACAACCAGCTTCCAATTCCACTTCAACATCTCAACCGCTCTTCGCTGCATTCTCAAATATGAATCGTTTCTAATAAACTGACTACTCATAATTATTGATTATTACTTAATTTTAATTAATAATAATTATTGTATCACAACTTTTGTTTTTTTAAACCAACAATTCAAATTTTGAATTCGTATTACTAAATTTCTACGCTGATAATATATTTATACATATGTTTGTTTTCTGTGATTACGATTACGATTACGATCATGATTACAATTAAATAAAAAATGGATGTGTACATTCCTACACATAAATTATACTTTTTATTTTACAATAGCACATAGAATTCTTATATGAGTGAAATAAATATATGATTATATTTGATGTTTATTGTTAATTTATAATTATAATTAAGAGAAGCTTTCAGTTTCGTCATTCATTAAAAAATTGTTTCGGTTTCATTCCACGTTTTTTTTTTAATTTAGTGAAATTTAAGTGTAAATCAGTCGTCAATTGATTTAACGGAATTTATAAAATTTATCCCGGCGGGAAAATTATTAATTTTTAAACTAAAATTATTTTAGACGCATGTGCGAAAGTTTAAATTTATTGTGTGGATAAAATAAAATAAATGCATGTCTTTTTAATTACAATAATAATATTCACTAATTATTATATATATATATATAAATAGTTTTAATTAGTTTTTAAAAGCTGACATTGTAATTAATATGGAAAATTGTATTTATTTAATTTTAAATTTCCCGCTCAATAAATTACAGTCCCGCGTGCGTTCGAAATTATTTTTGTTTTTTTAGAATATGTTAAATTAATTGAAGATTTTTTTAAGCCGATGACTAATTTTTAAAATAATTGATAGCACAATTAAAATAAAAACTTTTCCTTTTTATTTGCTGTCAATTTCTACGGCTGCATTTGAAGAGAGAGTCAATCAGTTAAATTTATTTAATAATTTTGACGTAATTAAATTTGGAAAAATAATTAATTTTTATAAAGAAACAAATTTTTTTTCTCACTGAAAACTTCTCTTAATTAATTACAATAATTAATAATTATAATTATCACACCTTTGAAAATGAACCTGTCACAGTAATAACTAAAAAGTAATAAAAATTGTATTACATAGTAAAAAATTTGTATTTTAATTCCACGTTGACTAAGGATCTAAAAGAAAAAAAATTTTAATTAATTTAAGTTGTAAATAATTAATAATATTTTTATTTTTATGCGATAGCAAACATGAAAAATTGGCGTAGCTGCGGCATCCAACAAAGCAAAAGAAAAAGAAAATACAATAAATATAATCATTAAGCCAATAAGCGTTAAAAAAGCAAGTAAGCTGTCATCTATTTACTGAGGGTGTGCGAATTGAATAAAATCGAATATAACTATTCGATTCAAATTTAAAATTTTGAATTATATTCGAAAATTTTCTAATTACCAGTAACTTTTCAAAGAATTTTAAACTTTTCAAATTATTCGTAATTTTTTAAATCTTCGAATATTTAGAAACTTTTCAAATAATTCGAATCTTTGAATAATTCGAAACTTATCAAATAATTCAAATCTTTTCGAATAATTCATTCATTTTATAATTATTTGATTCAAATCGAGAAAATTTTGATTAGCTTTCAAATATTAAATTTTTATTTAATAGAAAGCTTAAGAAAATTTTTGAATTATCCCTAAATTTTCGAATAATTCAAGAATTTATTAATAATTCCTAAAGTTTAGAACTATCCGAGAAATTATGAACGATTTGAAAATCTACGATTTATTCAAAAATTTTCAAATACTTCGAATTATTCAAAAGTTCAAATTATTCGATTCGAAGTTAGAATCTAATAGTTCGATTCGATTATATTCGATATGAATAATTCATAAGTTCGAACTATTCGCACACCCTTACTATTTACTCTTGTGTAATTTACCTAAATAATAACATCTAAGATAATGTACCGCGTGTAGAATTTCTTCGCAGGGTTTAGACACCGTCGGATCACTGTAAAGAATATCAAGCACTTGCTTAACAGCATCAATGTCATACTTGTCTGTTAACAATCTCTGTTTGTATGGTTTCAGCCGATCAACGAGTTTCTTATTCTTCTTAATGGAGCCCAGATGCTTATCAAGAATAACTTTGTAAGTCGGCCAGTCGTTGACACAAGCCGGACACTGGCAGTCGAAAAAGTACTCCTCCATCAGTTTGTCTTTGCGATCAGCAAGACCCAAGTAAGAATAATCAGCGCCGTATCCTGTAAATACTTGATCCCCAGGACGAATCGGTTCCATCGCACGTGTTATCATCGTGAGACCTTCGAAGTGTCTAAAGGTATTTGCTGCACACGAGTGATTGTACAGACTGTGAGCTACATAGAGACCTGACCCAACTTTTATTCCCGGTTCCGGTTGGATCTAAATTTTAATTTATTTATTATTAATTGCATATTTATTATTTATTTTAAATATAATTAATTTTTAATTACCGAAAAACAGTTTGACGAAGTAATGACACAAGCTCTGAGCATAATACTCCCGCAAAATTTAACATCCGGTAGTTTATTGATGTCTTTAAGTTCACTAAGTTGATACTTTTTACCAAAAAATTTAGTTTGAGTCGACAGTAACATTGCAGTCAGTGCCGAAATGCAAGCAAATGCACTGATACCAATAAGCGGACGTGTTGTCATATTGGTCGCGAGACTCAAAGCAGATCTCGCGCTGGTACTTTCTAAAGCTCCTTTATCAGTAAACCCAGCTGTCCTGTTATCTAAAAATATCAACATCAACTTAATAAAATATTTAAATAAAATATACTGGAGCTAAATGTTACCAAGATTTGATTCAGCAATCGCCATATCTTTACGTAAATCATCAATTTTATTTCCCCCAGATGTTACCGTTACCATAAGACGTATTATTTTCATAACCATGCGTATTTTATCTTCATCGACATTCAAGAGATTCAAGAGAACACTCAGTACAGAGCATTCTATATTATGAGCCAGGTTCCAACTTTCTAGACGACACTTTTCACTGCAGTACTGAGCTATTGGACAATAAGGACATGGTATCAAGCAGCTGGATTGCTCTAAACAATGATGACAGTGGGTGTAAAATCTGTATGAATAAAATAAATCAATCAATCAACCAATCAATCAAATTAATCATTATAATTAATATAAAAAATCCAATTACTTGTCACGATAAATGACCCAACTGTAAGGTTTCTCAACAGTAAGTATTTCCCCAGCTTTGAAATGTTCGGTGGCTACTAGATGACGTCCATATTCTTCGGAATATTTAATAGCTATACCTTTGCTATTTGCAGGAGCTTCGTCATTCTGACCATAAGGAATGGACATGACTTCCGGGTTGGACAAATACCTCGGCTTTACAAACTTATCATCATCAGCGTCTTGCTTTATTTCTACGTCACTTATATCTTTTTTGTCTCCAGTCTCCGCAGAGTCGGTTATCATCAGAGACTCAGCATCCGCTGGGCAGTCGTCCTTATCCTCGCCGTTGGCTTTGACCTGGTTCAATTTTGCCATAGCTTTCAAGCCTCGGTCTTGCAAGTTCTTGCGTTTGTCTTCGGGGTATCCGAGTTCCAGAGCCGCTTGAATGTCGATGATACACTCCTTGTACATTTCCTTCCGGTACAAAGCCGCGGAACGATTAGCGCGCGCGTGGGCCATTAGTTTATTTGTGTTTGCGTATGCTAGTGACCGGGTGTAACTTTCTATTGCTTCTTGATCATCTCCAGCAACAAAGTGTTGGTTTCCTGTAATAAGTGATAGTTATTATGAATAGTAAATGTTTTAAATTTTAATTTTAATTTACTAGAGGTGTGCGAATAGTTCGAACTTACAAATTATTCGTATCGAATAATTCAAAATTTTTCAAATAATTTGAAACTTTTCTGAAGGACTTGAAATTGTAATATTTTTTCAAATAATTCAAATTTTTATCAGAAGTACACAGAGCTTAGATACGAATCTACGAAAAATTTATTTTTAATTAAAAATTAAATATTTGAAAGCTGCTCAAAATTTCCTTGATTTAAATCGAGTAATTTTAAAAGTTACAAATAATTAAAGAACTAGAATAATTCAAAAATTGACGAATAATTTGATTAAAATTTCTAACTCAATTCGCACACTCCTAAAATTTACCTTCTTCGCGATAACGCAGGCAATCTTTTTCATTTTTTTTATCAACTTTAAATGACGGCATTGGTGATTTAGCCATATTCTGTAAAATATGACCTACTAATGCTTCACTTTCAGCTTGCAAACCGTATCCTACATGTGATTTATTTATTTTTTTCATTCTTAACACCAATTCTTTAGCTACATCCATTTTTATTTTTATTTTATTTATAAATTATTTATTTAAATAAAATTTACCGACACAAATAAAAATAATAATATTTTTTAGTACTTGTACAAAGTAATGGTAGCAAAGCCGTACATAATTTTAAACCACTAGACTAAAGAGTTGATTAACTCGCGTTAAATGACTGTGCTTGTAAATTCTGTTACTAAAATTACTTGCGCAGGCATTTAAGTTTAAATGAAGCAGAGAATAAAGAAGAAGTAGAATAAGCAAAGAGATTAAAAATTAAATCACTGGTACTTTTAACCCTTGTACAAAAATTTATATACGATATATTTTAACCCTTGTTAAAAATTTATGTACTTATTAATTTATATTAAAGTAATTAAATTAATAAAATAACTATTTTAAGTTTATTTATATTTTTTGAATTTCGTTTGCATTAAAATATCAATTAAAGGCCAAGTGATTGTAAGTTGGCAGACAATCAAAATGTATTTAATAATAAACTAATTATTTTAATTATAACGTGTGAATTAATCATTAAAATTATAATAGAACAATAATTTTTTTATTTCAACAGGACAAAATCCTCGATACAAAATTAGATTAAGAAAATTCGTAGACATGGTAATTTAACATAAAAAATAATTTATCTTTTTGAGGCAAAATTTACAGAAAGCAAAAAACTTTTACGATTCAAGTTCCCGTGAACTAAAAAATCCAAGTCCGATCTCTTTATCAAACCAATCTAAGCTTTTATTGCTCAGTTGCCTACATAAATATTAAATATATAATTTAATTGCGGACAAAAATTAATGCAGTTCTATTGCCTACTTAAGAGTAATTTATGATATTCAGTTGATTACTATTTAATTGTGTATCCAAATTAAAGAAATATCTAATGAATGTATGTAAGCTTCTGATTTATTTGCTGAGAAAATCAAGTCCTTGTTGAGAAGAAATTATCAACGTTCAAGACCGATCACTTGAAAAAAAAAAACAGGTTCTGAAAAATATCAAAACCTGGGTTGAATCTCATAGTCAATGCAGGGAATGACCTGATCAGGTCACTAATTTCTGGTAGAAAACTGTCAAGTTTTCCAGTTATTGTCGTTGATGTCGGGCTCATTCAGGAAGCAGCAAAGGCAGCACTTGGTGGGAGAGTTTTAATGATAATTTTTTGATGGAGATCATGCTGCGTAGTTGAGTCAGTGTCTAATTAAATTTATGAAAAAAGTGATTAATTTGGGTAGTGGATTTGATTTATTTTTATTGATATTAACAAAAATTATTTGTAATTTAAAATAAAATTAATTATAATTTGAGTTTAAAAATTTGATTAATCTTCTTCAGCCTCTAAATTAATATGGTTACCAAATTTAGCATACAATTGAGCTTTCAAATCAGTCATTACACTTTTCAAATCCGCGCACTTTAATTCAAGTAATTTTATTTCTGATAACTTTTTATCTTTCGCTTCTTCAAGGCATTTCTGAAATAAATAAACAATTATATTAAATTAATTAATGTATTAATAAGTTTATTAATTTACAAATTCATAAATACCTGAGTTTTTTCAACATCTTGAGACACAAATAAATCCCCAATACGATATGGGATTTTAGCATCGTCGTCCATCAGTGAAAGTTCATCGCTTGCGTCTTGCAAATTTTTCAAATCATTCTTTAAATAAAAATATATTAATTACTGATATTATTAATGAGTTTATTAATTATTTAAATATTAATTACCTGCTTCATTTTTAATTCTTCCTTTAAATCGTCCATTTGCGCATTTTGCTTTGCGAATTTATTTATTTTCTGCTGATCCTCATACGAAATATGAACATCCGAGTCCTTTAAATTATAAAATTATTAATTAATATGATAAATAATTAATTATTTATATTAATAAACAAAAATTACTTGGTTAAATTTCTATAAAAATAATAAATAATTAATTACCGGTTGAAAAGCTCCTTGAGAATTTTTACCGCCAGCCATTTTAATTATTTGAATTAATTAATTTATTAATTAAAAATACAGTTCGTCCTTTTATTTAATTTTTGTATTAAAATATATAACAATATTAATTACAAAATGTATATATTTGGTAATTTAACATTCACATAAAAAAAATGTCGGTACTGTCACTTTTTAAATTTCCTTTCATTTAACTTCCGCAAGATGGCACGAAATTCAAATTCTTGAGTGTCAAAAAAAATAGAATGACATAAGACAAATTATTGCGTGTGTATACGTAATTATATATAATTAGTAATAAATTTTAATTGTTTTACTAAAAAGTAATTGACATTTAGTGGGTGAAATTAAAAAAATATAAATAATAATAATAAAAATATAAAATGTTTATATGCTTGACGTAAAAATGTGTAATTTAAATTTAAAGTCACGTAAATATTACCAATGGTTATTTATATTACTGATAATAATAGATCTAGCAGCTGGAGATGACATAAAGCCAGGACTAAATGTCACCGTTACAACAGCAGCGTCAGCGACGTCATCGTCATCATCACCGACTGCTACAACTGCGGATTTGGAGCCGTTGAAAAAAATTTTAAGTACCAATGTGACAGATACTGTCAGTAAAAGTGACAAAGTCTCCAATGTCAGTGTGACAGGTGACCATAAAGATGTCCAGGTTCAGTCATCAACGAGTACCATGACGCCGACAGTTACACTGCGGTCTACTGAAGCTAGAACTGATCATACGGCAGCAGTAAACGTCACAACACCATCAGCTGGGTCTGGAGGAATCAACATCACGAACGAGACCAGCACAACACCCAAGATTGACGTGGTGCCAGTAAATATAACAAATATCACATCAACAACAGCAGCTACATCTACTGAAGCTGTTCTACCAGCGAAAGAGTCTGCAGAAGATGAACACAACAGCTCAATGTCAATATTCTTCGTGCTGTGTGTCCTAGCACTCGGTATTCTTCTAATTCACTTGATGTTACAGACAAACTTCCAGTACCTGCCCGAGTCAGTGGTGATAGTCTTCCTCGGAGCCGCTATCGGTATGTTCATAAACTTCATGTCGCACAAGGACATCGCCAACTGGAAAAAAGAAGAAGCATTTTCACCAACGGCATTTTTTCTCGTTCTTTTGCCGCCGATTATTTTTGAATCCGGTTACAATTTGCACAAAGGTAATTTTTTTCAAAACATCGGTAGTATCCTCGTGTTTGCAATATTTGGTACCGCGATATCCGCGTTTGTAATTGGAGCTGGTATTTATTTGCTGGGATTAGCACAAGTTGCATACAAGCTGAGCTTCGTCGAGAGTTTCGCTTTCGGATCATTGATATCTGCGGTTGATCCAGTAGCAACGGTTGCTATTTTTCATGCACTGGACGTTGATCCAGTTCTCAACATGTTGGTCTTTGGCGAGTCGATTTTAAATGACGCAATTGCCATTGTCCTGACGACGTCAGTACTGGAATCAAATAACGGAGCGACAACGGGCGAATCAATTGTTCTTGGATTGAACAGATTCTGCTTGATGTTCTTCGCATCTGCTGGAATTGGCGTCGTCTTTGCGCTGATAAGTGCGCTGCTGCTTAAACACGTCGACTTACGGAAAAATCCATCACTGGAATTTGGTATCATGCTGGTGTTTACCTACGCCCCGTATGTTCTAGCAGAAGGCATACAGTTGTCTGGTATCATGGCTATTTTGTTCAACGGCATCGTCATGTCGCACTACACGCATTTTAATCTGTCGACTGTCACGCAAATAACGATGCAGCAAACCATGAGAACGCTGGCGTTCATTGCCGAGACTTGTGTCTTCGCGTACCTGGGACTCGCGTTATTCAGCTTCCGGCACCGCGTCGAACCGGCTCTGGTCACTTGGTCACTCATTTTGTGCCTCATCGGCCGGGCTGCTAACATATTTCCGCTTGCCTTGCTGGTCAATCGGTTCAGAGAGCATCAAATCACCAAGAAGATGATGTTCATCATGTGGTTCAGTGGACTACGTGGCGCTATTTCTTACGCGCTTTCTCTTCATTTAAATTTCAGTGATGAAACTCGTCACGTTATCATCACAACGACACTTATTATTGTTTTATTCACGACATTAATTTTTGGCGGGTCTACGATGCCGCTTTTGAAATTTCTACGAGCGGAAAAAAAACCGAGCACTGGAAGTATTGGCGGTGGGAGAAGAAAAAAACGTGATAAAGAAATTTCATTGAGTAAAACAAGAGAATGGGTATGTATATATTTTATACTGATACATTTTTAATTATTTATATTGTTTATAAAAGTCCAGGCTGGGATTAATTGGGGTGTCAATAGAAATCCAGCGGGTCCTGGTCGATTATTTTGATAACTTATTAATTTATGATTTAAAATTGACCTGATGCCTTTATTCTCCATATTAATATATACATGGATGAGGTTTTTAAAAGATGACTGGGCAGCTTGAGTGGCCGGTAACAGCCCAAAATAAAGAGTTAATTAATTTAGAATTAATTGTGGGGTTGATTTAATGGAGTGTAAAAAGACAAACTGATAGATTGAATTCAGCAGAGTATCAGACTCTGCTGAGTCCTTAGATTAATTTATTTTTTTTTAACACTGCATAATTATATATAAAAAAATTAACACAGTGTTGCATCTCAAGTTCCTTACACAGAAAAAAAAATTTTTTTTTCACCTCCAGAAAATTTTCAATTTCAATTCAGAATTCAAAAAATTTCTTAGGACAAGTAAAAATTTTTTGCGCCAAGAAATCCTTTTTTTCTGTGTATGGGAACGTAGACAATTTGTTTTTTTTTACATCAGATGGACTGCGTCGACGTTTTAAAAATGCATATAAATTTTATTTTATTTATTATTTAAATGAAAATAATAATTTTTAAATATTTTCTAGGGACAAACAATCGACTCTGAGCATCTATCAGAATTAACAGAAGAAGAGATGGACGTATCGTTCCGACAATCAAGAATCGGTGGATTCGCACGCTGGGATTTAAAATTATTCATCCCCTTCTTCACCCGACGATTTACGCAGCAGGAACTCAAGGACTGCAAGTCACAGATGACGGACCTGACGAACCAGTGGTACCAGGCGATAAGGATAAGCCCTGTCGAGTCCGACGAGGACGACGAAACAACGGCATCGACTGCACAATTGCACAACTTGAGCTCGGCGAATAAATCAGACGGGAATGCCAGGAGTGAAAGCCAATGTATTACCGCGGGAGGAAAAAAAGGACGTCAAAACCGACACGGGTCTATATTGAGTATTTAAATGAATATATCAAGGGTGTGCCAAGTTTTAAAAGCTATTGTGATGCTTACTGTATGTAAACGCCATACATTTTACGATAATTGTTATACTATACATCATATATTTAAATAACTGGCATTTTATTTAAATATTGACTACTGATTTTGAATAATCGTCGAGTTTTGCTTCAGCCTATTACTTTTTTTTAATGGGTGCTTTTAATTATTCAATTGAAAATTTTAAATTTTGAATTATCATAAATTTTAGCTCAATATCCAGCAATTATTTGTTAAAAATAAGAGGGAGTCGTGCCCACTTACCCCCACTTTTTGAAAATATTCAATGACAGAACTGTCATGAGCTTTAAAAAAAACTAAAGCATTAATTGAAAAAAGAATAACTTGCACTTTGTCTAGATGTAAATTAAAAAAAAAATAAAATAAGAGGGAGCTGATTAGCAGTCATACGAAATTTGGTAAAAAAATTTTAAACTGAAAAATTAGACATTTTGAATTAAAATATTGACGTGATGATTTTACTAAAATTTTTTACCAAATGTTCAACTGGTAATCAACTCCCGCTTATTTTATTTTTTAAAAATCTACATCTAGGCAAAATTGCATTGTCCTTTTTTCTATTAATGCTTTTATTTTTTTTTAATACTCATGACAGTTCAAAGTCATTGAATATTTTTAAAAAGTAGGGTAGGGTGAGCACTGTCTGCAAATGCCCTTAAATAATAATTCATTAATTTTGAGTGCCGCTTTAATTATATGGTAATGAGACCAATAGCCAGACAGTAATTAATAAAAATAATAAAATTAATATATCAATATTTATTAATTAAATTAATTACAAATACTTAATAATTAATTAAACTTTCTCGTTATTGGTCTCGTTACCCTGAACGCTTTATTGGAAATTAAAAAAAATATGTCCAGTATTAATTATTTATAAATTAACTCACTCAAAGTATTATAATTTTCAGAAATTACGAGGATTTGTCAGAATAACTGATTGTCAATCAGGAAAAAAGTTTTAATTATCACACTGTAATAAATTAATAAGATAATTTTATTTTATGATATCATAAAATATTTTTGCTAATTATTATTGTAAATAATGATAAATTGAAAGTCATTTTTATTTATATATTGTGCGGCAGGCCGTCTACACATTCATCAATATTTAATAGCGTCCATAATATGTGATCAATATAATTACTTTTATTATTATAATTATCGTTTATTTATAAACATCGTGCAGTTTTACTGCATGCAATCCGTCACCAAATGAGGCGCGGTTTTAAAATCAAATTTTAAATTTTTTAAATTAAAAGCGCGCGAAAAAAAAATTAATCAGAACTGTCACTAAAAAACTAATTAGCATTAAATTTTTCAAAAATATAAAAGTACTGAGATAAAAAAAAAAAAATTTGAATTTTTTACTCCGATTTTAAAAACGAGCCTCAAAATAAATAAAATAAAAAATGCACAATTAAATTAATTGTTTAGTTAATTAAATTAGTACATTTGTAGACTGAACGGCCTCAGGTTTTAATTATAAAAGATAATTATTATTTATATTTAATTAATTAAATTTTATTTTTTATTTACGTACAAAAAAAAGGTTTTAATAAATAATTTATAATTATCACTAACATTTAAACAAAACTAACATTGTATATTGACAATAAAGTCATTTATATTAAATAAAGTGTACTTACTTAAATTATATTATTATAAATTAAATATATCAGGATTAATTATAACAACATAATAAATTAATAACTTTTTAAATTATTATTTATTTCGTTAATTATTTTATCTTCGGGTTTGCTGGTTGCAAGGAAGAATTCTACGTAAAAGATTTTTTTTTTTTCGTCAATTATCAATATCATTATTATTATTTTTTTGTTTTATTTTTTATTGTAATGGATTAATAATTAAATGTCCATTAGACTGATTTAAAAAATCGACTATTTTTTTTTCAAAAATTATATAGAAAATTGTTCGATGACCAAAAAAAAAAAGTTCAAGTTTGAATTCTTAATATTTAAATTACCCGCGCAATCGCAATGTTCGATTTTCCATTTAAATAATGGGAAATTTTTTTTAAAGTGGAATTTTATCATTCAGCGAATCGTGTATCGGAAAAATCAATAGACATTTTTGTTGAAAATTGAACGCTCTACAAAAAAGGTCTCTTATCATTTTTTGATAAATTTAATTTTTCAAAGTTATTCAAAGTCAAAGTTGGATTTACAGTAAATTTGAGTATTTTCTGACTTTTCCGGCGAAACTATCAGATTTATCACAAAATGTTATGACACCTTTTTTGTAGAGCTTTTAATTTCCTACAAATTGTCTAGAATAAAGTTTTCTATATTCCTGAAATTTCTTTAGTTATTTGCATTTAAATGTCCTCGTTCGAAAAAATCGTATTCTGGCAGATTTTGATTACTTTTAAATGCAAATAACTGAAGAACTTTCAAAAATTTCGAAAACTTTATTCCAAATAATTTGTAGGAAATAAAATTATCTACAAAAAATGTCCTATGATATTTTACCATAAGTCTGATAGTTTCGCCGAAAAAGTTAGAAAATACTTAAATTTACTGTAAATTCAACTATGAACTTAAATAACTTTTGAAAAATGAAATTTATCAAAAAATGATAAGAAACCTTTTTTGTAGAGCGTTAAATTTCCAACAAAAATGTCTATTGATTTTTCCGATATACTGATTCGCTGAGTAATCAAATTTCACTTTAAAAAAATTTTCCCGCTATTTAAATGGAAAATCGAAAATTGCGATTACGCGGTAATTTAAATTTTAAAAAATAGTCGATTTATTTGAATCAGTCTAAGTCCATATTTACTCTTAATTGGGCACATGTGGGGAATAGGCAGCATCTACAAAACACATCAACGATTATCGTTTTAATCACTCGCGTCATTTATTCCACTATATAATTACTAACCTTTTTATTTAATTAATTAATTAATTTTAATTAATAATTCATCATTTCTTTTTTTTATTTCATTTATTAATAATTATCCTCCTAACCAGAGCAAGTTAAGAAACCACTTAAATTTTTCCGACAATTTTTCAAAATACAAAAAAAAGTTTAATTAATTAAATTTTGCTCTAGTAGTTTTTTAATTTTAAAATTTAATTATCCCTGTAACGGCAAGTTGTTGAGTTTCTAATAAACGTGATCAGGGAAATCTATTGGAAAAAAAAAATTACAATTATATTTTACCATTTAAATCTTAATTAACTAATTAATCAATCAATTAATTAATATATATATTTATATATAATAAATCAATGTAATTTTGCTGTTCTTCACTGCACTTAATTGCTATCGATGCAAGTTAGCCAAGCAATTACGAATTTTATTTTTTTTTCTATTGTACATCAGTCAAGAAGCAGCATCCGATGCGTCGGCATCTCGAGTAATTGTTCATTAATTATTAATTATTAATAAAATGATATTGAAATAAATCTCAATTAGTCTTACAATAATTATTATTACTATTATTATTATTATTATTAATTATAAAGACAATCTACAGTAATGAGATTTATTTCACCTGACAGTGCAATTCTTAATTTAAAACGTAAAAAAAATTAAACAATAAATAAAACATTAAAAAAAAAATTTTAAGGGGGAAACGGGTCTGAGATACAAAAAAAAGAGGATATTTATGTGATTTTTTTTTTCGAGTACCTTCGTTATTAAAATTTTTAAAATTTGTGACATTATTAACCATCATTTCAAGAATATTCTGCTAAATTTTCATAAAAAAATATTTAAAAATAAGCCAGTGGTAGTGGGGAGAGACGAGTCACCTCAAAAAAAAGTCTCCATGCAGTAGGCAGGATAACTCATGACTCATCTGAAATCAAAAAACCAAAAAGATTTCTTTAGTACATAAATTTATCTTGGATTTGAACGAAGATTTTTTTTTTCAATAGCTACTTATTTTTTCATTAAAAAAAAGTAGCAAATTTTGGCAAAAATCAGAGTTTTTTGATTCCACCTTTACCAAAAATTCAAAAATGAATATTTTGTTTATTCCTTCGTTCAAATCCAAGATAAACTTATGTACTAAAGAAATCTTTTTGGTTTTTTGATTTCAGATGAGACAGTCATGAGTTATCCTGCCTACGACATGGAGACTTTTTTTGAGGTGACTCGTCTCTCCCCATTACCACAGGCTTATTTTTAAATATTTTTTTCTGAAAATTTAGCAGAATAATCTTGGAATGATGCTTAATAACGTCGCAATTTTCAAAAATTTTAATAGAGAATGTACTCTGAAAAAAAAATCACAAAAATATTCTCTTTTTTTTTTGTATCTCAGACCCCTTTCCCTCTTTAATGGACGAATTTAGAGCAGCAATTCGCCTGAATTAATTGTCAAGTCAATCGGATCTATTTACAATCGATATTGCTTTTATTTATTTAATTATTAATTATAAATTTTTAAAAAATGCGGCACTTGTGATAAATTTAAAAATTTAATAATTAATGTCATTATTAAATAAAATATATAATTTAGTAATTGTAAAAAAATTATGATTCAATGCCAGTTATATAAAATTTTTGATTATCCGATCGACTTAATCAATTATTTTTATTATTATCATTAATCATTAATTGTTTTCTTTTTTTTTTACCTGATTATTAAATAATGCAAGACGCGATAAAATTACACTACTTAATTATACTGTACAGCAATGATTTTAAATTGATGATACATTTGTAATATATATATTTATATATAATTAATTAATTAATTAATCAATTAATTAATAATAATAATTTTAAATATTTAAAACAAGAAGACAATAATTGGCGCGTCTAGGTCTTATCGGCAAGACATTGAGACAAAAAAAAAACAATTACAGTAAAATTATTTAATTAATAATAAAAAAAAAATTATTATTATTAATTATTTATCAATTAATAAATTACGAAATCTCGTTCAAAATAAATCACATGTTCAGTGCGTTCATGATTCCCAATATCTTACATTCTAATTTAAGTCATCGTTGCTAAAAAAAAAACATTTTATCAGAACAAGAGTACGATTTTAAGTTGCAGTACAATAATAATTATAATTATTATTATTATAATTAACGTCTGCTGAGAATTTAAAATAAATTTAACACTTTTAAATTTACAAATAATTTTATAAATTTTAAACGCGAGTATCACAGACCGGAATGTCAAGGCTAGTTCTCGCGGGTAATTTAAAAGTTCGATACTAATCATTATTATTATTAATAATAATAATAAATTATTCATATCATACATTTGTTGTTCTTGTAATTATAATTCTCAGCAGAAAGTTGGGTCGTCAAACGTGATAACTACAAAAGGAATCCTTTGTGTTCATTATTTTTGTACATTATTAATTATTTATTAATTATTATTATTATTATTATTGAGAATCATTTTAGCTACAGTTCATAACTGCAACGCATTGGTGTTTTTTTTCAAGGAGGAACAAGACATTTATATTAAATATGTAATGTAATAATTAAAAAATCCGTAATTACTGATTTTCCTACATGAGATAATTAACGACTAAAAAATTTGTGAAAGCTTTCAAAAACTTAATCGCTGATTCACCAGCTTCAGAACTTTGTCATGAAAAAACTTTTTTTTTTTTTTTATTATTTTATTATTATTATTTTATTTCTTTTTTTTTTTTCTGTAAATTATTATTTTCATTTCATTTGATCTGGAGCCACGGGTGTTTGAGGCATTCGGCGGCAGTTGCGCGTACATTTGGATCAAAT
The DNA here is from genome assembly GCA_964016945.1 of Microplitis deprimator. Lineage (NCBI taxonomy): Eukaryota > Metazoa > Arthropoda > Insecta > Hymenoptera > Braconidae > Microplitis > Microplitis deprimator. Next base: position 3,102,322 of record OZ024709.1, on the reverse strand, counting down.
TCAAGCATCGGAGTAAGAAAGTCTGCAAATTCACGAGCTTCGCTGGATGTCCAGTCGTATTTTTCAGTCAACACCTCGTACAGTCCCCATGGTTTTAGACCAGTTATGTGTTTCAATTCGCCTTTTTTATTGAAAAATGCCTTTGAGTATTTTCCAGACAGTGCAATACGACGAGGAATTTCACCGAGTAATTCAATGATGTGAGCTAGATGATCTTCATCTCTGTAAATAATTAAAATATAAATAGTAAATTTATTTTTTACAGTTAATGGGGTGGCCACAAAGAAATGATTTCAAAATTCCCTATTTCCCGGTTTTCCAGTAAAGTTTTTCACATTTTTCCTGATTCTGAAATTTTATTCGTATCATTAAGATATTCAAAGTTTTTATTATTTTTTCATTGTCGATAATTAAATCTGATGATTAAATCATGAGAAACCAAAAAAAGTCAATAAAATAGATTAATATGGCCTACTTTTGATCACTCGATGGTAAAAATATATAAGTTATTAAGTAAAAATATATAAGATATTTTAAAAATTCCAAATTTTTATGTGAATTTCCACAGGCTGTAACTCGAAGGAAAATGGCCGTACGACAAAAACAAAAAAGGCAAATTGTAGCTTCAAGTGTCTGGTTTTCTGATCTGGTCTTTAAATTTTTTTACTATGCGCGCTTCCGGAGTAATCAAAAGTCAATCATAATTATCGAAAAAAAATTATTGAAGCCCGTAGACAGTTTCTAAGACGAGCATAAATTTGGAAATTTTTTTTTCGATGGTTTTCTAAGGATTACTCCGAATCCGCGTGTAATAAAAAAATTCCAAGACCAGATCAGAAGACTAGACACTTGAAGCTACAATTTGCCTTCAAGATCGCCTGTTAAATTCACTTACAAATTTAAAAATTTTGAATTGGCGCAATTAAATTCCCGGATACTTTTCAAAATTTCCTGACATTTCCCAGTTTGTGGCCATCCCTGGTTTAAATTTATTATCTAATTAACAAATAATTACCTAGAATAATCAGCGCCACTGTGAGGTTCAAATAAATAGTCACCAGTTGCTAATTCAAAAGCCATGCAAGCTGTCGACCAAATGTCTGCTGATGTGCTGTACCCAGCACCCAACAATACTTCCAATGACCTGTACTGTCTTGTTTGAATGTCTTCGGTAAATTTTTTGTGAACCCAACACGCGTTACCTAGATCGGCAATTTTAACTTCAACATCGCAGTCAACGAGCGCTGGATCTAGTGGAGCTACGGACATACGTTTAGGATGTTTATTATCCGCGGGGTTAACAGTACGCGCATCACCGCGGTCATTTGGACCGGCACCACTACCACCACCATTACCACCACCACCACCACCACTAGCATTGTTACCCCCAGTACCAGTACCAGTATTGATGTCACCAGCAGCTGAAGTGAGACCGTCACCACAGGCTTTATCACCACCAGAAATTTGAGCGCCGCCAGCAGTCGACTCTTGATTTATTAATCCTAATGATTTGTTGTTATCTGATGATGATGATGACAATGTGTTCTCCATATTGTCTGAGCTTGCGCCAGTTGCTGAATCAGTGACAATACCATTGACACCACGATGAGGTGAAGTAATTACTGGATCAGATATATCCGGTGATTCTTTGCTTTCGGTGTTGTCGTCAATACTCTCGGTGTTCTGATCCGGGTCCGTTGTTGGACTATTTGTCTCACTCATCCCACCCCCACTGGTATTATCTCCATTGCCACTGGCATTGCTACCGTTCTGCGTGTTATTAATATTTTTAGATCTCTCCTCTAGTTCTTCAATCTGCTCCATTTGTTTTTTCAACAATTCATTTTGCCGCTTGGCTTTTTTCTTCAACCGTTTCTTTTTATTTTTTGACATCTTGGAATTAACTGTCGGCTCTTGAAATTTTTTCGGTGCTGTTGACACCAAGGATACTGGCAATTTTAAACCTAGAGAGTGTAATTCCGTTGCTACGAATGCCAATTTTCTTATATAAGTTTCATCAACACATATCAATACATTCTCGGGTTTAATGTCAGTGTGGATTATTTTACCTGAAACATTACACAATATATTTATAAATATTTTAATTCACTCAATAATAATAATTCAACTAACAATTATTATTATCTGCAATTCATGATACTGAAGTTAGCTGACGTCTAATAATTTTTGGATTTTTTTTAAATGATAAATTATAAAAAAAAAAAATTCAAAAATTGCACCTATAGCTTTTTTAATTTTCTACATGTGCATATTTTTTTTTTTTTTTAATTGTCCACTAGGACACTTGGCAAAATATTGACAAAACGATCAGAAATTTATGTCACCGAAAAAATATCTGCTACAAAAACTTGACACAAATGATGACAAAATATTTTTTAATTTAAATGACTTTTTTAAGACGGAAAAAAAACAAATTTCCTATGAGCCTCAGGATCAAAATCTCTGTCTTATTAAATGCAAAAGTACCAATTCTGGCCACTCGATTTTTGGACATTTAATACTTTATTTTAATCAATAAAAAAAACTTGGCTAAGACAAAAATAAATTTGTCTTGTCCTTTTAAACGACATCTTAAAATTTTTTCTGTATTACTTGGATTTGTTGAATTGTCAATTGTCTTTTAACTTCAGGATCATCATAACAAAATAAAATAATGGGCGTGTTCAGAAATCCACTGAAAGATAAATATTAAACTCCTGCGTTCAGAAAATTCTCTGGTCGTAAAATCAAAGGAATAATTCGACACTATAAAGGTACTAATCACCTGGATAAGTAATTTATCATCTCGTGTATTTCTGAACACGCCCAATTTTTTAAAATATCCCACTTACATTTATTGTGTAAATAATCAAGACCTTCAAGGACCTGCCTGATTATGCGCCTGACATTATTGCGCGGAATCCCGCGGTAATTTGATTTAATAATTAACTTAAGAAGGTTGTGCCCCAACACTTCGAAGACCATACAAACATGCAACCCATTAATGCCACTGATTTTAAAATCCGTAAGCAATTGTACTGTTTTATTACGCTTCGGATCATTCGGATCCGTGTCGCGTACATCCTTGAGTAGTTTTATTTCATCTAATGCTGTTTCGGTAAAATGTGACGCTGACTTGACAACTTTCAGTGCAACAAATCTTTTATCCTGACAAAATATTAAATGTCATAATTAAATAATTAAAAATTTAAAAAGTGATAAATTAAAATTTGTCTTACTTGTAAATCCCAACAGAGCCAGACAGTTGAAAAATGTCCCCAGCCAAGTTTCCGCGTAACGTGATAACGATTTAAAAAAAGATCTCCTATTTTAACTGGATGATAACCACCATGACAGTAATCACTGCTGTCTTCCTGTTCTTCTTCTTCTTCGCTGCTATAAAGGTCATCCCCATCATCTTCAATTGTCTCATTACTTGAACTATGACTTGGTTCTAACCTGTATAAATTTATTTATCAACAAATTAATCATCACTAGATTTAAACTAAAATATTAAATACCAATAATAAATCATACCGATTTCCATTATCAGTAAAAGGCCTCTGGCCATTGCCATCCTGATTGCCCTGTCGAGCAGCAGTAGCTGATGATGTCTTGGAACAATGTGCTCCCGATGAATTATCAGTGTCAGCTTGTGAATTACCACCCGACTTAGCACCCTTTCGTTTAGTTGGCTTGTATCTTTTTTTTTTAGCCTGAATCGCCAGGACTCGTCTATTAACAGACGCCTTGGTGCTCATCCCGCTGCCACTTTACTCACCGTTACTATCCTCAATTTATTTAAATAATTATTAAGTAATAATAATAGACACGTAATTATTATTTTATGAACCTTTTTAATGGATGATGATTAAATATATATCACCACCGTTGTTCCAATGGCAACCACGACAACTTGCGCAATAGTTCACCAGACTTATCACAGTACAACAACAAAATGTTTATAGTTGAATTTATTGAGCGCATCTATTCCTACAACCACCAGTAATTTTAAATAAAATAATTATTATTAAACTTTTAATTCGTTGCTTCAGTGACCACTTTCGCGGGTTTTATTTTTATTTTATTTTTTTAAATATTAAATCTATCATTTCATACCCTGGTTTCATAGACCCGTCTCCGCACTCCGTGTTCATGTAATGCAATATTATAATTATAATGATAATGTTTTATATATATATATGTGTATATATTTATATATATTTGATTGTGTTATATGTGTATGATGTCTCGGTGCCGCACACGCTCTTTACTTTTCCTCGAGGATTCGCTCTAGCTGATGACCGTTCGTCGTTCGGCGGTTGTTTGAGTATGGCCGACTTACGATTCACTTCATACCCTTCCTTCAGCTTTCAACATGTAGCTGAACCATCAGACACCAGCTATTACCCATCCTGCTCTTTATCATTTATCTATATTATATATTCTCGCGGTTTCTAGACAGATTTACTTTTTTTTTTTGACGTCAACCCAGATCCCAAGCTTCCGGTAACTTCTCGCTGGCTGCTGATTGGACGGACAAATAATTGACTGCTAAAGTCGCCGGCAGGTGGCGGTTTTTGATCACTAGACTCCCGTCTCTTTCTTATTCTTTCTTTCACTTATTGCATGTGGTAAGTAGACGTATTAAATTATTTATACTTTTTTTTTGTTTTTTTTAATTAATATTTTGAGTATTTTTTTTGTTGTTTTGAAAATTAAAAATTTAATTTATTTTTTTTGACATATTTTTTATGTCATCTTGATGATTTATTGATGATTGTGATTTATTTTACAGACTTTCGAGGTTATAACCTAGAAACTCAACATGGTGAGTTCAATAATTTATTTTTAATTAATTTTTATTTTTATTTTTAATGATATTTATATTTATCGACTGTTAGTTTTTTTTTTTTACTTTAAGTTAATTGATTTTTATTTTCTATTACAGCCGCGAGAAATCAATGAAATCAAGGACTTCCTCCTTAAAGCGAGAAGGAAGGACGCTAAATGTAAATATTTAATTATAATTAATGATTAACTATTGATGTTTGTAATTAATATTAATGATATAAATTAATAATTACAGCTGTTAAAATAAAGAAGAATGCTGAGAATGTTAAATTCAAGGTCCGCTGTTCGCGGTTCCTGTACACGTTAGTCATCACTGACAAAGAAAAGGCGGAGAAACTAAAACAGTCTCTTCCACCAGGTAATTTGGACACTACCTTTAACTACTGAGGTCCTGAGTAGGAAACCTATTTTTATTTTTGCCTTAAATTAAGACCGGTACTGTCCTTATTGTGGAGTAAGACCTAGTACTTGATCAGGGAGCCAGTACTCGAGAGCTCCATGTATTTGTATAGATATATTTAGTAAAATTTATTAAATATAGATATTCAAAGACGTGAGTGACCGAGTACTAGTTCCCTGATTGGGCACTGGGTCTCTTCACGTACACAATTAATGTAAGAAAACTTTGTCCACGTTTTTCTCTTAAATATATCAATGGCATCCTGAGTAGAAGACCTAAATTGGCAGTTTTGACAAAAAGACTTTTACATTTTTTATCAGCAGTCGCAGCACACATTGGGCCAGTTGGGCCGAACTAGGTCCTTAGTAAACTTAATAAGTTACTAAAAGTACTTACTTAAGTTTTCGGCCAAACACTTGCCAGATACTAAGCAACTTTTATTGTGACGTAATTTTATTTAGTATCGCGTTGCAAAATTCATTTATAAATTGTAAACAAACAGAAGCTTGAACTAAAAGATTTTATTTATTTTTTTTTTATGTGAAATAAAATAATTCCTCAGAGGAGGATCAAAGTTTTATAACTGCTCAGTATGAGTTTTTTTTTTAATTTATATCTCACTGATACGAGCTATAAAAAATATTTAAAAATTATAAAGTTGTACTGAAGGTAAACAAATACGGTGATGGCAATACGACTGGCAAAAGTCAGTAATTGTGTCCAGACAGAAACGCGCTGCACTCAGTCGCGCAGTTTATTTTTTTTACACTGAGTAACTTACTAAGTTTATTAAGGACAGTTCGGCCAAACAGGCCCATTGTCTGAGCCTGCGACGCGTTTATTTATAATTTTTATCTCCACCAAAAATTTAAGGAAACCGATACCGCGAAATTTAAAAAATTAGAAAGAGGTTTTCTACTGACGACGTATATATATGTAATAAATAAAAAACATAACTTGATACATTTATAATTTTTTTTGCAGGTCTCCAAGTCAAAGAAGTGACTAAGAGTAAGCGCACTTGAATATAAACATTAAAAAAATTTTTTTACAAATCGATATCTTTGTAATTAATTATGATTAAGGAAATGTCAACTTTAATTGATAAATAAAAAATTTATCATCTAATGTTTAAATAAAAAGATACCGAATCCTTAACTCAGTTTTTAATTAAATTAATTCCATTAATTTATTAACCAATTAAATAATAATTATTTACTTTCTTTTTTCTGTGTCGATCTAATAAATTTAATAAATTGATATGTTGAAAGTAAAATAAAACAATAAATAATTAATATACAATAATAAATCGATACAATAGTATGAACAATTTATAAAAGCCAAAAAATTGCGCATCAAAATTTAATTATTAAACTTTTACTTAAAAATCTATTATGGCAAATGGCAATTCGTCTAATCAGCATCATTTAGCATTAAAAAATTTTTCTACATCACAATTTTACTTATAAGTTTTATCTTAAACTTATTTTATGACTTTTTACTCAATTGGATTTCATTCGAATCCATCGAATTATCACTGGTATCAATAAATATTTCTACATGTTGTCGTTGTCGTCAATGGATCGCAGATCTCGATGGCTGCAGATTAAATCCAGAGAACTGCCAACGGCGTTCCATGTTGGCTCCAATTCCCAGAAGCTCTTGTTTAAATACCTGAGGAAAACGTTGCATCAGAGCTTCGACCTCGCTCGGCCTGATGCCTGGCTCCATTTTTTGTAAATATGACCAGACGTAATCAACACTGGCCCCGAATGGATGAATATGAAGAAATGTCGCCATCAATCCTGACAATTTTAAAAATCACAATTTTTATATTAATATTTATCATTTTTATTAATGACTTGCACTATCCCGTATTCGAATTTTCCGAATAATTCAAAATTTTTTTTTTAACGACTTAAAATTCTAATATTTTTTCCAATAATTCAAATTTTTATCAGAAGTACACAGAGCTCAGATACGAATTTACGAAAAAACTATTTTTTCATGATATCAGCATTGAAATTTAAAATGTCAGTGTCTTAAATTAATTGTTTCTGATTTGCTGCTGTGAGAACCCACATAGGAATCTAGGCTGAATTCCCATGTGGATTTTTTTGACAGGGTAAGCTCTCCATTAAATAAAAATTGAACATTTGAAAGCTGATCAAAATTTTCCTCAATCCTAATCGAGTAATTTCATGTTAACAAGAATCAAAAAATTTTTGAATTATTCAACTCGCATACTTCTAATCCCAAGTTATTTTTACCAATTAATTTAGCGTCTTTTTGAGTTATTTGAACACAACCAGGTATAGCTGCGACAAGTGGTCTTGGAGTCCGCGGTTCCTCACTCACTACCACTGAATCGTCATCTTTATCCAGAGTTATTACTTCATTTTCAGTCGGTGAATTAATATCTCCCCCAGAAGCGCTTAATTTAACTGTCAAATCTTTTATTTTTTGGTCATCTTGGATCTGTTGCTTCTGCGACTGCAGTAACTGCTCCTGCATGCCTTTCAATGTTTGTTGCAACATTTTTATTTGTTTGTCTTTGGCGTCAATTTCGATTTTATTCTCTGACTTCAATAAATCAACCTGCGGTAAAACAAAAAAATTATCTACAGCTCTTACTACTCCAGTAATTTATCAGTACCTCGTTTTTGTAAGCCTCAAGCTGGCACCTGAGACTCTCAGACTCTTCTTTGAGTATCGCGTGAACTCTTTCGTCTCCCTCAGCTTCACTTCCCACCTGGACCCTGACTTTTTTTCTCTGCGGCTCTTCCTCCGAATCTGACACTTCCATCTCTCCCTCACCGACTCCCGTGACGACGGCTTCTTCCAACTGGACAGCTTTGATCTCCTGTTCATTTAAATAAAAAAACTAAATCATTTTTTTTTACCATCCTCGAAAAATATCCATTAAGTTTATGGTGAATGAGGATAAAAAAAATTTCTCATTAAACATTTAATTGATATAAAAAATTGATGGTAACTTCATGCAATGTGACACTGAGTAAGTTTATTTCCCAGTACTGATCGCGGATTATTTATAGACGGGTATAATAGTAATAGTACTGTCTACATCTCCCGCCACCTTTTTTTTTATTTTTAAATATTAATACGATTATTAATTTTTACAAAGCCAAGCATTTAAATTTTTCTATTAATTGTTAAAGTATCAGTAGAGTAGAGTAGCAACATCAGCAACAACAAAACCGTAACTTGAAGACTAATTATCAGCTGGATTTTGTTTTCTTTTTTTATTTAAACTCCGCTGCAGTCCGTGCTCTTATCTGGTGTAATTGTGATTACGTTAATTAAAACAAGCAGTTTAATTAATTAATTAATTAATACCTATTTGATAATCCGCTCGACAACAAGTCGCGGGTGTTGTAGAGTGTATTTACTTAGTGATAAATAATTAACTGATGATTTAATCCTGGGGTTCGACTCTTGATAACTTACCTGTGGTCCAATTACTCATAATTTTAAAATCCAAATTACTTACATCGTTGGATGCATCTGTTTGACATATGGGGATAATAGGGGAGGCGCTACCCTTCCGGTTTTATTTACTTTGATATTTAAAAAAACTCTTTTTTTGTTTTCGCTTTAAAAACAACGGAAGGTGCGATTTATACATACCGATGACTGTTTCTTCCACATCTCGATGTTCTTGCGCTGGGCCTTGGTGAAGTGATCCCATACTTTCTTATGGCTTGCGGCGGTGAACACACGTTCTATCTGACTGACTGTTGTCGATCGACGCGGATGTTGCATGTCGCATACAAAAAAAAAACACAACAAATCCTCTGTTGTACCCAGCGTTAAATTCAGCTCACAGTTTTTTTTATTATTTTTCTCAGGATCTCTCTCTTTTTTCTTTGCGCTAATTTTTATTCACTTTATTCTATAGGAACCTGTATCTTTATAATTATACAATATATATATTCATATATTTTATTTAATATCGGCGGTAATTGCGGCAGCTTTTAATCCTCGGTTTATTTGGATTTAATTAGAGCTTGACATTCCGTAAATAACTTTTTTTTAGTACAAGATAAAGATGGCAATTCATTAATTTTGGAGGGAAGAGGGGTAAAATGGGTCGTTATTACAAAATAGAAATTTTTACTGTGGGACAAAATGAGTTGCGGAAAAAATCTTACAAAATTTTGTTAATGGCTCGAATTGCCCCGCGTCCATGTTGCCTCTTGTTGAAAAAAATTATGGGCCCATTTTCCCCCACTCCTCTAAATTTTAAATGAATTTTAATTACTAATTAATTTTTATTTGAAATTTATGAATTTTTTTTCAAAAAATTGATTTAATTTTTAGAAAAAAAATTCAGACTCGTAATTTTTTTTTTTTTTTTATCAATATCGAGTTTTGTAAAATTTTATTTCATTTAAAATTAATCTGCGTCATAACAAAATTATGAGTGTGAATGTAGCAGACATCAGACAAATTTTAAATTATTAATAAATAGAGTAAATAAATAATAAAACTAAATAAAAAAAAATGCGCATTTAAAAAATTAAAAAATTAATCAGTGTATTTTTTATAAATATTATTTTTTAAATTATTTACTCTATTTATTTATAGTTTTAAATTTGGCTGATGTCTGGTACATTCATACACAAAATTAAAAAATATTTCAAATAAAAATAATTTAGATACCAAAATTATCTTGACAAAAAAAAATTTACTACCCAACACCTTCCCATCCTCAGCATCGCCAAGCATGCAGTAATTTTACACGTAATTATACAGTATTACATTAATACCCCTCTAGAAAATTATGAAAAAAATAATAAATAAAAAAAGAGAGAGACAGAGAAGTAAAAAGTACAATTGACGTGTCTACGGATAAATAATAATAATAATAATAATAATAATAATAATAATAATAATAATAATAATAATAATAATAATAATAATAAATAGTAGACACATCAATGAAGGAGACACTTGACAAGGAGCAATGCGTAATTATATTAAATATTAATAATAATTAATTAATTAATTAAATAAAATTAAATATAAAGAGCCGGATTTTTTTTTTTTATTTTTAAATTTAAAGACTTACCCGGTGGAGAATAAAACGCGGCGGATAATATTTGCGTACGTTATTAGTACACTTTACTATGCTAGGATTGTAGTCAGCGGTGAAACAGCAAGAGAGAGACAGATATAAATGTTAATTATTATTATTAAATACGTACATTGTATAAGTAATCCTTGCATTCTGCCTTTCATCAGCTCTTTTGCCCGCTGTAACTCTTCCTCGTATGATGACTTTTCACTCAGCAGTCTTCTCACGTGGGAATTTGTTGACTGGATCATTGAATAAAATGTATTTGAATTTCTTTTTGTGCAGTCTCCGCGTTCGAGCCATGTTACGACGATCTAAATAATTATTATTATTAGTAATTAATTTTTTACTTTGATGAAAAGATAAGTTGAATATTTTTATTTAATTAATAAACAATTAAAATTTTATTGTGTCATGAAAAATCATTTTTGGGTAACGAGTTTAAAAAAATTTATTTTCTAATTTTAAAACTGACGTTATAAATTTTTTTCATTTTCAGGACATGGATAAATTTTTTTTTTCAGGACTTCTAGATTTATATTTTCTCTTTGATTTGATAATTTGCCGCTATCGGCGATTTTTACTTTTTTATAAGAGTTCATATTTTTATTTTTAAATTTAATCCTATTTTTTAAATTCATCACATAAAATGTCAATATCGATAAATTATTTATTTTTTATCGGTTTCCTCATTAAATTTCTTTTAAAATGACCTATAATAATGCTTACTTCCTTTAATAATTACTGAGTATATTGTACTTGAAGTGATGGTTACAGAGGGAAAGTTTAAAATTATATGGTACGGAAGTTAGCCGACGTCTAATAACTTTTGGATTTTTTCAAAACGCTAAATTATGAAAAAAATATTATTTTGAAAAATTGCACATATAGTTTTTTAAATTTTCTACATGTGCATTTTTTTTTTTTAATTATTTAAAAAAAAATTCAAAAATTTTTAATCGTCTACTCCAAAATCATGAAATTATCCGTAATAGTTACCAGGACATTAGTTACGGGTAGCCAGATATTAATAAATATATGAGAATATATATATGACATTCAAAAGTATAACAAACCTGTACAGCTTTCATAAAAGTGTCGTCTTGTTTTATTTTTTCGCAAATATTCGAAGCTTCATAATCAGTATAATGAACAACTGGTGGTGGACTAGAAGGTTGTCTTTGTCGTTCCTTTTCGACCCTCTCCCGGTGTCTCTGCTCCCTTTGCAACTGTCTTTGCTTGCACTCCCACTCATACTGATCATCCCTCGCATAAATATGAGCAAAGTCCACATACAGTCTTCCCGTATTCGCCGAATCAACATTGGATCCAATTCTTATACGGTAACCCGACAAGTAAATGGCTGCATCTACACTAGTCTCACTGGCGAATCTAATGTGGCAAAAATTTTTCTTGGACAACCTGAGAGTCGTAATTTCCCCACATCGTTCAAATATTTCTTGAATAATACCATCGGTTATATTTTCAGGCAGACCACCAACGAAAACTGTCCGACATCCTGGAGGTTTTTCACGAGTAGTTCGTTCCGGAGTGTTGGGGTTCGGTGGAAAGAGGGTACAGCTCTTGCAGTGAATTATTTCTTTGGTAACTGGATTGCTGGTGGTGCTGCCGGAATTGTTATTTGTATTTTGATGACTAGGAGCTGGAGTAGGAGCTTGGAGACTAGCAGCAGCTGCTGCAGCAGCGGCATTCATCATCTGCTGCGCAGTATCGTTCATAATCTGCTCAGTTCCCAGCATCTGAGCACTCAGCATCGCACCTTCGTGGGGATGAGGCATCAACCCTAGACCCATTGGTCCGTAGCCATGGTGATGATGCGTGTGGCTCATATGAGGCCCCAGAGTCATTTCACTGAGCATCGCACTCATTGGAGGGCCTATGGGAGCCATTCCCATCATCTGGTAGCCCACGCCCATACTCCAAACACTTGGACTGGTGGCAACCGTTTCAATCTGGGTCTGAATACTCGAACTCGTTGTCACTGGCGTGTTCGTTGATTGCACTTGATTGTTTCCTGCGGAACTAGATCTTTCCTCGAGTCTTCTTTCGTCTCTCCTGTCTCTGTCACTCCTCTCGTCCCTTCTGTCCCGGTCTCTGTCACGATCACGACGATCAACTCTATCATTCCTCGACCTCCTGCCATTATCACGACTGTCCCTCGCATCTCTATTCTCACTACCGTTTATTCCACGCCTGGGTTCATTTTTGCTGGTATCAGTTCTCCGGTCCGTCGACTCCTCAGTACTTTCGCGGATCGGAGGCGGCTGGTTCTTCTTGGTGCTGAACTCAAGTGGAGAATCATTCATACCTGGCAGAGGTGGCAACGGTGGCGGCAGAGCTGGAAAACCCTGACCAAGTTCCATAAATCCTTGATGTCCTGCTGCTAATCCCAGACCCATTGGCCCCATTCCTGCGATATTTAACCACATTACTGACGCGTACTTGGTCTATTACTAGTTACTATAAAATTTAAGCCTTTAAATAGCTATTATTAACATAGAATATAAATAGATCAAGAATCCCAGACAACTCACCGATTGGAGGAATTCCTGCTGATGGTATCCCAGGAAAATTGTACGCCATTTTTAATTCTCAAGCTCTCAAATAAACTATTTGTGTATTGATATCTATAGATTTAGTCCTCACATTTATTTTTTATGTGTCCGCTGGGTATTTTATTGCTCTAAATGCCGCTGATAAATTTGCTGATGGATGATATTATGTATGACATTGTTTTTAGTTATATAATAAATTAATTCGTGATGTTTGAGTTAAACTCTACCCCCCAGTGTGAACTCACAGCGACTACGACGACAACAATGATATGTTTTATATATATGACATATAACACATGATGTATATATGTATATAAATATATATATGTATATATTTATCGGCAATATGGCAGTCTTGTTATTTGGATAATTTTTTACTGGCGGGTTCACTGAAATTGAAAATATAGAGAGATTATTATATATTTATATTTATAAATATATATGGAAGTATATATATTGTATTATTATTATTTAAATATATAAAGATGAAAATAAACCAGAACCTGTCAATTTATGGGAACAAAGTAATACTTGTTCCGTATGAAAAAAAATATGTGGAGAGGTATACTTATTATTGATATATTTTATATATTTTTTAAGTGATATTTTATCAGATGTTAATTTTTTTAATTGTTATTTGCTGATATTATTTAATTATTGTAAGTTTATAACCTTAAAAGGCTTGTCGGTTTTAAAAGGAATTCAAATAATTGCGCGGGAAAATTTCAAATGAAAGTTTTAAATAAATAACATATTTAAAATTAATGTATGAAAAATAATTTTAAAAAAATAAGCTGTTTGAAAATACAATTTTGGGTGGCGGGAAAATTTAAACTCGGGTACGGGTTTGTGGGAATTAAATTTTGAAAAATTTTAAGTTCTGATGTTTAATTTTTTTTAGATATCATGAGTGGATGAAGTCGGAAGAACTTCAAGAGTTGACTGGCTCTGAGCCTTTGACAATTCAAGAAGAGTATGCGATGCAAGAATCTTGGATGAATGATGAAAAAAGTATGGAAATTAAATTATTTTTTTATAAACAATTTAAAATATGAACAAATTAATTTAAAGAATGAATCCTTGGAAAAAGCAGCAGAACTAGACCCTTATTAAGAAAATCCATATGGGAATCCAGTCTAGATTCTTATGGGGGTTCTCACATGGCGTTTTCGGATGAAAGTCTTATGATTTCCTATAGGAATATTAATCTGTTCTTTTATTCCTATACGCGTATCAACAGACGATAGACATAGAAATTCAGATACCCCGGATTCTATAGAAATTACTTGCCCAGATTTCTATGGGAATTTCTTACAAAGACATCCATATATCCATGTTCTTATATGGGAACCCAGGTATCTAATTTCTTATGTGGGTTTCCTACATGAGAATCCAGGTGTCCACAATTTCCTACGTGGTTCCTACATAGGAATCTAGATACCGAACGTTTTCTTTTTGAAGTTCCTACATGGGAATCCAGATACCCATGATTTCCTACATGGATTCTTATGTAAATCTATACACTCCTATCTTAATTTCTATGGATTCCCATGCAATACCACCTAGATTTTTTTTTCATCAGAAATCTATAAATTAATTTATCGCATTAAATTTTTCATAAGAAAATTGAAAAATTACTCAAATTCATAAAGTATCAATTTATTTTTAGAGTGTACATTTATTATTTTGAATCGAAAGCGTTACGATGACACAAGAGACTCAATATACTCAATGATTGGAGACACAAATTTATATCTAAATGATATCGACGAGCCTCACACAGCCGAATGTGAAATAATGATCGCTGAAGAGTATGCCAGAGGCCAGAAAATGGGATGGAATGCCATGATCCTCATGCTGCGATACGGTACAATTAACTATCAACTATTACCCAACGTATTCACCAAATTACTTAGTTATTAATTTTTGTTAATCACTTTCCAGGGATTGAGGCGCTAAATATAAATAAATACCGCGCGAAAATAAAAGTAAATAATGACAGCAGTATCAAAATGTTCAGCAAGCTGAAATTTAAAGAGGTAATTAGTAAATTTAATTAACTATTTAATTTTGAATTATCTATTGTTAATTTTCAGGTCAGCAGGAGCGAAGTATTTGGAGAAATTACATTAGAACGTGATGTAAATCCTCATTGGAAGGAGTTTTTGATGCAAAAATCAATATGTTGATAAATATGTAATAGTTTTAATGTTTTAATAAATTATTTAACCGACTACCCCATAAAAATCTAAATGGGAATTCAGCATAGATTCCTATGTGGATTTCCATGACGTTTTCTGATGGATTCCCATAGGAATTTAGCATAGATCCAGATATAAATTCTCACATGGGTTTCTATGGGGTCCATGTTATGCCAAATCCATATAGGAATTTAGTATGGATTCCCATGTGGTTTTTTATGAAGATTTCTCATGGGAATCTGCGCCAGGTCAAAATACATATGGGAATCTTGTATGGATTAGGAATTAGGGAAATTTAAAAAAGCGTCACGTTATCGATACAAATCCCATAAAAAGCGAATGTGTTTTGTCATGTCCCACATGGCGTTTTCAGATGGATTCCCATATGTGGTTTCTTATGGGAATTTTAATCTGTTCCTTTATTCAAATACGCGTCCCTGTCAAAAAATTCATGTGGGATTGCATGGGAGCCCATATAAATATTGTAGTGCATGGATTTATATAAGAATCCATGGGTGTCTGGATTCCCATACAAGAACTTGACATAGAAATTTAGATGTATGGATTTATTTTTGAGAAATTCCCATAGGAATCTGTTTCTACACAAGTAATTTCTATAGAATCCGGGGTATCTGGATTTCTATGTCTATCGTCTATTGATACGCGTATATTAATAAAAGAACAGATTAATATTCCTATAGGAAACCATATAGAAATTCATCCGAAAACGCCATCTGGGAATCCATATAAAAATCTAGGCTGGATTTCCATAAGGATTTTATAAAAACTATTTTTATTTTCTACAAAGATGTAATACTTCTTGAGTTAATTAATAAATCAATAATTTATTATAATTACTGATATAAAATCGGATTCTATATAAATTTCCCATAAAGAAATCCATATATCCAAGTTCCCTATGAGAATCCACGTACCCGAAGTTTTCTTACGGGAATCCAGAAACCCATGACTTTCTACATGGATTCTTACATAATTCCATACTTTCCTACATGGATTCCTATAGGTTCCCATGGATTTTTTTGATAGGGTATCAAGTAAATTTTTTTGGTAATCAACTGAAAGTAATAAAAATGAAATTTAACAGGATCTAGGATTGTGTGCTTTCAAGTAAAAGTGTAAAGTAGATGCGCGAGAATCTGTAAATACTTTCAGGATCAAGTATTTCTTGCGCATCATGTCATGTATCATGTTTGGTTACATTGGTAGTTGTATGCGTGGCAATTAAGTTAAATTGATCAACATCATAACTGATTCTGATTTAAATTCAGTCGCCTTGAGCGTTTGATCCCGTTAGCACCAACACGAGGTCTGCGCAATTTAAATTATTCATTTTTGCGGGTAAAATATAAATAAAAGAATATAATAATTTGCAAATATAAAATATATATTTTTATATTTAAATTTACTTGTATAAAAAATTATAAATTTGTATTTTATATGATTTATATTCGAATATTTATTACGGCCATGTGACCCGCATGTTAAATTTTTGAACTGATGAATCGTAATTGAACGTAAGTGAGTGTAATAAAAGTTATAAATTACTTGTTAGTTTTAATATATGACTGAGTTGTTTTATTGTGATGTGATGACTTAAACTCGTATACATTTTAAATCATGTTTATAAAAAAATTTATGTGAAGAATATAAGTTATGTAGTTTTTAAGTTAACTATTTATTTTATTGTCATATTTTAGGCTGACGCAATGCGGTAGAAATAATGCGGACACACACCTTTATTTAGTACTGATAACACCTGTTGCGACAATCATATTTTTTTAGTTGATATTATTACAGGTATTTAAATTCTCCAATTAATATACAAGTAATTTTTTTGACCATGTGAATCTCGGGTGAAAAAAAAATTATTAAAGGATCATTCTGGTTTAGATGCTCAAAAAAACGGCTACTTTTCTAATTATTTTTACTAATTTATTATAAATATTGATGCAAAATTTTTTGAACGAGACAAATACACTCGGAATTCATAAGACAATTTTTTTTTAAATTATTTTTTAAACACTTTTTAGACAGAAAAATAACGAAAACATCAAAAATATTTAAATTGGGTATGGCTGCGATTTTCGCGCATTTTATTGATATTAATATTTATTGATAAATAATAAAATGGCGGAGGTTTTAAATTTAAAAAAGAGGTTTTTTATTTAGCGTTTTTGGCAAAAACAAGGAGTCAAAATTGAAATTTTTATGCGATTTTATAATGCGCTGGTTATTTATGTGTAGAATGAGATTAAAATTTGACCGAAAAAAAGTTTTAAGAAAAATTTGTTTAAAGTTTTTTTTTTTAGATAATTTATTAAATAGTATATTGTGTGACAAGGGATAAAACAAAACGATTTTAGACCAGAGTGAAGTTGGCTGACATTACCCGCAGTCTGAAATCGTGTTTCATCCTGAGTTACACACTAGTTTTTCATGATTACCTGCATTGGAACTTAAAGTTTCATCAACAGCCAGTTAGAAACTTAATTTAAGACCAATTATTAGCGTAAGCGTAAATTTTAATTTGAAATTTATAATTAAGCAGAAACTAAATACTATTTATTATTCCCAGTAATTTTTATAAAACTTAATCACAGTCAGAGCTGTCATTTACGTAAAAAAAATTAATGCTCTGAAATTACTATTAAATAAATGACATATCAGAGTTTAAATTGCGAAGCCTTCAGTCAGTGGGCAGAAAAATTATTTTTCTTCCCAAGGGTCGAAACACAAATTTTTCTGCCCGCTGACGACATTCACAATTTCGCGTTTGCTGATATTAATTTACGGCATTAGACTGAAATTCGCTTCTTTCGACTGACTATAGAGACACTGAAACTTCAAGTTTCGATGCTGATGTAAAAAAATTTTTACCCAATACTTTAGAAAAATGTAAAAAAACGGATTTTTTCGAAATTTATAAACCAGAATGATCTTTTAATAATTTGAATAATTGTCAAATAAATATAGAAAGCAGAATTTTATTTCCAGACAAGTGTTGTTAATTATCTGATTTATTACCTCATAAATAATAAAGATGTCACTATCAAAAGTTAAATCTGCTTTGATTAAAATTCGCCCATTATTTTTAAATTCCGTTGCTTATGGATCATTTTATACTGGCGCTGAATTTTTGCAACAGACTTATAATATTAATCAGAAAGAAAAGGCTGTAAGTAAAAATAAATATTTGAAATTTCTGGAGACGTTATTGTAAAAATAAAAATTTTTTTTTTAAAAACAGGCGGCAGCTTTGAATAAAAATGAACCTGCTCACACAAATAGACTCTTTCCAGATAAATTAAAAATAGAAGATTATAATCTACCAGTTCTCCAGCGGTATCTTACATACGGATACTTTCTCGCTGGACCAATTCTCCATGGATGGTAAAATAAAAAAACCTATAAAAAATAATAAATATTTCGAATGATGCATGGATCCATTTGTTTGCCATTTAATATTTAATCAGCACTAATTGCTTCGTCAGCCTCTATATCATTAATTTATTATAAGTCTGACAAAATAAATTTCTTACTTTTTATTTTTTTTTTTTTTGAAAAAATGCAAGCCCTTGTCTCATTCTAGAGATTCATTGGAATAAAAAGTTTAATACATAATGAAACAAGAGGACACGTGTATTATCTGGAGCAGTATGCTGTTGCTGGCTCCTCTTCTCGTAATGTCTGTTATATCTGGTGAGATGGGTAATCAACCTGTTGGCTCTATTTTTTATTAATACTTACCTATAATCAATTTTTCATCACCACGCCGGCTTACTTCTGCACGTTTTTTTTTTTTTTACCGCAATCCTTTGTACTGCACTAGTCCAACTACAATAATTTTTTTTATTATTTAAATTTCGCGCCATTAATTCCAAAAAGTGTATAAAAATATAAGCCCTTTTGGAATTCGTGACGCGATTTATTTTATTAATTAATTTTCTATTTATATAATTATTTATTTTCCGTAGGTATTCGTGGTTGGATAAAATGTTCATAGGAAAAACTCCTAAAATAGTTGTTACTAAATTATTATGCGATCAATTTGTACTGACACCTCCATTAATTGTTTTATTTTTTACAAGTAAGTAATTAATTAATTTATTTATTCATTTATTAATGGACTAATTCAATATTTTAATTAAAGGTATGAGTTTAATGGAAGGAAAAAATAAAGAAAATCTGTTAGATGAATGCAACGCCAAGTTTGTTAAAACATTTGCGGTAATAAAATTTGAATTAGTATCAAACTCCATTAACTCGGATTCCATTATCTCAAAATTTCCTGAATCTTGACCCTCACTATGACCTGCACTGTCTCTTACTCAATGATATACTTTTGTATATTTATATATGCATATATCAGATAGATGTAAGAGAGCATGTGCTATAGTTTACTTTTTAAGGGAGAAGGGGCATCCGTTAACTCAGAAATTTCTGCTCCTCTGTGGAATAACTGTCCGAGTTAATGGAGTTTGATTGTAGAAAATAATTATTTCATAATACGAGCATCGAAGCTTGAAGTTTCAGTGTCTCTACAGCCAGTAGAAAGAAACGAATTTCAGTTCAATGCCGCGAATTAAAATCAGCAAATGCGTAAATTTTGAATGCGTTGTCAGCGGGCAGAAAAATTTTTGTTTCAACCCTTGGGAAGAAAAAATAATTTTTCTGCCCGCTGACTGAAGGCTTCGCAATTTAGACTCTGATATGTCATTTATTTAATGGTAATTTCAGAGCATTAATTTTATTTACATAAATGACAGCTCTGACTGTGATTAAGTTTTTTAAAAATTACTGGGAATAATAAATAGTATTTAGTTTCTGCTTAATTATAAATTGCAAATTAAAATTTACGCTTACGCTAATAGTTGGTCTTAAATTAAGTTTCTGACTGGCTGTTGATGAAACTTTGAGTTCCAATGCTGGTAATCATGAAAAACTAGTGTGTAACTTAGGATGAAATGCAATTCCAGACTGCAGGTGATGTCAGTCAACTTCACACTGGTCTGAAATCGTTTTGTTTCATTCCTTGTTACACAATATACTATTTATTAATAAATAAACTATTTTATTTGTTTTTTTAGACGTCATGCATTTTTTGGTTACCGGTACAATTCGTAAACTTTTTAGTTATTCCACCAGCATTCCGCGTTTTGTATGTAAGTGTCGCTTCATTCTGCTGGGTAAATATTCTCTGTCACTTAAAACGTACGCCTGTACCTGCTCTTGAATTAAAAACATAAATAATATGTTAAATAAATGTTTTATTATATTTGTTATAAGCCATTGAATATAAGTAATTAATGTTTTTTATGCACTGAATAAAACGATATTTGAATACTCTTAACAATTGGCTTTTTTTTTTTTATTATTAATTATTTAATATTTAATTACACAATAATTTTTTTTTCTTTTTTTTTTTATAGTAACAATTAAATCATGCTCACGAAGTAGCATTCACCGTCACATTTTAAGTCTCTCTCTCTCGTCCTCTCAATATTTAAAACTTTTTTTTTTTATTATAACGTAAAAGACCCAATTATTGACATTTATTTAATTATATTTACCCTAATTAATAACTCTGATTAAATTTGATTGGAATTCAATCAGATTTTGATCAGATTCAATTGGAAATTAATATTCAATCAGGATTTCTCGAGAGCGTTCCAAGTTTCCGATTAAATTTCCGATTTTTGATCAACTTTCGATCGGATTAATTTGGAACTTTCCGATTAAAGGGGGAAAGGGGTCTGATAAACAAAATAAAAAGCATATTTTGGTAATTTTTTTTTCAGAGTACCTTCTCTATTTAAATTCTTAAAATTTGTGACATTATTAAGCATCATTTCAAGAATATTCTGCTAAATTTTCAGATAAAAATATTTAAAAATAAGCCAGTGGTAGTGGGGAGAGACGAGTCACTTCAAAAAAAAGTCTTCATGCCGCAGGCTGGATAACTCATGACTTTCTCATCTGAAATAAAAAAAACCAAAAAGATTTCTTTAGTACATAAGTTTATCTGAGATTTGAACGAAGGATTTTTTTTTTCAATAACTACTTATTTTTTAATTAAACAAAAGGAAGAATTTTTGGCAAAAATCAAAGTTTTTTG
The DNA here is from genome assembly GCA_964016945.1 of Microplitis deprimator. Classification (NCBI taxonomy): domain Eukaryota; kingdom Metazoa; phylum Arthropoda; class Insecta; order Hymenoptera; family Braconidae; genus Microplitis; species Microplitis deprimator. The sequence goes on along the minus strand of OZ024709.1, from coordinate 3,081,057 downwards.
ATTGCACCTTTACCAAAAATTATAAAATGAATATTTTGTTTATTTCTTCGTTCAAATCCAAGATAAACTTATGTACTAAAGAAATCTTTTTGGTTTTTTGATTTCAGATGAGGCAGTCGTGAGTTATCCTGCCTACGGCATGGAGTCTTTTTTTGAGGTGACTCGTCTCTCCCCACTACCACTGGCTTATTTTTAAATATTTTTTTATGAAAATTTAGCAGAATATTCTTGGAATGATGCTTAATAATGTCACAAATTTTGAGACTTTTAATAAAGAAGGTATTCTGAAAAAAAAATCAAAAAAATATGCTTTTTTTTTTGTATCTCAGACCCCTTTCCCTCCTTAGATCTGTTTAGAATTCTCCGATGAGATTTAATCAGAGTTTATAATCAGGGTATTAATAAAATATTAAAAATAATTAATTTCATTAGTAAGAGCATAAGACGAGGAATTAAAAATTATTTAATTATTAATATTAAATATAATAATAAATAAATTATAATATCTAATGTTCTTAGTGTCAATAATTGGGACTTAAACCTTACACTTTATTTTAAAATTATTTTAATAAGACCATAGGAAATAACTTAATATATATTTATGTTGTAAAATCTTAAATAATAATTAACTGTATATTAATTATTCACTTAGCTCGCATCAACAATATTAAGCATTGACATAAACTCATGATCGACGACGTCGGACGGAAATAATTGTGTACAATACACGCGGATATTAAATTCAAGTAACTAAATATATAAACAAATGATTGTTTATATATATACATACACATATATATAGAAAATATAAATTAATTTCCTGTTTAATATGTAGACTGTCAGTAACACGGGATTTAATTATTTAAATTAATGTGATGTGTCGCTGGATGACAAGTGATTGAAGTTTTTAATTAACAAACTTATACTTTTTTATTTTAAAAAACTGTTACGGAGCATGTCTTTGAATTACTTTCGTGTTAATTTTATTTTCCAACGCGTGGAATTTATAATTTTTTAAATTTCCAATCAATTGCTTTCACTCAAAAGTTATTATTTTTTTTCTTCAAGTTTTGATTCCTGCTAACAAGCGCAGGTACATCAGGCCTCTGATAGCAAAATAATTGCAAATATTTAACGTCGCAATAAATAAAAATTTTATTAATTACAACTGCCGATCATAAATTATAATTTTATGTCATGATTATTGAAATTTGTCCCATTGATTTTGACGCTGCTATCACATTATTGCTATAAATAAGTCACGTGTATTCAGTATACAAATTTGTTATTAAATTGCACCGTCAAATATTTGTTTTGTACACAAAAATTAAAAAAAAAAAAAAACCTGACGAGACAATTTGATTGATAATAATAATAAGATACATTACGTTGAATTTATATTAAATATTGTAACGTTGTTGCACGTAATGCGAGCAAGCATATATTGATTTTTCCCTGTCAGTCTTTTTATTTATATTAATTAATATGATTTAAAATTACATAAGCTAGTGTACTGAGTAATGGTATGCTCTGATTAAAAACTCCAATTAAATCCGATTGAAAAATTTTAATTGGATAGTTTCGAATTAATCCGATTAAAAGTTAATCAGAAATTGAAAAAAAAAATTATTATTTTCCGATAGAATCCGATTCAGTGATAAATATTTTTTTCCGATAAAATCTGATTGAAATTTAATCCGATACTTGAAACACTCCAGAGTAATTCTAATTGAATGTTTGTTTTTGATATAAATCCAATTGAATTCCAATCAGACTCAATCGGAGTTTTTAATCAGGGTGTCTTACAATCAGTTGTGTGCGTCAACATCACTGTGGTTTTGTTCTTATATATATATTTTAAAAATTTGTTCTTTTTTCCGTAACTTTGGACTTGGCTCTCGTAAATTGTCTTGAGACATAATACCTTGATATTTATTATCTTTAACACGGACGAGATTTAAATAATTAACCAACTTTATATTTATTTAAATTTTACAATAAGTGTCTAAAGAAAATCCAGGTCTACCTCGTCGATGAAAATAATATATTCATTGTACCACTGGCAGTACGTTTTCTTACTAATCTTGCAGCAACTAAAAATACATACATTTCATATTTAATAAATTATCAATATGTAAAATATAAATATATTATGTCCGTTCTTTAACATCAGCAAATGACCTACAGGTAACTGGACTCAGTATTATTTCCATGTAAAAAAATTCCAAAAAAGTTCGTCAATTCAGAGCCCAGTTACCTGAGTCATTTGCTGATAAATATTTAAATTTGGCGGGTTTTTTAAAAATTACCTGTTGCATCTTGAGGTGTCAAAGGTTTATCAATAACCTTTTGTATAACATTAATCCACTGAGCGCGATCGTCATCACTCTGAGCAGACAGTAAAAAACTTCTGTCAGGTGTTTCTAGAGTAAATGAAAATCCTTGATCCTTAGCACCAGGTGGTACGCCAGTTTTAACCGCGAAACCTTCTGTACTGCAGCCAATAAATATTTCCCCTTTAGGATGAGCATCCTGTCAAAAAATTATTAATTTAATTTAAATTAGTAATTAATAAAAATAAAAAATCATTTGCTAAATATATTTTACCATAGGGTCATCATGGTACATCAATTTCCGGCCATCCAGCGTAAACCATCTCTTTTTATAAGCATCTGAGTGTCTGGGTCCAGTTTTCCAGAGGAAACCTTCTTTGGGGAAGTCCTTGGTCAGTTGGGACAGCAACTCGTGTTCCGAGGCGCCAGGATAAGCAACCTGGAGCCTATGCAACTTTGCGCAACGTATCGCTAGATACCAATTCGTTATAACTTCCGGGTCTTCGTGGTAGACGTAAATATGACGCGTCGATCCGTCTTTCATAAATGATATTTGCAGGCTGTTTTGATTACCGGTTTTTGTGGGCGCAAACGCGACATTTAGTTCCGATATTCTCAGCACCGCTTTAGGATCTTTGTGCTCTTTGACGTGATACTTTAACGTGTCGTCAGCTTCAGACAAGACAAATTTACGTGGGTAGTAACGAGAGTCTTCTTTGCCTCTCTTCATTAAAAAACCTTCCATAAAACCTGATACATATTGATTTTGTCTCTCTGGATGACAGAATTCTTCACGTTCATATTTAGCTCTTATCCATTGTTCCACTAAAACTCTAATTAATTAATTAATTAATTAATTAATAAGTTAATTAAACATGGTGACCAGATTTTTGAAACTGAAATTCCCTGACTTTTCCAGGTACTCCAGTAAAATAATTAAAAAATTCTCTGAGCATATGCAGTAATATTAAATAATTGGAAATATTTATTTAATTCAAAATAAAATGGTACAAGTCAGATCAATAAATAATCAATAATTGTCGTTAAATGAAACTTTATTTTATTATTTGTCATGTTCATAGGTTTTTTTTATTTATTAAATGAATAATTTTATATTTTTTATTTTAAATCTATGATTTTATATAACTTACTCTATAATAAAATATAAATAAACTTTTCATTTTCACTATAATAAATTTCATAAATAAGAACGTTTTATAGAATATTAATAAAATATTAATAAAGTACGCGAATAATAAATTTAGTGAAACTTATTAGTTCAATACTTATGTATACTTTTAATGTTTTTAGTTTTTTAACTTGTCAATATGGATGTTAAGAGCTTGAAGATCCTGACGACTGGTTTCTACTAAGACTTTTTTTTCTAACAGCCTTTTAAATTCTAACTGCTTCATTTTTTCGCTATTGGAATAAATTTTTACTTATTTTTTTTCAAGACGATATTATAATCTTATTCAAGCCGCGCCACTTTTTTAACAGTTTCGACAGAAAAAAAAATTTATCGTATTTTTCCAGTCAAAAGAAAAGAAAGTTAAAATTTTTCCAGCTTTGTGATGAAATTCCCTGACTTATCCCTGATTTTTCCAGTATATTTATAATTCTCTGATATTCCAGGTTTTCCAGACCCTGATTAAGAAAAATGATTTAATCCATGCTAAGTGTATATCTAAAAAGAAAAATGTGGCCACCATGGATTAATTTATCAGGTTTTTTCAGTCAAAAGAAAAGAAAGTTAAAATTTTTCCAGCTTTGTGATGAAATTCCCTGACTTTTCCCTGATTATTCCAGTATATTTATAATTTCCAGGTTTTCCAGAAATGTGGCCACCGCAAATTTATTGGTTATAAAAACAAGTAATAAATTTACAAAATAACTTACTGAGGTGCATTTTCATTGGGTTTTCTATAACAAGAAGGTACACGTTCCTCGTAGTAAAGTCTAGCAACGTTATTACCAACTTCTCTAACTCTAGTAACCTGGGAATCTTCCCATCTATCCAATTTCAAATGTTTAACTTTTGATATGTGAGCACCCATCGATCTGTGTACACCCGCACACCTCGTGCACAAAAATATTCCAATGTTGTATGAAGCCCATTCTGGATCTACAATAAATAAATAAATGAAATTTAAAATTCAAAATTTTAAATCTACTGGTAGCGAAAGTTAAATAAAATGTGGGCGGGGGGTCCAGGACCTACTGGGTCCAGTCTACGACTCGGTCAATGTCAATAACAATTGTTAAGTAATACATCAATTAGACTTTGTCACTGATTTATATGCTGGACATGCTAATAAGCCAAGGACATTTATTACAAAGCAGAGTAACTGGTAAATGTTTTATAAATTATCTATCACAGACATGCGTTGTGTTGTTATTACGTTAAACGCAGTTACTAATTATAAATTAATAATACTGAGTATGTAACAAGTAATATATTTTTGTAATCGGTTATTGTTGAGCGTCAGTTTATTATTTGTTATTATTGATACGTACTTTTTGCTCCACAGTCAGCACATTCATTGTTGCCTGGTTTTTTTAATAATTCGGCGAGCAATTTTTCATTTGCATCCGCCATTTTAAAACACTATGGACCCGCATTCTTTACTAAGCTCTTTCTTCAGCTATGAATGTGATGTGAGATACATCTTTACCTACTGCCCATATGAGTAAATATATATGTATATATACATATATATGTAGTTTATAATAAATAAATAAATAAATGTTGATAGTAACTGGAAAATGAATAGTTTTTTTTTTTAAATTAAACTGACAGAAAACAAAATTTGAAAAAATGCGGGTGAAAATTTTTAAAATCTTTTTCTGTAGATTTTATAAAATTATGAGTGACAGCAAAATTTTCGGGTGTCTGCTACTTTAATTTTGGAATCGTTTTTTTTTCCGGTATTAATTTTAAATTTCCCTTATTTTGAAAATTAATAGACACTTACAATTATGATGACTTATTATATTTATTAAGCTGGTAATTAAAATCAGCTTTCAGTAAAATGATACTGAGTTTAGCTGACGTCTAATAATTTTTGGATTTTTTTCAAAATGTAAATTATAAGAAAAAGTGTTTCAAATAATTGCACTAGTTGTTATAATTTTCTACATGTTCATATTTTTATATTTTTTTTGTAATTGAGTTGAAAAAAATTTGAAATTGTTAATTGTCTGCTAACTTCAGGATCATTCAGCAAATCGACGAGTGTGAATATAACTGACAAGTGGGAATTTTTAAAATTTTTGTATAAATAAATAAAATGTAAGCAGAATAAATTTTAAAAAATGCGCGTGCTGATTTTTTAAATATTTAAATCCGCATTTTTAAATTTCGATTCTACTCACATTTTATTTATTTGTTCAAAAATTTAAAAAATTCCCACTTGTATATGAATGTAGCAAACAATTGTCAATTTTTTAAATTTTAGAATAAATGAATAAAATGAAAGTAAAGTAAAAATTTAAAAATGCATATTTAGATAAATGCAAAGTCCGTACGCGCATTTTTTTAAATTTCATTATTTTAATTTATTTATTTCAAATTTATCAATTGTATCATGTCTGCTACATTCACACTCATCTTGTCAGTTACATACCCATTCATTTCATATTAATTTTAAATCTTAATTTCTGTAAAAAAAAAAATGAACAAATTAATGAACTTGATACTAAAATTAGTAGATATTTTCTAAACAAAAAATATATTATTAGAAATAAATATATAAATAAATGTCTCATACTTATCAGTATTATAATAAATTTTTTTCTCATAAAAAATTCCTGTCAACTAAAAGTCTTGTATAGTAATTATTTAAAATTTTTCTCAATTACTGATTACCGCCAACGTAATTCGTAATCACAATGGGTAATTAATATAACAATTAATATTTTGTTTACTTAATTATCAATGACGTCTTACACGTGTAACTAAAAAATTTCAAATCTTCCCTCCAACGCGCGGCTCCATAATTTTATTTTATTATTTAAAAATTAATTAAAATAAACGCGGGAAAATTTAAACGTCAAAATTATTTTCCAGTTAATAAAAAACTAATTAATTTAAATATCGACTCTAATTAATTGAGTAATTGGTAATTTTCTAGATTAAATAAAAAAAAAAATAATAATAATAGTAACAAATAATTGTCGCTCTGATCGCCATTGCGCGGTCATGTTTTGATGATTGAAAAAAATGGCCGCCTGGTACCTCCACTGAGTGATTAAAAAGCCTCAAAATAAAATAAACCGCGATTTAAAAAATAAAATATAATAACAATAAATATATAATAAAGTGAGTGTATGATAAAAAATACAGCTGAGCATCATCATTAGCAATAATCAGCTCATAATTACCAAGCAAATAAATAGCGCTAAGATATTGCCGTGAAAAATATCCACTCACATGTCTTGGTATTGGTATACATATCGTTTGTTATCAATCTTACAGCAGTGATAGTTTGTTTTAAATAATAATCAGTGTTTAAGTGATAATGATAATGATCTTGCTTAACTTTTTCGGTGGCTCGTGTTCTACGGGACAAGTTGAAATATATTAATAATTAATTGATTTATTGATAATTAAATTAAAAAAAATTAATTGATAACATATTTATTTATAAATAAAGGATTTTGTTTATTTAAATTTATGGATTATGGCGTCAATGGATTTTGATGCTGAATTTTTTGAAAAGAGACTGCAGAATCTAAAAGATTCACAGGATTCGATACAAAGTTTGTCATCCTGGTGTCTTGAACGTCGTCCTCATCACAAAAAAATTGTCGCTTCATGGTTGCAAGTTTTGAAAAAAGGTATTTTTATATTTATTGTACTATCAGTTATAAATAATCATTAATTTATTGCGATACTTAATTTACCTGTCTATTAATTTTTGGATTTTTTAAAAAATGATAAATTATTAAAAAAAAAATATTTTGAAAAATTGCACCTATAGGTTTTTCAATTTTCTACATGCGCATTTTTTTAGTTTTTTTTTTTTTTGTAATTAATTAGTTCAAAAATTTAAAAATTGTTAATTGTCTGATAATTTACTATGGTACTGAAATTAGCTGACGTCTGATAATTTTTGGATTGATTTTTAAAATGATAAATTAAAAAAAAAATTATTTTAAAAAATTGCACCTATAGGTTTTTTAATTTCCTACATGTGCATTTTTTTAGTTTTTTTTTTTTAATTTAAATTGTTGAAGAAAAATAATTAATTGTCTGCTAACTCCTAGATTATTAACTTCAGGATCATAATTTATGAGAAATTAATAATTTAAAATTTTTTCAGTAAAAGTTGAACACCGGCTGACTTTATTTTATCTGGCAAATGACGTGATCCAGTATTCGAAGCGTAAAAATTTTGAATTTGTCGAGTCCTGGGGTACGACATTGCAACGAGCGACGACAATGGTCCGGGACGAGAAGGTAAAGCACCGGATTCTCCGTATTTTTAAAATCTGGGACCAGAGGCAAGTTTACGATGAGGAATTTTTGGCGGATTTGTCGGGACTCATTTCCGCGGCGCCGAAGAAAAAAGCCGAGCCCCAGCCGATAGCGGTCCCGGAAGAGTTTCAAGCTGCGCTGCTGATCTCGACGATGAGGTCCTGCGCCACACTGGAGCAGGCAACTGATGCCAGGCTGAGAGATCTGCGTGAAAGTAACGTCGACATTGATAACGCCGAGGAACTTTGCGCTTCGCTTAAAGATCGCAGGCACGTCGAGGACGCGGAGAAGGAAGTGGAGATCGCGGTGAGCAACGTAGAGAATTACGTACGCGCGCTAGAAGCTGAGATTAGGGAGAGAGCTCAGGTGTTAGAGCTGCTCGAGCAGGCGGATCAGTTTTATGAGACTCAGAGGGGAGAAGTTAAAATTGTCGCCAATGTAAGTTGATGATAATTTTTTTTTTTATTAAGATACTGAAGTTTAATCCCTGGATTTATTTTGTAGGCTTATAGGAACTTTGGTAGCCGTGTAAAAAATTTGAAGAAGAAACTTGATGAGTTGCTGCCGACTCTTACGTCTCCTATACCTTCGCCGGACATCAACGCGCCGTCCCCGAGTCCTGACAGTGACATTGAGTTACCTGGTGATGAATTGAATCCCAGTAGCAACATCATTGACGTAACTCCCGCCCCAATGTACGGGTCCTATGTCCCGGAGTATGATGTCGCAGCCATTCCACCGCCAGAATTGACTCAAGGAAACAGTTCCAATGACTTTACCACCAACTTCTCCTCATTCATGGGCGGGAATGTTGACTTTGATATGGTAATTATTTGTTTCTTTTCAATTTTACGATGATAATTTTTAAAATAGCGGATACTTGTTCTTATTTTTGAGTTAAAATTTAAAATTGCGGCTAAACTATTGAGAATACGATAAAAGTACATCAGTAAAATTTTAAAGATAATTAAATTCTCTATAAAAAAGGTCATCAGTGACTTTTACGTAAATCCAATAGTTTGGATGCTAGGCTACAAATTACTTTTAATAAATAATTATATGAATTTTTCAGAGGAGTATTTTTAATGATAGATCATTAACTCCAACTGGAAGTAATCAGTCTTACAACATACCAACGGAGGTAATTTATTATTTATTTATTTATTAATTTATTAATTAGCAAGTGAATAAATAAATAATTGTTTGGTTAATTTACTAATAGGCGATGCCGATAGAAGTAATAAATATGCGACCAAAAGACGGCAATGAGTTCGCACCGAGTTTCTTAAAATCAGTTCTTCCGAGCTCAGAAGCGCCTTCAGGAATTCCTGGTTTAGGCCTCGACATACCCGAGCCACCGTCAGAATCATCGCAGCAACCAGAATACCCACATTTATCTGGTCAGCTAAATAGCAACGCGGCATCGCGAATGGGAATAGGAAATCATCAGCTGCGTAATTTAGCCAACGATTCACACACTCCGTCACCTTATTCGAGTCAAGGCAGCCAGAGCAACGTCACCATGGCTTTTGAAACTCAGAATACTGTGCCAATAAACCCGTTGCCACCACCTCCGTTGCCGCCGCCCATTTTCCTGGATGATGAAAATTGTTACAATAAATTGCCGCCTAAATTTCCTACATGGACACCTACCAATGAAGGTACGCGTTTCACAAAACTTTAAACGCCTGTAACTTTTAAACTAGTGGGTTTACATGAAAATTTATAAGGACCTTTTTTATAGAGAATTTTATCTTCTACAAAAAAAGTCCTTATCAATTTTATTGTAAATCTATTAGTTTAAAAGTTACAGACGTTTTTGAATTAATTAGCACAGTTATCAATATTTATTTTCATCAGATGCTTGGCACCGCTACAACTTTTAAACCAATGGGTTTACGTGAAAATTCCTAAGGACCTTTTTTGTAGAGAATTAAATTTCTTACAAATAAGTATTAGGGTATGAAGACCGTAAACCCAATAGTTTAGAAGTTACAAGCATTTGAAAGTAATATTTCGTAAGGAGTAGATTTATGTATTTAATTCTAACTAATGGACTTTGAATGAATGCAGCTAAAAATTTGAATACGTGGACTGAAGACAAACCGAAAGCATGGGAAGGAAGTGACAATCGTTGGCCCGAGCCTGAGACAGCCTGGTCGAACGGTATGCAAGCAAAGCCATTGCCCTCTGAGGCACCGGAGTCTCCATCGAGCTACGAGAAGTCCAGCTTCCGGGAGTCAGTCCCGTACACGGATCCCCAGAGCCAAGAGCCTCTGTTGAGTAGCGCTACCGACGTAGATCACCGGGTAGTTCCAGCTCCAATGCCCACAGACATCCACCTTCCGCGATTGATGAAATCCGGGGATGTTGATCACAGGAATTTGATCAGTCTGACCGGAAGTCCCGCTAGCGCGATTACCTCAGAACCAGTTACCTCAAACAGCCGCGTCTGGGACTCTGACCAAGACTACAGGTATATTAATTACATTTAATAATTAATTTACAGTAATAATTAGCTCTGATTATTAATGAAAAAATAATTTTTATAGAAGACAAGTACAGTCGGGTGACATAGTAGAGAGCGTAGACATGGAAATGTCTGATGAGGAAGTCGATGGACCAGGGGTAAAGCAAAAGAACCGAGTCCTGGTTGATTTAAGATCCCAGGACCGCGACATGCGGATTAATCCTCAGCAACAGCCGCCGATGCCTCCGCGTCATGACATGGACATGCGAATGATTCCACTACCAAGCAATCCAATGATACGCGGCCCCATGACACCAGATCTACGCAACGTACACATCAGGCCACCCCCACCCTCAGCATTTCACCCCCAGGAATTCGTTCCCAGTCAGCAAAATAATTTCCCGCGCTCAGACGATTTTACTGGCGGTAATTGTCAGCAACCTATACCTGGATTTATGCCCAACGCAGAGTTTCCTCCTCACCAGGAGTATTTACGTCAAGAAATATATGAGGGTTATCAAGGTCCAGGTGATCACCAGCCCCAAATGTTCCGCGGACGTGGCAGAGGCTTCAGAAACCGATTTTCGGACCACGACCGTCGGCGTAGACACGACGAAAATTTATCCGACAGGCAAAATTTGAAACCACCTGACACTGTTGTAATTTTAGACGACAACGGTATGCCCATAATGCCAGATATTAACGACGGACGTCTGTCTCTTGACCCTGAGGAACGTGACAATGAATTACGGCCACCTGGACACAGTCCCGAGGTTTCAGAAGTGCCACTGGCTGATAAACTTGATGACGAGATAATAAATCCGGAAGAACGGGCGCAGACGGCTGACGAAGCGCCGCGGAATTTATCCGAGCACCTCGAGGCTCTGATGAACTCCAACATGACCAACGACATGGAGCGACAGAACGGATTGATCGACCAGGACCACTCGACTCCCAAAAGATCTCACAATGGCCCCCCGTCTTCAATCATAAGTGATTTGCACCCAGGAGCTTTCGATTACGAGCCTCCGAACTTCCGGCCGCGGTTGCCGAACTCCAGTCCATTTCCCGGGCCCTGGCGAGCCAATCACACTCCTCGCAGCAGGGGCGGGTTCCGGGGATCCCCCAGGGCTCCCTGGAACGACCGAGGCCCTCGCAACCCCAACAATAATGGAGGACCTCCCGGTAACTTCCATCCCAGAGCCATGAAACGCGGCAGCCCCTTCCGCGGCAACTTCAGAGGCCGCGGTCGCGGCAATAACTGGTGACCTAAAACATTTTATTAGTTCGCAATATTACTTTGCTGTAAATAATGTTATTTGTATTAAATATTGAATATTAAATCGTCGCTACCCAATTTTATTAACTAAATATGTACAAGGTACCGACGATTGTTTAATTACACCTATAAAAATATATTTAATTTCAATATTTAATTACAAGGGGTATGATAGTTATTAATTTAATTGATTAATTATCTATCCGCAGAAAAAAAAAATAAATATAAATATATATAAGAGTTAATAAGTTAGATAATGTACAAATACTTTTGTTGATACTTAGCGATAAGTACATTGATCTTATGATTTAATATGAATTAAATATTATTATTATTATTATTATTATTATTATTCTTATGTAATTGCTTTCCCGTTTGGTAACTATTTTTTTTAATGGCGAGCACAGATGTCAATAAAAATACGACAATTTATTTAGCAATAAAGTACATTATGATAATTGTCCCTCAACTTTTTTTCGCATTCAAATTGATTAGTTTTTGTTTTATTGTTATTTATAATTTAAAATTATAATCACTTTATTGTAAAAAAACTTAATTAATTTGCTCATTTAAAATTTGAATTAAGAATCACTAAAAAAATTTCGGAGTTAAATTCACTCCTGGAGAGGTTTATTTAAAATCGAGGCCACTGAAATGACTCCGCTGAAGAAACAAACTGCCTATTTGTTTAGTATGCGGACTGATTTTTTTTTACTCCGGAACTCTGAGTCATGAAGTGGATTCGGAGTAAATGTGGAGCGGATGACTTTTATTTAATCACCTCGGAGTTAAATTTACTCCGAAGTGGAGTTTAGTTTAATATTGAAACTACTTCGGAGTTAAATTTACTCCGAAGTGAATTTTAATATTGAAACTCTGGTTCGGAGTAAAATTTACTCCGAAATGAAGTTTAGTTTAATATTGAAACTGGATCGGAGTTAAATTTACTCCGAAGTGGAGTTTATTTTAATATTAAAACTCCGGTTCAGAGTAAAATTTACTCTGAGGTGGAGTTAATTTTATTATTAAACTCCGAAATTGAATGAATGCAAATTTGAATAAAATTCAGGTCACTCCGAAATCACTCCGCTGCAAAAAACTACCGATTTACTTCTCATACGGAGTCATTTTTTTTACTCCGGAATTCCTAGTAAATTCGGAGTAAAATAAAATCCGTAATCACTCCCGATTTTTCACAGCACATATATATAATAAAATAAATTATTTATATAAAATAAAATTTGAATTGAAAGAGACTAGAGTTGAATTATTAAAAAAAAGTTTTCAAAATTTTAAAAGTTTAATTAAAAAATAATTATTTGATTTGGAATTTTTTATCAAGAGTTTTATCAAAGTAATTAATGAGCAAATTAGTGAGTAATTAATAAACGATTATAATATATAGGAAAAAAATTTTTTTTTTTGTTAAGTGTTAAATTTAACAATGTACTATTTTATTATAAAAGTCATTTATTATTATAATTATTGTTAATTAAAATTAAGATTTATTGTAAATTATTGTACAAAGCGATTACTTCCTTGGCAATATCGTTTACTATTTAAAATTAATTAAATAATAATAATAATAATTATAATTATTAAAATAAAACTGTGCTTCCCCCTCTTAATAAGCATCAATAATATATATATATATATATATATATATATATATACATATATATATTTATTATAATAAAATTTTTAAAGGGCCATAGAATCAATTTAAGCTGACTGTGATAAATTTTATAAATTAAGAGACCGGTTCCTATTTTTTTTTATTTTCATAATTAAATTTATTTTTTTTTATTTAACTATTAATTTATTATTTTTATTAATTATTAATTTTTTCAGACCGAAGAAAATCAACGTCATGAAAATTATTTCTGTTATCAAATTTATTGAATGTCTGGCTAACGAGAGGCTAACGCGGAATACAAATTACGCGCTATTTATTTCAATGTATTGTTATTGCTACTGACCTATTTTATTTTATTTTTTAATTAATAAATAAATCAATTAATCAACTTATTGAATTATGAGTCTAGTCAAATTGGCGGTGGATTTAAAAAAAATTTTATTTAAATCTAGTCAAATTATAAGTTTGTAAAATAAAAACCGCGCGAAAGGGCGCGCAAACTTGGCATCGCGCAAGCGCGTTTTTATTTTCGCATACAATATGTCATATATATACATGTGTATGTACATATATATGTATGGATATATTTGAATATCATTTTAAAAATATTTCATTGTATTAATTAGGAACTTTAAGTGAAAATGTAAATAAAATAAATGGCTGGTTTGATTAAAAAAAAAAAAATTGTTGCTTAATTACATACCGTGTATGTAAAAAAACACAAATATATATAAAAAAAATGTACATTGTAAAGTAAATCAAAATTTATAATTTTTTTTTAAGTAAATCGAGTTTAAATATTTTGTAAATTTAATTGTAAATAAAAATAAATAATTAATAAGCTTATTACATACCATGTATGTTTAATTAAATGTTTTTTGTACATTAATAAATAAAAAATTATAAATTACATGTCATTTTTTTTTCTCAATACCCATAAAAAAAAAAAAATTATTATAGTAAATATTGAATATTTAAATTTAAAAATAAATTTATAATTAGCGAGCGCGTTTTCTTTTAATTAAAAAAAAAAAAAAAAGTAAATAATCAGAAAAAATTTTTAATTTAATTAATAACCCATATAATTATTATGGTTAATTAAACAAAATTTTTTCGAGTATATTTCTATAATTAAAATCTTATAAAAAATAAAATCAAAGTAAATCCATATAAAAAACTATATTTTAATATCATTATAATAATAAAAAAAAAATATGTTAGCGTGTCTTAGGTAAATATTTTCCATCATAGTGAACGATAGCTATGGGTTAATATATTTAAATATCCAGGCGTTGCCAATAGCTACCAGGTCATGTAGTGTCACGTAACATATATTTATATATATTTTTATTTCCAGCTGACCGCCAACTAAACATCATTAATCGTCTGCATAAATTAATTGTCCCGCCTTTCGATTCATCCCGTCCTATTACTATTTTTCTCTCGTCTCTCCCTTCTCTCCTCGTCTCTCCTCTCTCTCTTTCATCTCCTCCTGTCTCTCCCTGCCTCACATATGATCCTTTCAACCTTATCAACTATTAAATCTCTATTTCCTCTATCATATCACGTCATTACGACTCTGCAATAGACATCCTAGCACAATGTGATTTATTAATAATTAACTGAGAGCTCATTAAGATAATTAAATGTAACATCCCATCACAACAGCTCAATTAATTAATTAAAATAATAATAATATAATAATAGTGACATATAATACATACACTTATATATACATATATATAATAGCCATAGAATCCTTGCGCGCATTTATTGATTTTATAAAATAAATAAAAAAAAAATAACTCGGCAAATTTTATTATTTTTTTATCGGCTATTAAATAATAACAATAATTATTGTTTTCATCAGTATTAAATGTTTATACATAATAAATAAAAGTATAAGAGAGGTATAAATGGATGTAAATATATAGGTGGAAGCTTATGGGTCGATAGAGCCGCCTCCACCCACAAATTCAATCTCTCTGTTACTCTTATGGGTGTTTTGTTACAATTTCATCAGGTCTCTGTCTCCTCTACAGCTCTCTCGTGGTCTCGTGTGAGCATGACATGTAGGATTCTAGTAACTAGTACTCAGTATACTAGCATGTAGCTGCTAGTTTAGATTCATCAGTTGCCCCGCGAGCCGCGTTAACTCTGTCACGATTCGCGATCGAGATGACTTGGATTTGTAGACAAGTACACGCTTATGGTAATTTTTTTTTTTATTAATTATCAATTATTTTGTGGCTTGTGATCTGATGGAAAAGATTTATTTGATTACTTTTTGAATTCTGAAGTAATGAAAAATTTTTTTAAATTTTTGATTGTTGATTTGTGTGGCCACGCGTGAGTTTTAATTTATTTATTTAAATATTTAATGAAGCGGAGGTGAATGCTCGGAGGGTGAAGTTTGTTTTAATTTTATTAATTTATTCAAATTTATGGAAAATGTAACTTTTAATTGTTGAGAATTTGAATTATAAATTTTTTAAAAATATTTTTCTTACTTTGTATTGATCTGACCTTTGTCTTTGGCCTACAATATTATTGTATTGATTGATAATTGGTTTTTTTAGATGATCTATTTTAAAGTTAATTAACTTAATGCAAAATTAGTGTCAGTGAGAGATTTTTTTTTCTATTTTAAGTTTTGATTACTTTGGGATTCAATTTTTAATTTGAGGATTTTTGGAGGTAAAAAAATATTTTGAGTCTGTGACATATTTTTATATCACACTGACAAAATTTTATCAAAAAATAATAATCAAAAAATTGCTATTTTTAAAAAAATAGTTCGTTATTTTGTATAAAATAAATAAAAAAAGTAAAAATTTTATATGCCAGACTTTAAATTAAAATCGTGTCTAAACTACTAACTTTATCGTTAAAGTCACCTAAAACTTTTTTGTAGAGAATTTAATTTCCTATAAAGTTGTTTCAGACCATTTTCCTTCTATTTCCAATAGTTAGCTCAGAATTTTCATTTTAAAGACTCAATGTCTTTACTCAAATAACTTTTCCACCTCAATCGTAACCCGGGTACTTAAAATCGTAATTACAAGTCATCTATTGAAATTACATAAAAAAAGTATAGGAACAAAATTATAGAACATAAAATTTTCTACAAAAAAGTACTCTTTAGATTTTTTTCTAGGCTCAATAGTTCACGAATTATTTAAACTCAAACTTTACAAAGAATTAAAAAAAAATAAATTGGTATTTTCAGGATAAAAAAAAAATTAAATGGAGCCAAATAAATGCTTATGAATCTAAACTGGTCGATGGTGCTGAGTATTAAAGTTGACTATTTATTGAAACCATGCACCTCGAGGGTAATCGTATTGTTTATATTAAAAAACGTTTAAAAAAATTAAAATTAAACTGGAGAGTAAATATTAAATTAATAATAAATACAACGATATATACGCGTGTAAATAATGAGCAAAAGTGTGGAATTACTTTCTGGATCCGAGGACGGTGAACAAGGTAATTATGTAAAGTAAATAATTATATTTACAATAATTAAATTAAATCGTATAATTTTAGGGCAAGAAGAAGACAGATCGCGACTGAATTTAAATGGTAACCGACAGTTGTCACGAAGTGCCACAGAACTACGCAATAATAATGACGATTTGTCATCGGGACGTGCGTCTTCAGCCCAACCCACCCAGCACAGACACTCGCATGTCCAGCAGCATCATCACCATCACCGCCACGTAGCCTCAGTTGCCCAGAGGACCCAGACCTTCTTCGCGACCCTCAAGAGCCGGTGGGCAAGGGCGCGAAGTAAGGAGCGCAAAAAAGCTAAGGATAGTCATGACTCGACTCACAGTGCCGGTGTCGAGTCTGATTACGCTGCTGATTACTCTTCTGAGCATAGCAAAAGTTCCTCCGCGACTCATAGTCCTGCTAAAATTGCACTCAATCATCCAGGTATTTTTTTATAAGTAATGTAATTAAGATTTTACTACTGGGTTTTGTTGGTATAATTTTTTGGTACTGATACTGAAAGAAATTTGGAGTGATTACGGATTTTAATTCAATCCGTCGCTCAGAGTTCCGGAGTAAAAAAAAGTGACTACGCATATGGAGTTTGTTTTTTTAAGCGGAGAGATTTCGGAGTAATCTGGATTTTATTTAAATTCGCATACACTCCGAGTCGGAATTTCAATATTTAAAAAACTCCGGAGTAAATTTAACTCCAAATCGGAATTTTAGTATTGAAATGAACTCCGCTTTGGAGTAAATTTAACTCAGAGGACATTAAATAAATAAACTGTCATCCGCTCTACATTTACTCCGGATTCATTCCGTCACGGAGTTCCGGAGTACAAAAAAAATTACTCCGCAAACGGAGTAAATAAGGAGTTTGTTTTTTCAGTGGAGTTACTCCGGAGTGATTTGGATTTTATTTAAATTCGCATACACTCCGAGTCGGAATTTCAATATTTAAAAAACTCCGGAGTAAATTTAAATCCAAATCGGAATTTTAGTACTGAAATGAACTCCGCTTTGGAGTAAATTTAACTCAGAGGACATTAAATAAATAAACTGTCATCCGCTCTACATTTACTCCGGATTCATTCCGTCACGGAGTTCCGGAGTACAAAAAAAATTACTCCGCAAACGGAGTAAATAAGGAGTTTGTTTTTTCAGTGGAGTTACTCCGGAGTGATTTGGATTTTATTTAAATCCAAATTTACTCCGATTTACTCCGCTAATTTTTTACAGTGTAGAAGATTGCAAAAAATAATTTAAGAGTTTCATTTTTACTACTGACGCATTGCGATGGTAATTAGTCAAGATTTTATTTTTTTTTAAGACGCAATATTTAAATTTTATATTTAAAATTATGATGGACTTGAAAAAAAAAAAAAGAAAAAAATTTTATTGCAAATTATAATTTTAAAAAATAAAAAAAAATTACTTGTAGTCATTTAAATATGCAGAGTAAAAAATTATAATAAATTTAAAATTGAAAATCGTTTGAAGTCACATCGCAGGTTCCTCTAGGGAACAACGTCGAGGTCTGAGTCTCATAGCTCGTCATTAGTTTAGACTACGGGTCACGACCGTGTTCGCAAAAATCACTTATTATCGCAGAAATTTTTATTAAATCAAGTGATCAAAGTCATACTTATAATATTTAAAAATAAATAATTAAATTACAGAATCTCCATTAGCTCGGGGCAAATCATCTTTAGAAGACAGTCCTGGAAGATGCAGCGACAATTCATCGAAACTGTCAGCCTTGAGAGCATCCCGAGAGGCTCAAGAGTCTCTAGATCCTGGATCGTCATCAGCAGCATCATCAGCAGTGCCGTCGGCTTATGAAAGTGCGCAGTCGAATGAATTAGCACGTCGACGTGAATTAGCATTAAGACAGCATGCATTTTTTCAGCTGCGTATGCATATTCGCCGAGGTGCCAATCTCGTCGCGATGGATCGATGTGGTAAATTTTTTATCTTCTTCTTCTTATTCTTCTAATACTTTGACTTATTACAGCGACAATACCTAGTTTATTATTAACTTTGTTCTTTGTCTTGAACTTAAATTAAAAATTAAATGTCAATTGATAATGTCTAATGTCATTGTTAATTATTGTATTATTACAGGGGCAAGTGATCCTTATGTCAAGATAAAATCATGCAGCAGATTATTGCACAAGTCTAGAACAGTTCATCGTGAATTAAACCCAGTGTGGGATGAAAGTGTCACATTGCCTATTGAAGATCCGTTTCAGCCACTCAGCATCAAGGTTTATTTATAAAACTATTATTTAACAGCCTATCAAAAAAATCCGTGTAGGATTATATGAGAATCCGTAGAAATTAATTGTAAAACTGGGGATTTATATAAGGATTCATGGGGATTAGCATAGGAAAGTACGGATTTATATAGGAAACTATAGACACCTGAATTCCCATATGGGAAACTATAGAAACCTGAATTCCCATATAGGAAATCCATATGGGAAACTATAGATACCTGAATTTCCATATATAAAATCCATATGGGAAACTATGGATGCGTTGATTACCATATAGGAAATTCGTATGGGAATCTCTGGATACCTGAATTCCCATATAGGAAACTATGGATCCCTGAATTCCCACATATGAAACCCACAGGGAAACTGTAGATACCTGAATTTCCATATATAAAATCCATATGGGAAACTATGGATACGTTGATTACCATATAGGAAATTCATATGGGAAACTCTGGATACCTGAATTCCCATATAGGAAACTATGGATCCCTGAATTCCCACATATGAAACCCACAGGGAAACTGTAGGTACCTGAATTTCCATATATAAAATCCATATGGGAAACTATAGATACCTGATTTTCCATATATAAAATCCATATGGGAAACTATGGATACGTTGATTACCATATAGGAAATTCGTATGGGAATCTCTGGATACCTGAATTCCCATATAGGAAACTATGGATCCCTGAATTCCCACATATGAAACCCACAGGGAAACTGTAGATACCTGAATTTCCATATATAAAATCCATATGGGAAACTATGGATACGTTGATTACCATATAGGAAATTCATATGGGAAACTCTGGATACCTGAATTCCCATATAGGAAACTATGGATCCCTGAATTCCCACATATGAAACCCACAGGGAAACTGTAGGTACCTGAATTTCCATATATAAAATCCATATGGGAAACTATAGACACCTGAATTCCCATATAGGAAATCCATATGGGAAACTATAGATACCTGAATTTCCATATATAAAATCCATATGGGAAACTGAATCCCTGAATTCCCATGAAGGAAACTATGGAGCCCTGAATTCCCACATATGAAACCCACATGGGAAACTGTAGGTACCTGAATTCCCATATAGGAAATCCATATGGGAAACTATAGATACCTGATTTTCCATATATAAAATCCATATGGGAAACTATGGATACGTTGATTACCATATAGGAAATTCGTATGGGAAACTCTGGATATCTGAATTCCCATATAGGAAACTATGGATCCCTGAATTCCCACATATGAAACCCACAGGGAAACTGTAGGTACCTGAATTTCCATATATAAAATTCATATGGGAAACTATGAATACCTGGATTCCCATATAGGAAATCCATATGAGAAGCTCTGGATACCTGAATTTCCATGTATAAAATTCATATGGGGAACTATGGGTACCTGGATTTCCATACAAAAAATATATATAGGAACTTACATATTTAAATTTCTATATTCGAAGTCCATATAGGAACTTGAGCATCTGAATTTCTATGTAAAAATTTTATATATATAGACCATGTATGTCCCCATAGGAATCTAAACTAAAATCCGATATGGATTTTGGTCTGGCTTGAATTCCTATGGGGAATCATTGTAAGAATTTATATAAGAATCTATGCCGTCTTCCTATAGGAAATCTAAACTGGATTTTTTTGATAGGAAATCGATTTATTATGAAAAGTGTTTGATAAAAAACAAGTAATTTTATTTTGAAACTCAGGTATATGATTACGATTGGGGTTTGCAAGACGATTTTATGGGCGCAGCGAATTTAGATCTTACGGTACTAGATCTAGGACAACCACAAGATGTTACTTTGGAACTTAAAGATCCGGCGAGACCGCGACAACATCTTGGAGAAATATTTTTAACTGTCACGTTGTGGCCGAGGAACCAGCAAGAAAAAGAGCAGGTACTTTTATTTATTATTCAATTTTTTTTTTATGTATGGAGTGATGTGTGAAATGCGAGATACGAGGCACGGTTATTTCCTTCGTGTACATCCGGTTTTATTTAGAAGTTATCGTGGCTCCGCTTCCTGGTGCTAATGCATATTTTTACGATAAAATGTACTACTGGAAAGTGCTATCAAGGATATTTTATTTATAGTCGTAGGATTTTGTTAAGAAAGACGGATACTAAGCAATTTATTTTATCGAAAACGAGGAAAATGGGCCGATTGTAAAAAAATTTCCTGTATAATTTTTGTTTAGTTTTTATTCAAAATAAAAAGTCGCGTTAAATTTTATTTTTTAAAAGTTTCCGAATTTCAAATCAAATGTAAATTTTTTTGAAATTTCAATGAAAAAATTTACAGCGCAAATTAAAATTTTTTTTTTTTATTCGAAATTATTTTTGAGTAAAAATTCAAATTTAAATTTACGAAAATTCGCTGAAACTTTCTCTTATAAAAAAATAATAAAATTAAAAAAAAAAAAACTAATTAAGATAATTACAGGTAACATGAGTCACCAAAATCGTGACTAAAAAAATCATGTCAATTTATCACCCTAATAAATAACAATCTTTCAATCTCCATAGAAAAAACAACCGTATAAAAAAAATTAAATTTTCCTTCAACGAAAACTAATTTATTCCCCCCTAATTTACCAACAAAAAACGTTCCCAATTCGTTATACAGAATACCAAGTTAATAAAAAATAAAAAAAATCTCTTAATACAGATCATCTCTTTCATAAAATTGAAAAAGAATTCCATGATCCGCTTTAACGTCTCAATATCTTTTTATCTTCGTTTCGTCTGCCTAATGACTAATGACGTAACTCAAGGTTTTTTTCATGTGGTCTAGAGAAAAAAAAAAGAAAAAAAATTTCTTAATCCCGGAAATAGAATAACTTGTTGCAATGGCCAATTGAATGTTCCGTATCACCGCGTCCGCGGAGTGGGAGGACTCAAACTGTAGCCGTAGTCTGTAGATCCCCATCTCCTTCTTTGTATTCGCATTCGTATTTTATACTCACATTTACGTACACGCTACTTTTATAAAAAATAATAATAATAATATTGACGATAATGATAATAAATTAAGTGACAAGTGATAAAAGACATTCGAAAAGTAATTACTGGAATCTGTTTTTTTTTAAACATTTCTGAAGTTTGTAAGGAAAAATTTTTTACGTGTCACTTTTAATACATTGAATGTATTGTAGATATATATGCATGTATTGTGATATAAATGTATATTGTTGTATTGCCGGTGTATTGAATCCCCACTTATTATTTAAACATATATTTAACGTGTCGGAGTATATCGTATATATGTTAATATACTATTGAGTTTGTTATCGAATACGAGGCAGTTTTTATTCATCAAATTAAATAGTGGCCTCGAATAAATATTTTTTATGTGTATATAAATATATAAATATATGTATATGATGTAAGAAATTTTTTGAGTGAACGCAGATTAAATCCGGAGTGAATTCGGAGTAAATATAGAGTGGATGACTGTGTATTTATTTAAGGCCCTCGGAGTTAAATTTACTCCGGGGAGTTTATTTTAATATTAAAATTCGGAGTTGGAGGGAATGTGGATTTAAATAAAATCTAGATCACATTGAAATCACTCCGCTGAAAAAGTAAACTCCGTATTTATTTTGTATGCGGAGTCATTTTTTTTTACTCCGGAAATCTGAGTAATGGAGTGAATTCAGAGTGAACGTGGAGCAGATGACAGTTTATTTATTTAATGTCTTCGGAGTTAAATTTACTCCGAAGAGGAGTTTATTTTAATACTGAAACTCCGAATTAGAGAGAATGCGGATTTAAACAAAAAATTCAGAACACTCCGAAATTGCTCTGCTGAAAAAAAAAATTCCCGATTTATTTCTATGCAGAGTAATTTTGTTTTTACTCCAATACTCCAAGTAACAGAGCGAATTTGGATTTAAATAAAATCCGGAATTACTCCTAATTCACTCCTGATTTTTTACTGTATATATATATTTATATACATTTGTGATAATAATTTACACTGACAAAAAAATACGTTTTAGAAACTTACTTTTTTCTTACAAGAAAATTACGCAATTGAAAATTTTTAATAAAATATTTTCTTAGTGAAAAAAATTTGATGTTAATTAATTTTGATTTTCTTCTGTAGAATTAATTATTCAACTTAAATATTAAATTAATTATGTAATAAATTTAAATTACTAAAGAAAATACTTTTCTTACGCGTCGTTTTTTTATCAGTGTATTTTATTTACAAATCTTTTAAGTATGAGTAATTTACCAAATACTCGGTTGCGTGATAGATAAATAAAATAATAATAATATGGAGAATGAAGGACCGAGTAATGAGAGAAGTAATAATACGGAGCGTAATGACAAAGCTGAATGTAATGACTATTTTTTATCAAGTGATGAAATTACAAAAGGTGACGGTGATAAAATAGGACTCAGTTTTAAAGTTTCTGGTGAAGATAAAACTCTTGAGAAAAATAATGACGGAGATGGGAAAGAGGAAGTAGGAGAGGAAGAGGGAGAAGAAGACGAAGTAAACAAAAAGTTAAAATTAAGTCGAATAAGAAATTTGGGTAAACGCAGATATTTTACTATGGATGAGATACAAAAGCATAAAAAAACGGTACAAGCATTCAAACAGTCGGTGGAAAAACGGGTCGAGAGTGTGGAGAAAATTTTCGAGGACAAAGTTGAGAAGATGTTGGAAGAAAAAATGGATAAGCATCCGTGGCTCCAACCAATTGAGACCTGGATTGTCGACAGGTGCAAGAAAGACGGAAGGAAAGATCGGCTGGCTTTGATTCCTAGAGATCACGACGAGGGTGAAAGTGAAGGTGGAGGTGAAGGCAGGGAGAGACTCGTCGGCGAGTTTGAGGGAAATTACAAAGGGGGTGAATTTGATGTTGAATTTAAAAATAGTCTTGAAAACGGGGAAGTTATAAAAATAATTTCCACGCCGGTTCCTGTTATTGATATCAATGATAAGCATAACAGTGAGTCGAAGCACGCGGGATATGATTTTATTGACAGACTCAAGGAAGGATGGAAAGAAAAAGTCGACGATGTAACGAGGGTATTTTTTTTTTTTTTTTTTTTTGAAAATTACTTCCGGTAAATTTTGCAAATTTTTTTTTTATGAAAGAATTAAAATGAGTACTTTTTTTTTGCTTACAGTATTTCCAGAGAACAAACAGACTAGCAGACGTCAACCGAAGATTAAAATCACAAATATGGAGTTCCGTTGTGACGATTGTTCTCGTCGAGGCAAAAAGTTTATTACCGATGGATATCGATGGGCTTTCAGATCCTTACGTCAAATTTCGGTATTTATAAAAATTAAAAATTAAAAAAATTTAATTATTTATTTTGTAGAAAATAAATATTTTTATGGATTATTTAGATTGGGAACAGAAAAGTACAAATCAAAAGTTGTCAACAAAACAATAAATCCAGTATGGCTGGAACAGTTCGATCTCCATCTGTACGAGGACCCTTATCTGGGTCAAGAACTAGAGGTCACGGTCTGGGACCGGGACAAGGGTCATCAGGACGACTTGATGGGCAGGACGACGATCGATTTAGCGGGGATGGAACGCGAAACAACTCACAGGATTTGGAAGGAGCTGGAAGACGGGGCTGGAAGTATTTTCCTTCTGCTTACTATCAGCGGCACGACTGCCAGCGAAACAATCAGCGATTTAGCGGCTCATGAAGAAACCCCTAGAGAACGTGACCGTATTTCTGATAAATATTCACTCTGGAATTCATTACAGAGGCCAAGAGACGTCGGACATCTCACTGTTAAAGTTAATATTTATTTTTATGTAATTATTATCAGTTGTTTATTTTTGTATTTTAAAATGAGTATTTTTTTTTGAAGGTTTATAGGGCACAGGGACTAGCAGCTGCTGATTTAGGAGGCAAAAGTGATCCTTTTTGTGTACTTGAGTTAGTTAATTCACGGTTGCAAACACAGACTGAGTACAAAACACTGGCACCTAATTGGCAAAAAATTTTTACTTTGTAAGTATTTTTTTTTTTAATTATTTATTTAAACTGTCAAAAAAACTGGTGTCGAAATGGAGTTATTTTAACAGGGATAACCTTAAGGGGGGAAAGGAGTGATATCCAAAAAAAAGAGGATATTTTAATGATTTTTTTTTTCAGGGTTCCTTCTTTATTAAAATTCTTAAAATTTGTGACATTACTAAGCATCATTTCAAGAATATCCTGCTAAATTTTCAGAAAAAAATGTTGACAAATAAGCCAATGGTAGTGGGGAGAGACGAGTCACCTCAAAAAAAAGTGTCCATGCCGTAGGCAGGATAACTCATGACTGCCTCATCTGAAATCAAAAAACCAAAAAGATTTCTTTAGTACATAAGTTTATCTTGGATTTGAACGAAGGAATAAACAAAATATTCATTTTTGAATTTTTGGTAAAGGTGCAATCAAAAAACTCGGATTTTTGCCAAAAATTCTTCCTTTTGTTTAATTAAAAAATAATTAGTGATTGAAAAAAAAATCCTTCGTTCAAATCCAAGATAAACTTATGTACTAAAGAAATATTTTTGGTTTTTTGATTTTAGATGAAGCAGTCATGAGTTATCCTGCCTACGGTATGGAGACTTTTTTTGAGATGACTCGTCTCTCCCCACTACCACTGGCTTATTTTTCAATATTTTTCTATGAAAATTTAGCAGAATATTCTTGAAATGATGCTTAATAATGTAACAAATTTTAAGAATTTTAATAAAGAAGGTACTCTGAAAAAAAAAAAAATAGAGTTTACGGTTTTTTTATGACATTAAAATTTATTAAGTCCGTCGGTGTCTGATTTCTAAAAAATAAAAGTAAAATTTCTAATTGTACATTACTTTAATATTTCAGTAACGTCAAAGATATAAATTCTGTACTAGAAGTGACAGTATACGACGAAGATCGCGACCACAAAGTTGAATTTTTAGGTAAAATAGCGATTCCTTTGCTTAAAATACGCAATGGCGAGAAACGTTGGTACGCATTAAAGGACAAAAAATTACGTTGCCGTGCAAAAGGTAATTTTCCTCAAATATTACTCGAGATGCGCGTCATCTGGAACGTCGTGAGAGCGTGCATCCGAACTTTGAACCCAAAAGAAAAAAAATACATGGAGCCAGAAGTTAAATTCAAACGTCAAGTTTTTTTGCGCAACGTACTGAGACTCAAGGCCATCATAATGTACTTCATTGATCTAGGAAAATATATCCAGTGAGTTTATTTAAATATTTATTAAATGGACATTCAAATAGTTGCTGTACTAGTTAACTCTGCTTACGCAGTTACTTGACTTATTAATTAACCTCCTGGTTATTTGCTATTTGTTTTGTAGGAGCTGCTGGGAATGGGAGAGCAAAACGAGAAGTATTGTTGCACTAGTACTATTTGTCCTCGGGTGTTATTACTTTGAGCCATACATGATTCCCGTTGCGGCGCTTCTTATAATGCTTAAATATTGTTTAGTTTCTTTGATAACAAGTAATTCCAGTTCTTCGTCTTCGTTCCAAATTCATTCTAGTTCTCACGATCAGGATTTTAATTCTGATGACGGCCCTCCCACCCCCGGTGACGATGATGACGATGAAGATGACAAAGATAAGGTATCGCAAGTCGAGTTCTAAGTCTGATTCCATTAAGTCTGAACTTACCCTCAATCTTTACCTCCACTGCCTCCCACCGTATGTTATAAATTTGCATGTATCTGTATATTTACAAATGTATCATTCTCGTAAATGCAACTACGCATGCGTGTAGTTTACTTTGTAAAGGAGAAGGGGCATTCGATAACTCGGAATTTGTGGAAATTTTTGAGATTTCATCGATTAGTGGTCAGACTTAATGGGATTTGACTGTAATAAGAAATAAAAAAAATTTTTTTGAGTAATTTTGCACTGTAATTTTTTTTTATAGACTCAAATTTATAAAAGAAATTTTTTTAATTTCTGTTTTTTGTAATTTTTAAATTTAATATTTTTATGATACTGAAGTTAGCCGACGTTCAATAATTTTTGAATGTTTTTAAAAACGATAAATTATAAAAAAAAAATATTTGAAAAAATTGCACCTATAGTTTTTTTAATTTTCTAAATGTGCATATTTTTAGTTTTTTTTACTTTATTTTAGTAACCAATAAATTATTTAATAATAATATGACCCAGTTACTAAAAAGAAATTTTTTAATGAACCGTCAAAAAAATTTTGAAAATTTATTTAGTTAAAAATTAAAAAAAAAATTTTTCAATTGTGACTTAAAATAAAATTTAATTTTTGAATAATTAATTAAATTTCTTTTATTTAGGAAGAGAAAAAAAGTTTAAAAGAACGACTGCAAGCGATCCAAGAAGTTACGCAGACGGTCCAGAACTCGATCGGTTACATCGCGAGTCTCTGCGAGCGTGTGAAAAATCTCTTCAACTTCACTGTACCTTATCTAAGTTATCTAGCGATGATTCTATCAGTTCTCGGCAGCATCGTCCTCTACTTAGTGCCCATGCGTTACTTAATTTTAGCCTGGGGTGTAAATAAATTCTTCCGAAAAATTCTTCGTCCCCACTCAGTACCAAATAACGAGGTCTTGGATCTAATTTCCCGACTGCCTGATGATGAAGATCTTCTTAGTTACAGGTTGATAAATTTATTTTTCACTTACTGGCTGTTAATTATCAAACTAATAATTAAATTTATTACAGAGAATTAAAACCAATGCCAACAGCAGACTGTGAAAAAGGATCAACATCAAGTCCAAGTAGCAACGCAACATCAAGACGTGAACAAAGAAAAAGACACAACAAAGCCGCGTAACGAAATGCCCCGCGGCCACCGGATGTCGCGGGAACGCGGACTTCAAACATCCTAAAAACAGTTTTAACGCGTGGTAATAAATTACTGTCTTATCAATATCGCCGTGTAAGTTCAACAGATTCAAAAATATTAAAAGATAAAGACTGATAATTATTATCATGAGTATTTATGAATTAGTAAGTTAAGGATAAGACACACGTGATTTATCGATTGGTGTTTTGTCTAGTCAATAAAGTTTTAATAATAAATAAATAGAGTGAGATAATAATGCAGAAAGTCGTTAAACCTGTGATGGAACAAGATTGAATTATAAATTGCGCTGTTAGTTAGTTAGTTAATTACAATATTATAGATATAATGATAGTTATAATTATTAATTAGGAGCATTTCCAGACGGTGCCCCCACCCACTTTTTAAAAATATTCAATGGCGAACTGTTATCATTTTTTTTAAAAATATGTATGGATTAATAGGCCTCGGGTAATTCCATACCCCGCCAATTTAGTCGAATTCAAATTCAAATTCAATTTTTAAACCAAATCAAATTCAAAAGTTTGCGGCGGGACGAATCTCAGAACTGAAAGACCCGCGTACTTTGTGCGCAAAAAATTCTTTTGGTTTTACTGGGATTCGAACTCACAACTGGCCGGTTATTAAGTTCGAGAAGTTGAGTCTTTCGCTGTGGTCATGGCAAAGCTGGACCATGTGGGCCACCTGCGGGAAATTTAAATAAACGCAAAAAAAAATAGCCATAGTAAAATAGACTACGTTACGTCACAAATTAATGTAACCATTGGAAATTTTAGAGGTCGTAGTAATTTTTGCTGTGTTTATTTGAATTTCCGGTAGGTGGCCAACATGGTCCCACTTTACCATGAAACCATAACATTTAAAAAAAACAATTTCTCCGCACAATTAGGAGTCAAACGAAATGAAAATAAAAATTATAAGACAAAGATTTTACTGAAATTTCACAAATTTCATTTAACGTCTAATTGATGTCAACTGTAAAAAATTTTTCTAAAAATCTAGATCTCTAGATCATCTAGATCTTTTTAAAAATTAATTAACAAAATTTAAATACGACCATGACAGTTCGTTATTGGATAATTTTATAAAATGGGGGCACTGTCTGAGAATGCTTTTAAAACGCTCGCGAATGTCGGGGTGCGGTCACGTTTTTTTTTTTTTACGGCTAGTATACTAATTAATTGATTCGATTTAATGATTTTGTTTTAAGATTTATTATATTGAGATATTTAATAATAAATTCTAATTGTTATTATTATTATTATTTAAATGACAGTCTCTTGAGTATACTAATTAAATTACTAATTAAATAAACGATATGAAGAGGGTACTTTGGATAGATTAAATAATTAATAATGTAAGACTGTCAATAATTGCGTCCATCGATGTCATTTAGGATATGCAATTTTTAAACACGCGTTGTTTATACCTATGTGATTTTTGAACAATTAATATTGTAAATGATTCCTAAATCGGGTTAAAATTTTTTTGTGTGAACTGAATTATTAATTGGATAGAAATAAAATTTAAAAATTAAAGAAACGAAATTTTTAAAGATAAATTTATATCATAATTTTGTCAGCATAAAAAAATAATTATTTTATAAAATAATTTATTCAACGAATCAATTTTTTGATGATTAAAAGAAAGACGTAATTTTTAATTTGAATTTAAAAAAATAAAAATGACGATTTGAGAATCATTGACAATTATATAATAAATAAATAAATAAATAAATAAATAAAAAATATATCGATACCCAGCACCGGGACTGGCTAAGACGCAAAATAAATAAAAATATTTTATATTAAAATAAAATATTTATCAGGACAATTTAAAAATTGTCGGTCTTCTTAAATCTTGTCTTTATCAAACAATCTAATTAATTATAAATATTTAAATTGATAAATAAAATAACGAATCATCTTAAATTTTTTTATCAACGAACCTAATTAAGTGCTTCATAAATAAGGTAGTGTCTTTCTTAATTAAAAAAAAAAAATTAATATTTTAAATCATACACGACACTTAACACTTACACACGTTTATTTTTACTTTGAGAGTGTAATAAAAAAAAAAATATTCAGATATAATCATATATGATCATGCTTTAACGTCACTCATTACCATATATGATCATATATGTCCATGTGTGGTCTGGTCCAATTCATAGGTGATCAGATATAATAATACATGATCATTTATATTAAAGCCTGATCAGGTTTACTCAATCTGTGATCAGATATTATCACATATGATGTCAGATATAATCATGCCCGATGATACACATTCATATCCAATTTTGCGTAACACCAGATACCATCATGAATAGTATCAGATATGATCATATATGATGATACATCTTTATATCTGATTATATGTAATACCGGATATGATCATATATGATATCAAGTATGATCATATATGCTATCAAGTATGATCATATATGGTATCAGATATGATCATATATGCTATCAAGTATGATCATATATGATATCAGATATGACCATATATGATATTAGATATGAACATATATGATGTCAAATAGAATCATGCATGATGACATTTATATCTGATTATACGTAATATCGGATATGATAATGCATAATATCAGATATGATCACATATGATGTCAGATAAAATTATGTGTAATGATACACATTTATATTTGATTATGCGTGATATCTGAAATTATCATGCATGGTATCAGATATAATCATGCATGATGATATATGTCTATGTCTTATTAAGTTTAATTCGTACGTGATCATATATGATCATTCATGATATCCGATATATGTATGCATGATGTCATAAAATCATATCTGATCAAGCCCATATTCATACATAATCATATGAATTCATGTTTGATCATGCATGATAACGTATATGGGAATATATGATATATATAATTATATCTGAGTATTTTTTCTCCCGTAGTTTACAATATAATAAATTAGAATTTATTTAAATTAAAACCAAAAAAAAAATAAATGAATAAAATTGATGGAATTATAAATGAATATATTTATAGTCAGATTATAGTCTTTTTTCTATGTATTTTTCTACTCTCTGTTTTATATTTATCTACCATTTAGTATTAATTAATTTTAATAAACAAATCCAAAGAATGAATTTAATATTTTAAGTCAGTAAAATTTTTTCAATTTTTAAAATTAAAATCGTTGAGATAAAATTATAAAAATTTAATGAGTTCTTCCTTCATTAGTAAAACAATATAATTATACATTTATCATTCATATTATATATTATTAAATAAATAATAACATAATTGACAAAGTATAAAGTACACATGACACATAATCACGCGCGCAAATAAATAAAAGAAAAATAATAATTATAAATAAATAAATTAACAAAGAACAAAATAATTAAATATATTTTTTATTGTAAAATATTAACGAGTTTTTTTTTAATTAAAATTTTTTTTAGACGGAACAATAAATTATACATAAATATATATTATAATATTAATTTTTATTAAATGAGCGGTTCAGTCGGTCCGATAATCAATCTCGCACTTAAAGCTTTTAACTCTTTTATTAAATAAATAAATAACTCTATCAAAAAAATTCATATGGAAATCCAGCTCATATTAAATTCCTACATGTCGTTTTCGGATTGATTCCCATATGGTTTCCTATACAAATTTTAAATAGATTCCTCTGTAGATTCTTACATGAATACCCATCATGGGAATCCGGATATCAAAGTTCCTGTATATATTTTTTGTATGGGAATCTTGGTACCCATAGTTTCCCATACGGATTTCCTATATGAGGATTTAGGTATCCATATTCTCCTACATGGGTTCCTATATAAATTCGTACTCTGATCCCAATGTTAATCCCCACGGAACCTCATGTAAATCCATAGTTTCCTATTTGAAATTCCTATATGGGGATCCAGGTATCCATTGTTTTCTATATGAATTTCATGTATGGGAATCCAGGTACCAACAGTTTCCCATATGGAAAACTATGGATACCTGGAACCCCATATATAGGAATTCAGGTATCCATAGTTTCTCATATAGCTCCCATATATGGGAATTCAGGTACCCATACTTTTCTATGGGGATTTCATGTATGGGAATCCAGGTATCCATAGCTTCTCATATGGATTTCATGTATGGGAATTCAGGTATCCATAGTTTCCCATATGAATTCCATAAATAGGCATTGCGGTACCCATAGTTTCTCATATAGCTTTCATATATGGGAATTTAAGTATCCATAGTTTCATAAGAGGGAATTCAGGTATCTATAGTTCCATATATGGGAATTCAGGTATCCATACATAATTTTCCATGGATCTTCATGTAAACCCATAGTTTCCTATATGGATTTCTATAGATTCTCATGCAATCTTACATGAATTTTTTTGATAGGGAAGTAAATGAATGAAGAAAATAGCGGAAAAATATAGACCCAATATGTGGTTTTAATAGTGACTCTTATTCTTATTTTTATTAATATTTTGTGTAAATAATATTAATATATTACGACGTTTGAGTTTCATACGATCTTTACTTTTTTAAATTTAATGCAAACAATATTTTTAAAAATAAATTTCTGAGTGTAAATAATTTTGAAATATTTAATTAAAAAAATTAATGCCGAGCACTAGTTTGGAATTTGAATATGCACCAATTAATTAGTTTTGAAATTTCGACTGATAAAAAAATAATTTACTAAATATAATTATTATAGATATTTAAAATTGAACTATTTAATTTTTAGATATTGTTATTATTATTACATATTGTATTATATTATTGATATTGTGGTTATTTGAAAATACTAATGATGTTTCGTTGATGGTTACGCTTTGATGTTAAATATATATATATATATATATATAATAAATTTGCGTATTTATTAAAAATAAAAAATGGTAATTTTAATAAATAAATAAAAGAGTCATTGTTATATTGGTGATAAATAAAAATTTATTTGAATCTTCCATTATTGTGTTAATTAATTTTTTTTTTTAATTAATTAATAAATAAATATGAAGCTCATAACTACATTGTAAAAAATTTCCGGAGTGGATTTCCGGAGGGGAGTTTATTTTAATATTAAAACTCCGATTTGAAGTAAATGCGAATTCAAATAAAATCCCGGTCACTCTGAAATCTCTGCGCTGATAAAACAAACTCTTTTTTACTTCGTATATGAAATGATTTTCTTTTACCCCGGATTTTTGAATGAATTCACAGTTAAATTACTCCGAATTCACTCCTGATTTTTTACAGTGTAAAGTATACGAGTATTTATTAGAGAAACAAATAATTAATGTTAAGTATTTAATTAAAATTGTATTAAAAAGTTGATGGAGTGGTGGTAAAATTCATTAATTACCAAGGTAATGTCTTTTGGAAGTTGGTAACGCAACCGCCAAAACCACAAGTGCGTTATTGTTGGTTTTGTAATATACAACACAGAGGCAACACAGACCGGCAATTATAATTTTATTCGTATTCTAAATGAGAGATTTTACAAGACCACAATTAGGATCAAAGCAACCGATCCCGCTAAAAATTTTCATTATCTTAAAAATGATTAAATTCAATTACTAGAATTAAAATTTTTAAGGCTGATTTGAAATTTCAAAAATTTTGGAGTAGACCGAATTACCCCAGATCTCCGTATTACCTCGTTGTAATTTTTATAATAAATTTTTTGGGATCCATTTTACCCCGCCCCCCTTATATATGTATATATATATATATGATATTAATAAAATAAAGTTTTCTTAAAATAAAATTAATATAATTTTAATATTGCGACCTTGCGCACAAAAAAATTCATACACGTGGGATAAAAATCTGATGCACCTGTGATGACAATCAGCGTAAGAAATATAAGAATATAAACAATATGTATATTTACATATACGTCAACGTAATCGCGAAGAAAATTAAATATTATACAAAAAAAAATTTTTTTTTTCTTAAGTAAAATATGAATTTAATTTTTAGTCAAATTTAAATATCATTCAAAAAGTGACATATATAGAGATATATGTCTACAATAATTACCACCATAAAAGGAGTAAATATTAATTACATCAATTAATGAAAAATTATTTCTGCCATCTATTGATTTACTTAGAAACTATCGTCCTTGACTCTCTTTGGGATTTTTTCTTTTACCTCTCACTGCCATATATCTAATTCATACATATATACGTATATATAACGTTAACTTAAACTAGCATTTAACTCTGACACTGAACTACTTCCACTCATAATATATTTTTAAAAATACACGTGCTCTTTTAATTAATACAAATGTTTCGTTATCATTTTCAAATAATCTTCAGTCTCGATATGTAATTACTAATTATAATTACAAATAAAATCTTATCAGTTTAAAAGATTATTAAAGTGTCCCTATAAACAATTAATACAAGTACAAGTTAATTATACTTTTCCCTCCTTCAATAACTCCAATAATTAAATAATAAATTAACACAATAATTAATTAGTGAATTAATCAACACATTTTTTCTAAATTTATTTATTTCTACTTTTTTCATTTATAAATACGTATAAAGTATTTTTATACATTTTTTAAATTATCAACAGTCATCATACATTTTATAATTATTTACAATTATCATCACGCTCATAAAATGCTCACACTCAGTCTTCTCACTATTAAATTATATTTATTTATTAATTGTTATAAATTAATAACTTAAAATATTTACATTCAATTAATTATTAATTTTTAAATAATAATAACAGTATAATTATATTTATTAATTAACAGTCGTTAATCT
This sequence comes from Microplitis deprimator, assembly GCA_964016945.1. NCBI lineage: Eukaryota > Metazoa > Arthropoda > Insecta > Hymenoptera > Braconidae > Microplitis > Microplitis deprimator. The sequence goes on along the minus strand of OZ024709.1, from coordinate 3,046,392 downwards.
AATGATTTTTTTTTTCGTTTCTTGAAAATTAAATTGATTTTTAATTTTTATCGATCGATAATCTCGAGATTTAAATATATCCGAGTTCTTAATCAATGTAATGTAATTCATATATATATACATATATATGTAAAGATATGAATGTAATGCAATAATTGATGTAGACCACGACCAAGACCAAGTGTTAGATCTTGATACCATAGAGTTCACTCAGGTCAATTTATGGTCAATTGAAGATAATTGGTCTCGATGTTTTGTGCCCATAGTTTGACATATTCATAAAGGTCAATAAAGTTACTTATTCACTGTTAGGCCGACTATTAATGTTACGATAACACTTTAAATCTATTATTTTACATTTTTTATGTAACTCATGCCGAAGAACATGCCGCTAATTGGCTAACGTCAGCTTCGTAAAATTTTGGATTAAAATGCAATCATTTCTGATTGGTCAAAAGTGTGATTTAATGTATGTTAAATCACTCGTTTTTATATTAGCCATTGAATTTTGGTGAAATGGGCGGAGTTTATCCGCAATGAATAATTCGAGTCTAAAAAAATCCATAGAAAATCTATCGAAAATTCCATAGAAAATCAGGATCGCCGTCGAAAAAAATCAATAGAAATTCTTGAATTACAAATTTTCTTTTTGATTTAAGATTTACGGTCCGTAAGAATAAAAGTCAATCTGTATCATTGGGATTCGGGCTATTGATTATCTGGATTATCGGGAATCTGTTAATTAAACAAATGGAAATCTGGATCTTTAGGATTTGAATCATCGTAATCTGGTGAATAGTATCCATTTTTATAAAGTATAAATGTTTTAAATAAAAATAAACTAATTTATTTTTAAAACTCAGACTGTATGATCCGGACTTTAGACATTTAACGGAATTTTTCTTCGTGCATTCATTACATAATCTATTGTATACTTCTAGTGACATCGAGTATAATACCGATTCTACTAGATGTATAAGTCACTATTAAAACCGGTTATATATATTTTTTTTTTTTTTCGCTGTTGTTTGAATGATCAAAATGAGGCTAGCGGACGGAAATTAGAACACTTGTATATGAACATAAAATATTTAAATATTTCCATGTAAAAAATTTTCAGAAAATGTTCCGCGTGAACTCACTAGTTTTGGACGAACCGCAATTTTGAATTAATTTTTTATTAATTAAAAAAAAAATAATAATAATTAAAGTCGATTTAGTGTTTTTTTTTTTTAATCGGAACATTTAAAGAACTTCATTTTTTTTTTAATAAAAAACTAAATTGCAACATTTATTGTTTTCACAAAACGCACGCACTCAATTTAAATATTATAACGTTTATTTGTGATATATTTATTAGATATTTAATTATATTTTTAATTAATTAATTACCTTAAATTCGCGTTTTAATTTGTTATTATTCTCTACATATTTTTAGCCCTCGAAATTATGTCGAAATACTAAACACTTTTCTAGGGGCGCGATTTTGAAACTTCAAAAATTTTCAAAGGAAATTTAATTTTCTTCAACCTTTCGAAAATTTAAATAAAAATTTTCATTTCACTAAATATTAAAAATTATTTACAATAAAAATTATCTCAGAGAATTGGAGATGAGCCCAAAATAAAATTCCTGGAGATATTAAAAATTTATCAGACCTAAAAATAATCAGGAAACTTAAACTCTGTAATGACTACTGAACAAAATGACCCGGGTCGAAAAATTTGATCCGATATTAGTCTAATTAGACCGTATTTGGATTAATTGGTCCATATTTGAATTTTTATAAAAATTTTATGCTGTTTTTGATCTACAGACAACCAAAATCAGACTAAAAATTATTGAAAACAAGTCGGAAAATTGTCTAAATAAATAAAAGTACCGAAAAAAAAGATTTCTTGCCCCAAAAAAATTTTTGCATCGAGAATTGAAAAAAAAAAAATTTCTTGAGGCGAGAAAAATTTTTTTTAACAAGAAAAAAATTTCTTGTATCAAAAAATCCTTTTTTTTCTGTGTACGGGCAAAACTCAATTAAATTTCACGTTAATTAAAAAAAAATTTAATTAGAAATAACTTAAAATTCAAATTTCGTTTAAAACAGACCGCGTTTTCCGACCCGAGGAACCAATTGATAAAAAAAAAACTAATGACGGCCTAAATTAATTATCTAGCGAATACAAAAGCAAATAAAAACTATTCAGACAAGATCCACACGTTGGTAAAACCATATGTAGTACGTTATCCATCTCGAAAGCTGGTACATCAAACGAGATGTACTCGTGCGGGAGTTGGTGATGGAGGTGGAGGTGGTCCAAGAATAGTATTCAAACTTAAGCTCGAGTATCTCGGCGCCTCGTCCATTAAAGTTGCTTGTTCGTAAGTAGGTGGTAGATCATCACGTGCAGAAAGCTTCAAGAATCTCCGTTCCTGACGACGTTCATCCAGAGCACGCAGAACGATAACCGCCGGGCCGAGGACCAGCATGACAGCACCCACTGCGACCATAGCAACTGCTGCAGCAGCACCACCGCCACTCAAATGCGACAATCTTAATCTTCTCCTCGTTTCCCACATGCTCGGTTTCGCGGTTGACGTTTGCACAACAGTTTTATTCGTTTCTTTTTTCTCATCATCTTCCGACAAAGATGAAAAATTACGAGATCGCTTAAATGTGTCTTCGTACACTGGAATTATTTCTGACTGCCTTTCACTGCTAGAATTCATCATGGGTAAAATTAATTTCATGGAAGAGTCTTTGATGTCAGTTGAACTTTTAAATTTATCGGCATCTCCATGAGATTCAAATTCGGAAAAATTTGTTTTAGAGGTTTTTTTAACTCCCGGTTTTTTTGAATCTGTTAATTTATCTTTTGATGAATCCAAACTCTCTAGAACACGTGGCCCGTCTTTATCTTCATCGAATTCAATTGGTAAATTTTTTTCTTTAAGATCGTTGAGATTTTTTTGATTTATTTTTTCTAACTTGTGGGCCATTGACTTTGCATCAAAAATTTTCGAGCTGCCAGATGATGATTTTGGTAACTCTTCAGATGATGGATACGGTTTTGAATTTTCTACTATTGATATTACTGATAAATCTTTGTCGATTGAATTATAACCAGCTGTGTTGATAGATGTCGTCTAAAATAAATTTAATCATAATATTAGTTTTATTTATTTTATTTTATTCATATTTATAATTTATTGTTTGTTGTTTCAATGCAAGTAAACCGGGACAAAATTAAAACTTCAAGTATAATTAAGGACGATATTATTTTTATTAGTCTATGAAATATTTTTTTTAATTTTAAATTTTTTGTAAAATCAAATTTTTCAAATCCAAATTTGAACTTCATTATTTTGGGCAACAAAATTTATTTTGAAATTTTTCTTTTTAACAAAAAAATTTACGAATGAAATTTAAATTTTTTAAATAAAATTTCTCATCTGTCGGCAAACAAAAAATTCGATTTCAAAATTTTGATTTTTTTTTTTTTTAAATATTTCAGACACTGAGTTACCAAAAAATTTTTATAGTAATTAATTTTTGAATTAATTAATTATTAAAATTAAAATCAAAATATTTTATGCTCATAAATTTTTTTTTCTCATCCTCAATAATTCCAATAAAAAAAAATTAATTTAAAAAAAAACGTAAATTAATTTCTGTAATTTTCAGTCTGAATTTGCGGTTTAAAAAAAAAGCAGAAGTAAAATTTTCAATGGATTAAAATAAATAAAAATGAAGATGCATTTTTTGATAATTAAAAAAAAAACTTACTTGAGTAATATTTCGCATCTCGGAGCCTTTTTGCAAAGATGACACGCCTTTCTGTAGAAGTACAATGCCAACGGCACTCCAGGCTGCCAATTGAAGGATCACCACAGCCCTCGAGGCCCATTTGTTTGTTCCTGAGGTCATGGTCATCCTCAATATAATAATACTATTTAACTCCACTCACAATGACTATTTAATAAACCACTTAGTCATTATTACACACATCGCAAATTCACTACCATCCTTCTTTCCCCACTATTATTATATTTTTTATTTTTTTATTCTTCCGTATCTTTATCTACAGACTTATTTTACTTCACTTATTCTTCGGCTGACTTGCGTTGCATTCAAAATATTTTTGCCTGAAAAAAAAAAAATTTGCAAGTATTATCTATTGACCTCTTTCATAACCATAACAATACAAATTTATTCTTTTATCCTTCTCCGACTCAAAAAAAAAAAAAAAAAAAAAAAAAAAAAAAAATTATTGTAAATATTTTATTAAATTCATCAACTAATTTTATAATTTTAAAAAATAACTCAAGACAATAAATATAATTTTACAAAATTATATATATTTATTTATTATGTATATATTTTTTTTTTAATTTCCTGACAAAACATTTCCGTAAACATGCAATTATTACTGTATATACAAAAACAATAAATGTCCGGTGTTCAGTACAAAAAAAAATTGTCACACTTAATGATATATATACATATATATTTATATAGACATTGTAAAAAATCAGGAGTAAATTTGAAGTAATTATGGATTTTATTTAAATCCAAATTCACTTCACTCAGAGTTTCGGAGTCAAAAAAAATTCTCTTCAAAAACGGAGTAAATAAAAAATTTATTTTTTCAGTGGAGTGATTTCGGAGTAATCTGAATTTTACTTGAATTCGCATTTACTCTGTTTCGAAATTTCAATATTAATATAAACTCCGTTTAGAAATGAATTTAACTCCAAAATGGAGTTTTGATATTCAAATAAACTCAACTTAGGAGTCAATTTCACCTTGAACCGGAGTTTAAATACTAAAAAGAACTCCCATTCGGAGTAAATTTTATTCCGAGGAGATTAAATGAATTAAATAATAAATAGTCATCCACTTCGGATTTAATCTGTAAATTTTTTCCAATCTCTAATTGCAGGTCAGTAAAATATAAAAAAATTGTCTATAGTTTATTACTGTAACTGTTGATTCGTATGTTTGCTAATATTCGTTTATCAGTAACTTATATATTAAGTAACATGGCATATGTGCAGCAAAATGGAAACGTATGTAATCGTGTCCTCGCGTGTCTGCCCGATGCGATCGGCTGGAGACAAAAGTTTCGCTCTATTTAACGATACCGTGTTCTTATTTTTTTCTTGCTCTTCAACTTATTCATTTAATATCAATATTTATGAATGAATTTTTTTTTTTATCAACTCAAATTTAATCAGTGAAAAAAAAAAAAATTACATGATATTTAATTGACAGATTGAATTTAATTATTAAATATATTTTTTAATTATTTCGCGCCTAATTTTGAAAAATATTCGCGCGGTTATTCTTGAAAATTATTTTACTCTGAATAATTTATAATTACTTTTATTAATTACGGACATTTGTAATAATAAGTTATAATTAATTATTATGTAATTGTGCAAAAAACAAACAAGAATTATAATAATTTTTTTTTTTTAATAAAAAAAATTATCGTCCATTGATCCGTTGCTCTACAAATAATTTATTTTATGAAATTTAAAAATATCCAACATTCAAATTTTCAAATCTGTCTGAGTTCAATCCTCACTTTTTGTTTAAAATTCGCGGCACTTTTTAGTAAAACCCAAAAATTTTTATTGTCGTTTCTTTCACTCGATATATTAAAAAAAAAAAACAAAATTCACTGCCGAAAAAAAAATTCGATGTATTTTCCTTCAAGGATTCAAAAAATACCGTCACAAAAATCGCCAATTTTAATTAATTTAATTCATTACGAGTTTTAATGATAATAAAAATTAATCGAGTGTAAAAAAAATTAATAAAATATTCAAAATTTCAGTCGCGGACCCAGAGATTTTTTTTCACAATCAAGTTACTGATTTAATTTAAAAGTTATTAAATAAATTTACTTTTAATTAACACATGCAGATAATGACCGCGGATTCTTATCATTGAATCAGAATTTTAATAAATTTAAAATAATTTTTTATTCAAAAATCAACTGTCAAAAAATAATAATCGATACTCAAGGTCTACTGTCAATAAATAGCAATATTTACAAACGTAAAAACTAATAAATTTAATTGATAATAATTATATTTATATTTACATTAATAATCTTTATCAGCACCTTGCACACGTGCATACAAGCATGTATATAAAATCGAGTATAAGTACCGCCACTTAGTACATTTAAAACCGACCTTCAACATTGATTAGCATTTGTCATTGATCTTGATTAATTAACATCTTTTAGCATTTAATTAATTTCCTTATTCTCAAATTATTCTGTTTATTAATTTTTAAAATTTTTTAAATATATTTTTAAAAAACTTCTATTTAAATGTTAATATTTACGTACGTACTTTTATATGAAAAAAAAAAACTAACACGAAATACGAAACTTGAATAAATCAACAACTAAATATATTATTTCAATACGTCACTGACTAGATGTCATAAATTTTTTTTTAAAAAAACAACTTGTATTTGAAACTAAAAAAAATTGTGGAATTATTTTTTTTTTAATTAAAAAAAAAAAAATTCAAATTTATTTTGAAAACCGCCTGCGTCAGTAGTACAAGGAAGTTGCGCTCATACTGACTTGTATTGCGAAGTAAAGAGTGAGCAGCGCCCCGAGTAGTGACTCATATGTCCCCTCTTAAAAAAAAATTTTCTCTCACTCTTTTTCATGTCTTACTATAACTTTCTTTACTACTTGCACCACTTTATGGGGTTTCACCCTTAAATAATTTGAATTAATACAGAAACTCACTTTACGTAAGCGACAAAAAAATATTGATTTTACACACATGTCACTTTTTATTATTATTTGTCATCAATAATTTATTTTTTCGGAGTGAACGCCTATTAAATATACACGTAGTTTGTTTTTTTTTTTTTTTAATCTCCTTAGTCAATTTTACCCCAAAGAATTTTATTTATGTCATTCATTAAAAAATTAAGTCAAATACGATATGTAAAAAATTATCGATATTTAAATGTCATGTTTGTATAAAAAATTTTTTTTAGTTAATTAGAAATTTATCTAAATATTGAACTCTGTAATTAGAATTAATAAAAATTTTAATCTACAGTTACTCCGAAATTATTCCACTGATAAAATAAAAACGCGGTAATTTTTTTTTTCAAATTTTCCGCCTGATTTTTCAAAATAATGATAATATTACACTGCAAAAAAAACCGGGGTAATTCCAGGTGTAGGTGTTTAAATTTTCGGTGTTAAATTTCAACCACAAGCGGTGTAAATATTTCGTACCGGTGTTTAAAAAATTTCCCGGTGTTAAAATATTTTTCTGTTTAAAATATATAAATTTGTGAATATTTTTACTCCGATCACGAAATTTAAAAAGTATTTTTATTAATTAATTAAATAATTGTTTATTAAAATGCTGGGAGTAAAAATATGTAATTTTTAATAAATTACGTATAACATAAATAATTATTTAAATAAGTCCATAGCAAAATTGAAATTTCCCCAAATACTATTCATTAAATTTTTATATTTTTTTAAATGAAATTCATTTTTTTTATAATTTCTATAAGTGGAATTTTTTTACACCGATTTAACACCTTTGTTATTTAATTTCAACACCGCGTGGTGTTAAATTGAGTCCATTTTTAACTCGGCTCTTTCTACAATATATCAATCGATATATTTTTTTAAAATAAAATGTAAAAAAAATAATATTGTCGTAGGTCAATAAATAAAAAAAAAACATATACATTTATATATATTTACATAAATAATGATAATTATTACTTACCAATTAATCATATTATCATATATACACGTGATTGATTACATTATGATACGTGGTATTGATAAAATTTTATCTACAATACCTTCTTCAAATTCCAAAATAATATATACATATATGTGTGTATTTAGTCACAAATATAATTATAAATTGTCTTATCACAACTAATGACAAAAAAACTATGTTACGATAGTAATAAAATAAAAAAAGTGGTTGGAGTTAATTACTAATTAGGACAGTTTTCGAGGTCAATATCGGAAAATGTTTGAAAAAATATAAAAAAGTTTTAATTGTTAATACGATAAAAAATGAATTTAGGTCATAAAAAAATAATAATTTACGAGTGAATTGTAATAACGACAATGAAAAATAAAGAATGAATAATGTAATTTATGTAGATATATATTGTATTGATACGGTAAAAGTACATGAACATCTCTTGTCGTTCGTACAACCTTGTTATCAGTTAATACTTATTGTGCATAGCATAATATATATGTATATAAATTTAATAAACATAATAAATCTATATAAATTTTTACAGCGCTGATGATCAAACATAATAATAAACACAAGGTTTTTTCTCATTCGAATCGACGAATGTATGAGAAAGTGATACTGATATTCAATAGTTTATTTTATATATATTTTTATGTAGGTGTATATATATGTGTAAATATGTCTGGATGTGTGGATGCATATATGGTTTGAGTGAAGGAGAAGAAAATGAGTGATATACTCACTTAAGAGGCTATAGCCTTGAGTAAACTGTTAGAGTTACGATCGTTATTTTTGAGGGGAGTCTAGTGCATCATCGATCCACTAACAAAACCAGTAAAACCGAGTTACTGTTTACCAATATAACATTTTTATTTATTTTATCTTTCTTTATTTCAGATCTTACGTTTTTTACAGCAGCAATAATCCTGGAGTTGTGAATAAAATTCAAAAATTTATTTTTTCCCGCGGTCTTTTTTTTTTAAATATTAACTTGAGAAAAAAAAATATCATAATTTTTTTTTTGTAGGAAATTTAAAGAGCTACAAAAAATATTGAGATGACTTTTCTCATATTTTTGATATTTAAGCCGTCATATTTATTTTAAAGCTATGGCTTAATTTGGTTGAAAAAAATTTTAATTTCTGAGTTTTGAAAATTCTGGAGCTTTAAATATTGATTTTGGAAAAAAAGTCATGAAGACTTTTTTGTACAAAATTTAAAGAGCTACAAAAAATACAGAGGTGACTTTTCTCATATTTTTGATATTTAAGGCGATATATTTATTTTAAAGCTATGGCTTAATTTAGATAAAAATTAAAAATTTTTTACTTTTAAAAATCCAGGAGTAGGGCTTCAAATTTTGATTTTGGAAAAAAAGTCATCAGAACATTTTTGTAGAGAATTTAAAGAGCTACAAAAAATATTTGGATAATTTTTTGATATTTTTAAAATTTAAGCTTTGATTTTAAGAACTCTTATTTTTACTATGCTCTTAAAAGTTATTTTCCAATTTCCTTGAGAAACCATACACACAAAAGTTTCATCTCCTGCGAATTCAATAAAAAAATATAGCGATATACCTGATATATATTAACTAAAGGAAATTAAACTTTAATTTCGCTCTTACAAGTATTCATTTTATTTCAACAAAAAAGCACTGCCGGAAAAATCGCAGATAGCCTTCGGAAAAAAACTTTCTTTGTAGCTCCTCTAATTTCTTTTTACTCATTATTATTTTTATTATTACTATCTATATTTTTTCCCTTTTATATTATAACCTTCTGTCTACAACCCTCAGGGTTTTTGCTCAAGAGACTAAAAAAGTTTTCTACTGCAGAGTAATTGAGCACGCCTTCAATTAGAGTTTGCGTAAATTTTTTACTTGTTAGTAACCAAAAAGTTCGAGGTTCAAAAATAACTGAAACCTTTTTATATCCATACATACATATATATGTGTATGTGTATATATTTTACTGTGACCCTCAACGTTGATCACAACGAGAATAGGAAGAAAGATAGTGAATCTTAGTGTGTTAACCCCTGCCTCTTATTTCTGGTCGCGTGCCAATAAATATATGACCCTTCTATGAGTCACTTACCAAATGTGCTCATATGCTTCAAATTAACATCTATCAGCCTCTACTTTCTATAAGCAATTTATAATAATAAATAAAAATAAAAAAAAAAAAAAAAAAAACAAATTGTTTGTTATTCGAAACAAATAAACTTGACATTTTTCGCGCCAAAAAAATTCGTTCTAATAATGCGCCAAAAAAGTTCATAATCAAAAATTCAAAATTTGGAACAGTTCTGTACTTTGAGTTTAACATTTTTGGAATTTCAAAATAATTAGAAGTGTAAAAAATTTGTAACTACTGTGGACTTTTCTTGGTTTTTTTTTTTTTTAATTTTTTAAATAAAATTGATTTGAATTAATAATTTTTGAGTTAATAAAAAGTTCATAATTGATTCCAATCACTTTTTTTTTGGACTATTTTTGAACAAGTCAAAAACTGAAAAAAACTGACCTCAAAAAATTCAGAATTTTCTCAAAATTTGAAGCTCTGTTATGAAAATTTTTGAACATTTAAATTTACAATTTAAGGTTTAAAAATAAAACACTCGCATCGATCGAAATCTATAACGAAGGTTATATTATTTAGTTTAAATGATTGCGTGCGTGATTTAATTTTCGCTTTCTTTCGATCATACACATAGCAGCTTATTTATTATATTGCTTACGAGGTAAAGATATACCTTGAGCACTGCAAGTGTGAGATCAGATCGTACATTTAAAATTTTCAAAATATTTAAAATCTTAAACAGCTTAAACCGGCAGTAACTTAGACTTTATTCAACCATGTACTGTGTTATATATCTTTGAATATATTATTAGTGATAAGAAAGTATAAAGGCCAAATTTAAAGGCCATATTTAATTAACAATTCATTATTTTATTTATTTAATTACTGCACTGAGAAAAAAAACTTGTAACAATAATATTTTTTCAAGTTCACAGAAAAAATAATTTTTTTGACAGAAGAAAATCGAAATTTATTTCGACTATTTCGTAAAAAAGTAGATCAGCAAATTTTCAGCTGAACGATTTATTTGAATAAGAAAATTATTTTGAATTAAATTTTCAAATTTTTTCACCAAAAATATATCAGATTGAAAATTTTCAATAGGATAATTTCCTGTGGTAAAAAATACGATTCTAAAAGTTTTTTTTTTCTCAGTGTGAATCATAATATTTTATAGTATATATGTATGTTTGAATTAAAATGAATAATTTTGAATTATTTAATTAGCTGTGTCTATTGTTTATTGTTCGAGTTGATATTCTACTCTGAAAAAAGAGTCAGCGGTTTTAAAACCAACCGAGTGTTAACGATTCACCCACAATCTGCTGCAAGACTGATTGTAAGATAATCAAATGATTACTGACGCGTTAAAGGACAAATTCAGTGTCAAACAGCTGAACTTTTAGTCATTAGATAATTAATCTACTATCGGAAATGATCATACCGGAAAGCCTTCGATATTTACTTTTTTCCTTTTTGATTTTTTTTTATTATTTGCTGCTTTTATTTACTCATCCGATCAATAAATTAGCGAGGTCATTATTATCTGATTGAATTACATTTTTTTTTTTTTACTAATAGTTTTATCATTTATGTAATTACACAGAAAAAAATACTTTCGCTCAAGAATATTTTGCAATCTACAGAAAAGCCAAAATTTTCTCAGTTCAAAAAAATTTTCTTTTATTTTACGCAGCAAAATTTTGACTCTCTGGATTGAAAAAAATATTTTTAGACAAAAGTTTTCCTTTTTCTGTGTAACTGATTGTTAATAAAAAAAAAAAAATCTTGAAATTTAAATCTGAGCCTCATATTTTTATAAAATTTTACTAAAAGTTTATAATTTTCAAAAATTTTAAATTCAAAAAAACCGACTAGAAAAATTTTTCATAATATAGTTTTATATATCGAGTATTGCTGAAAATTTTTCGAAATTATTTACCACACGGTATTTAACAATTTTATTTTTTTTTATTTTAGACCTTTGCCGTTAGGATTTAAAATTATGGATTAAATATAAAAAAAAATCAAACATGAGATTGCGATTTCTAGCCTACCTTAAATTAATAATTATCATATATTTGATTGGATTATTTATTTTTATCCATACGTAATCTAAATCCTCTAACAAGGATATTCTGTCGTAATTTGACGCTCACGCATAAATATAACAGACTTATAGAACGCCCGATAAACAAGTTACTTAAATAAAAAAATATTATAAACTAGTTTAATATAAAATATATTTTTCAGTGAGTCATACACTGAATTCTAATAACATAACACTTCCGGAGTAATAAGAGAGGCCTCGAATTAACGGCATCTAATATTATTAATGATTCAGTGTCTCAAACTACCAGGGTATTAGTGTTATGGCTTAGAAGAATTAAGTTACTAACAATGACTGTATAATATAATAACATAATATCAATTATAACAACGTTCTTATTAGTTGCTTACAATTTTAATTTATGTAACTCAAGGATATTCATTTTTACACACCAACAAATTAATGGGAATTTTTGTCATCCGTAACTTTTAATATTTTTTATGACTTGAAAAATTGGGAGTAAATTCGGAGTAATTATGGATTTTATTTAAATCCAAATTCACTTGGAGTTCCGGAGTAAAAAGATGACTCCGCATTAACTCCGAGAATTTGTAAAGGTGTAAAGTTTTGGAGTAAAAAAAAAAGCAAATTTGACGCATTCACTTCGGATCTAATCCGGACTTATTCTGAGTTTTAAAAAAAATTATCAGAAAATAGGGAATCAACTCTTATAAATTTTCGCGGTCAAATTTAAAATTTTGAATTTTAAAAAATAAATAAAATAAATTCATAAATAAATCATAAGTAAACTTCCGGTCTACTTACCGTTTCCCATTGAGACATTCGCAAATATCATCACAAGTACGACAGTAAAAAAAATTACGGAGGTATGCAATAATTGATTCAAGTCTCGCATCTGATTGTTTCGTACCAGGTGCAAACCAGGTGTGAACGGATGTAAATTCTTTTTCTTTCTCTTTCTCTTTTTTTGCTTCATTCATTTGTACTCAGTAATACGCACACTATTTGCCAATCATCTGATCTCACTTCTCACTCAGAGCATCCATCTTTCGAATTTTTTCAAAACTTCATATTCAGTATTCTAGTCAACCCGGCGATATAATTACAGTTTGCTAGTGTCCATGCACACAAATCGATTGACTAATCGGTACATCAATTAGTCACGTTGCATTTCAATCCCATAGTGAATATCCACAGGTGCAATAGCCGTTTAGTAAAATAAAAAAATGATTTAACATCTGGATTAAAGTTATGATTTGTGATAAAGTATATGGGGGGGGGGGGGGGGTATTTGAGTAAATAGTAAGTTTTTGGGGACTCAAATACTTCAAATATTTTTTTTTTAATGATATTCAAAGTAAATAGAAAAAATTTTCAGCTGTTAAAAAAAAAATTTTCATTTTGCGCGGGAAAAATAATACCCCATTTAAATTCAAAAATTATTAAAAGTTAATTAAATTTCAAAATTATAAATATTTTCGTTTTCAAAAATCAAAATTTTTTGAAAACGGTGACAAAAAAAATTCAAAATAATTCTCAATTATATTTACTAAAATTATTTTTGAATCTTTAATAAATATTTAAAAATAAAAAGTTTTTATAAAATTTTGGGGGTATCCAGTTTTGTCCCCCCTCTAAATTTTTATTAAAAATAATAAATGATAAAATATATAATAAGTAAATATATTAAATTGATTTCTTTTATTCATTGTATCAAGTCAGCTGATAATGATGTCCGAGTGACAAGAATACAAATTATAAGGAAGTTATGTTCAAATTGAGGTGGAATAAAAATTTAACAAAAGGATTGCTTCATGAGGCATCAAACATGCCAATTATTTATCATTTTTTTTTTTTTATTGTTTGCAAGAGATGAGAACAGACAAGTGAACCTACGACTATTTATTCAGGCATCGTTGAACATCCTGTGATGTCACAATAATTATTTCGATGATAATAAAAACAGATTTTTTTATTACAAAAGAAATAAATTAAATTATAGAATTTACAATTGTGGTCACGATATAAATATTCGCATTTCCTCTTTCTCTTTGAACGTGACAAATTTTTTTTTCTATACATATAAGGACTAAATATATAAGTAACGTAAAGTGAAACTGTAATTATTAATTTTTAAATAAATTTAACTGACACTTGGGCATTAATTATTTAATAATTTTTTTTAATTAACATTAATTAATAGTACAGTTTTCTAGGACAGTCGACCACTCGTCATAAGATCGAGAATAACTGAGTCTAAAAAACCCCCACTTATGCACTCTAAAGAGTTTCATACCAGACGACCCGTTATAAGCCTCCGTTGAAATTTTCAAAATTTTAAACAAAGAGCGGGAAAAAATAGAAAAATTAATGATAGAAATTTTTATTTGAAATGTCGGTAAAAGTTTACTATCAATCGTTTGTGCTAAAAAAAATAAACATTAAAACTAATAAATTGTAATTAATAAAAGAATTTCTTATTGTTTGACAATACGCGCAACGAAAATATTTGCATCATAATTTATTGTGACAAAAAAAATAACAACTGATAAGACTTTATCACTAGACAAAATTATATGAAAAGACTTTTGCAGAGAAGTTATTATCTGACATGAAATTAATATTTGCGTCAACTGTTTCACGTGATTTTCTTTCGACAATAAACTTGTTGACTAACAATTCCTCCGAGATATTTATTAATGAGTAACATTAATATTAAATCTTTTTCCAACTAATTAACTCATAAGATAAATTCTACAAAAACAAAATAAATGAATAAGGAAATCGCTTAAATTTATTCAAATATAATAAACATAAAAATTTATCAAAAAAAATTTTACAATGAACCCCAGGTCAATAGCCAGCCAATTTCCGACGAATTTTTCCATATTTACATAAATAATCCATAGATAATGCAGTCTACGTTTTCAAGTTTTAAACTTTTTTCACAATAGGGGACTTTTTAAAAACAAAATGTATCACAATATTAATTAAATTGATTAATTGTTGCGTATATTATTCTACAATAGTGGTGTCAAATGTATGAAGATCTTTTTTGTCTTATCTCTTTTGGTTATTAACAATAATAATATTTATTTTTTAAATTTATACGGATCATTTAAGGGCCGATTGATCATTCACAATCATGATACTAAAAATTATGCGCAGGACCTCTAGATCAGGCTTATAACGAGTAGTCGACTGTAAATTTTAATTTCAAATATCGGTAAGTATTAAAAAATTTTAAAAGTTTGAAAAATTAATATTTTGATTCGTTGATCAACTTATTGTCCATATTACCCGTGATACAAAATTATATTGGGGGGGGGGGGGGGGGGGGGGCAAATGAGGTACATAAGGAAATACTTTTCAAGAACTCAAATATTTCATATACTAAAAAATAAATAGAAAAAATTTTCATTTTCTGCAGGCAAAATGGGCACCTTCCAAAAAAGGCAAAAAAAAAAGATTCTGATCATTAAATAAATTTGATTAAATTAAATTTTCTTGTAAGTAATTTACATAAAGAAAAATTTTACATAATTATTAAATGCAAAGGAAGAAAAAAAAATTTTTAATAGTTTGTATCATAAAACATAAGACATAATGTTTCGACTGACACTAGATTTTTTAAAAAGTTTAACTACCGACTTTAAATTGTTAATTTTTAATTATTAATCACTATTTATTATTAACTTCAAACTCAAAAATTTAACTTAGTTTTGATTCCAAAGAAGATATTTTAAAAAAAGCAATTAAGTATATGCTTAAAGTAATAAATTAAAAAATTATTAAAAGTAATTGTAATTTCAAAATTTAAAAAATTGTAAATATTTTTAAGTTTATTATTGAAATACATCCGAAGTAATTTTACACTGGGAGTAAATTGATAAGAAAAAAAATTAAATTAATTTCGTACTATATTTTTACAAAAATAAATTTTTTCGAAAACGGTAAAAGTAAAATTCAAAATAATACTCCATTACATTTACAAAAATTATTTTGGAATGTTTCAAAAACATTAAAAAAAAAAATTTTGGGGACCCACCTCCCTTTCCTATTTATATTCTCGACGTAAGATAGAGGATACACAGTAATAAGTTTATGTAATTTAAAAAATATAATAAAAAATAATATATAATATTAAGTAAGATGTTTGCTACTAAACATAACTGGTCTATTTGCCTCGAAGCAGTTTGATGCAATCAAGTTCCATCGTCCTCTCAAGGTACGACATTTATTTATAAACTTGTAATTTTCTGGTTATTAATTTTTGTCTCTAAATAAGATAATTCATGAGAATTTATTTCGTATTTTTTCCCAACTATTTTATTAAATTCAAACGAGATCGATTCTGAGACGTAAACGCACGTACGCACGAAATTCAATATTTTAAACCGATAAAAAATTCATTTATCAAATATTACACGTCTGCGGTGATAAAATATGACAAAGATCCCCTTGGTTCTGCATGACCGATAAGATTTTATTTAATATTACTATATGTTTTGATGAATAATTCAATTACATTTTAAGTCTTGTTTTTTGTTTTCTTTAAATTACTGAGATTTTTATTTATTTATTTTATGATTTATTTAATTATCTATCTGAGAATTTATTATTTTTTTAATTATGTTTACATGAGATTTAATGCTGTTTAATGACACTGTGACTCGCTTCGGTGAATATTAATTGCAATTAATTACGACTCTATTGAGGAAATCGTTTAGTACTCGAGCGTCAATCTCGAGCCGGTAGTTGACATTTTTTTTTAAATTTCAATTATAAACGACTTTTTTTAAATTATTCATGTGAATTTTAAATTTGCAATAATAAATTTAATTTTTTTGAATTAATTTATTAGTTCCCAGTAAAATTTAAAAAAAAATCGCAATCGATATTTTAAGTGAAACTTGCGGTGGACGCGGATTAAATCTGGAGTAAATTCGAAGTGAATGTGGAGTGGATGACTTTTTATTTAATGCCCTCGGAGTTAAATTTACTCTGAAGAGGAGTTTATTATAATTTTGAAACTGCGGTTCGAGTTAAAATTCCTAGGGAATTTATTTTAGTTTCAAAACTTCGAATTGGAGTGAATACAAATTTAAATAAAATCCAGATCACTCCACTAGAAAAACTCCCTATTTGTTTTGAATGCGGAGTCATTTTTTTTTACTCCGGAACTCCGAATGATGGAGTAAATTCGGAGTGAACGTGGAGCGGATGTTTGTTTATTTTTTTAATACTCTCGGAGTTTAATTTACTCCTAAAGGAAGAATCTTTTAATATTAAAACTCCGGTTTGAAATTAAATTTATTCCTGAGTTTTTTGAATATTTTAAATACTTTATAACAAATTCAAAAAAATTTTTAAATAATAAGTTTTGTATAAAATACTAGTACTTTTTTACTACTGCAATAAACTAAATCAGAAAATGCTTTTTATAAAATAGATAATGATCTGGATTTTCAAGATATCAAAAATATCTCTATACTTTTTCATCTGCTGACTATAAATATCAACTACCTCAGTGTATTCCAATTATTTTATTGGAATTTATTCAAAAAACAGTAATTTGTAACTTACAAATAAAACTATTACGTAATTTGAATATGAAATAATTGGCTCTGCCATCAGTACAAAATTTATCTTAAATAAATAAATACTTTAAAAACATGACAGATGTTTCAATCGGTTATAGTACGTCTACTATACTTATATTTATTACTTACGTAAATTAATAATAATTTTCATATCCTACATCAGATGTCCGCTAAATTATTTAGTATCCAAAATCGCTTCATTTCATAAAAGTAAAATATTTTAAAATAATTTTCGAGTAAGCCATGACGCTGTCATAAATTTAAAAATGAACAATTAAATGTCTATTGCAAGTATCGGATTCACTTTCATGATTAATGCCGACTTTTAATAGATAAAAACTAGGGTCTAAACCATACAAACATGGACACAGGCTCAAAAGAGCGGAGTTTTCAAACGCCTTTTTCTGGGTCTTTTTTGCTGCAGCCATTTTTGAATCAAGTGCTCAGAGCCACCTGTCATTAAATTTAAAAATTTCTTTGTTCGAATATTTAAAGTTTTGCGGTCTCACAGCTAGAGGGAATGGCCCTATCCTGCCATCTATTTGTCAACTATAATACTATAAATTTCATGTGATGCTTAAAGTAGCCGCCATTTGAAAATTTAAAATTTTTAAGAAATATACAAAAAAAAAATTTTTTTAATTCTTCACATGAATTTTAAAAATTTTTGACTGTTGATATTTATTTTGTTTATTGAAAATAAATAAAACTCACTCTTATTAATTATTCTTATTATTTGCGCGGTAAATTTAAATATTTAAAAAATAAATTATTAGAAATTGGAAAAAAATAAAAATCGTACGACGAAATAAAATGGCGGCAGAATATGATAGAAAAATATTTAAAAAATTAAAAAAAAAACACTTGAGTGTTTGAACAAACCTTGGTGGGGAAATAATATGCAGAAGGGTGTCCTAATACACTTGGAGATTTAATTTAAATTGCTCCAAGTGCATTGCAGCTGAAAAACGTCACTTGACTGCTATTTCCCACCAGACGATGCCAGATGATTTTGCTCAGGAACTTGGAAGTTATCAGCATCAGCAATTCGCAACAATTTACACTAGCACTGAACACTCAACACTTAACGACACCACAGACACTTTCCACAATTTAAATTTTACAAACACTGGACATTTTAATTAAACAATTACTATGAGCAATAAATTTAATGGATAATTCCGCGAATTAACTGCAATACTGTGTTTCAATTTTAACGTAAAGAAGAATCTGGACTACTGCTGCCGTTGTCGATGATACTGACTGCCGCTATTGGACCGCCAGTTAATACAAAGCAATCGATTTTGCGATTCATTCTCCCACCCCCACTTTAGCAAAAAGTTGAACGCTTACAGCAATGCGCAGTAGCGCCAATGGCGCGAAATTTCAAAATTGGAATTTAATAATTTCATTAAAATTTATATCTATAAATAATTATATTAATTAGACTACAAAATATACTAAAAAATTTTTATTTTCATCAATAATTTATTAATTATTCTTATTACTTACGCGGTAAATTTAAATATTTGAAAAATAAGTTATTAGATATTTTTAAATTAAAAGAACAATCTGCACCAAATGCAACAAAAAAAACTGTAGTACCATCACTGGCTGGACGGGAGCGCTCTCAGGCCAGCTGGTGAACCAGCAGAAAGAAAAAAAACTATATAACATATACACATTTAATAAAAATAAAAAATATGCCCGGACTAGACGAGTTCCAAGTTGTCAGAAGACGAAGACCTCAACGTAATCGTCGAGTAATTCCTCAGCCACTTGGTGGAAATCAGCACCCGCCCGAAATAAATACCGAGCGCGTTCTACGGTATGTATAAAATCCAGACATATATTTTATCATAAACAATAACTGCTAATTTATTTATCAACACCAAGCCCACGTCTAACCTCCAATCATCTCAGTCTAGATTTAGTAAATTTAGTTTTTAAATAATTTATTTTTCAGCTCAATACTCGATGTCGTAATAATCCTGCGTAAATCACCATACCATCAAATATTGTACGAGGGTTTATCGAAATCACTATCGATATTAGACCGTGATCCAATACAAGAAATAATTTGCTATGGTTTGGGTAATTTTTCACATTCTCGTGCTTCAGAGCTACAATTAGCGGCATTATTAACAATTAAGTCACGATATAAGTGTCCAGTTCATTTATACGACCCAGTATTTTATCCTCAAGAGATAGAAATACTAAAAATTCTTGGACTATCGATAATTCCTATAAATGAACATGCCCAGCGAAAAGTTAACAATGACACACTGACATTATTTTACATGCCCCACTTGTATAAAGGATTGATAGCTAATTGCGTTAACGCTAATTGGGGTCTAAATCTTAACAATTGTATTTTTTTGACGAATAGTTTTAAAGCGATCATTGGTGACATGGGCAATGGGGTCCGTGATCGTGGGATTGCTGCTCATTACCAAAATGCCGGTGAACTGATTGAGAAAGTTTCGGTTTGTGTTGATGAGATTTGTCTTAAGCTGGATGATGATCCATATTGTATGGCCGATGCATTTAACTCTACCTCGATACATGTTTTTAAAAAGTCACGACTAACTGATGTACCTGATGATTTTTGGGTATCGTTATACGGGGAATCTTATCGGTTTGATTTAAATCCTGGAGGCGGACATTAAAACTTTTATTTTTTTTCAGTGGTAAATTTATTTTACTTCATTTAAATGTATACTTTATCTGTAGAAAATACGATTTTTAATTATTCATGATTATTAATTTCTGTACACTAGAAAATTTAAGGGGAGTTTATTTTAATATAAAATTCAAATCGGAGTGAAGGCGGATTTAAATTAAATCCAGGTCATTACGAAATCACCGCAAAAAAATAAACTCCTTATTTACTTCGTATACGGAGTCATTTTTTTTTACTCGGTATTTCGAGTGGTGAAGTGCTGAGGGGATGACTGTATTTATTTGATACCCTGGGAGTTAAATTTACTCCCGGGAGTTTATTTTAATATTCAAACTCCGGTACGAACTCAAATTCATTTCTAAAAGGAGTTTGTTTTGATACTTGAAATTGAATTCACTCCAAAGAGGAGTTTAGATTAATATTAAAACTCTGAATCGGAATGCGGATTTAAATAAAATCCAGATCACTCCGAAATCACTCCCTAAAAAAACAAACTTCTAATTTACTTTTTACGCCGAGTGATTTTTTTTTTACTCAGGAATTCCGAGGAAATTCAGAGTTAAATAAAATTCATAATTACTCCGAATTCACTCCCGATTTTTTACAGTGAAAAATAATAATTTAAAAATTTACTCATCCCAACGTGGCACAAAATCATCTCGTATCATTGTCCCAATTATTAAATTTCCCAAATGCGCGCATCCATGTCAGCTTCCAATTTTTTTATAAAATGTCCAAAAATTACTAATTAATAAAAAAAATGCATAAAATCGCATTATTAAAAAACTCAAAATTGTTTAATAAAATCAAATTTGTAATTTCATTTAAATTATTGTATTTATTTATGACTAGAATGTTAATGAAACTCAAATTAAAAAAATAAATAGTAATTAATTTAATCGTATTTTCTAATGAGAGTAATTTATTAATATCCTCATTTTTTCATTAAAATATTACGATAAAAAAAATGATCTCATTAAAATAATTATAAATTATGTTTAATTTATTTTCGTTGCAGATATAAAAAATGAATTCAAACTTAAAACTAATCCGGTCACTTTTAAGTGAAATACGTAAAACAGCGAGTGAAAATAAAATAAAGGACAACATTGTCGTGCGTTATGTTATGGCACAAGCTAGAGAACACCAAGAAACTTCCGAAACACTTTGCAAAGCTCGAGAGGAACTGCAGCATCTGGCTAAAACTTACAACTGCTATCTGAGCTCACTGAGATCTTACAATGAATTGAACAGTCAGTACTCTGGTGCCGGTGAACGCAGCGTTCGTGAAACTGCGGATCTGGTCGGCTTCAAACTTCCTCACGATCCAAAGTAATTTATATTAATAATAGTTTTATTACATTATGATAATATATATATATAGAAAAAAAAAATTACGTTTGTAAATTTTTAATAAATTTTTGAGCGTAAAAAATATTTATTTTATTAAGTATGAGAATTCATTTAATCGTTGATATAATTTATTATTTTAATATCAGTATCAGTATCTGAATATTTATTATGAATACATTTTACGTATTTGCTTAGCAATTGTTGACAATTGCATATTACTTGTTCCTTCATAAATAGTTCCGATTTTACAGTCACGGAAATATTTTTCTTGTGGAAAATCTGTTGTGAATCCAACACCGCCCATAAAATCTATACATTTTGCTGTTACTCTCAATGCAGTTTCTAAAAAAAAAACATTATTTTATTATTGCAATCTAACGAGTCCTTAAATAAACAACTAAATAGTATATTGTGTAACAAGGGATGAAAGAAACGATTTCAGACCAGGGTGAAGTTGGCTGACATCACCCGCAGTCTGAAATCGTGTTTCATTCAGAGTTACACACTAGTTTTTCATGATTACCAGCATTGGAACTTAAAGTTTCATCAACAGCCAGTCAGAAACTTAATTTGAGACCAACTATTAGCGTAAGCGTAAATTTTAATTTGAAATTTATAATTAAGCAGAAACTATAAATACTTTTTATTATTCACAGTAATTTTTAAAAAACTTAATCACAGTCAGAACTGTCATTTACGTAAATAAAATTAATGCTCTGAAATTACTATTAAGTAAATGACATATCAGAGTTTAAATTGCGAAAGCCTTCAGTCAGCGGGCAGAAAATTATTTGTTTCTTCCCAAGGGTCGAAACACAAATTTTTCTGTCCGCTGACATGGCATTCACAAATTCGCTTCTTTCCACTGGCTGTAGAGACACTGAATCTTCAAGTTTCGATGGTAAAATGAAAAATATATCAATACCTGAAGCAACAAGTTTAGCCATTGCGGCTTCTTTGACAAAATCTTGCTTAGCTTCGACCATTCTTGCGGCATTATAAACTAATAATCTTGCAGCTTCTAAATCTGTTGCTACCTGCGCGATTTGATGTTGCATCGACTGCAAAAATTGATAAGGAAATTAATATTTTATTTAAATAAATACACTGCAAAAAATTTGCGGAGTGAATGTGAGGCAGATGACTGCGTATTTTAATTCCCTTGGAGTCAAATTCACTGCCAATTTTTTACAGTGTAATTAATAAAAATAATAACTAATAAAATTAATTACTTGAAATGAAAAAATATCACTTCCAAATTGTTTACGTTCAAGAGTGTACGGAATTGTTGCATCAAGACATCCTTGAGCGATACCAATCATTTGAGCGCCGATACCAATGCGGCCTTCATTTAAAAAACCCGCTGCGTACTTATATCCATGCCCAAATTGCCCTAAAATATTCGAAGCAGGTACGCGCACATTTTCAAAGTGCACCATACACGTTCCCGATGCTTTTATTCCCAATTTATCTTCAGGTTTTCCTACGGACACTCCTGGCATGTCTCTGTCTACAAAAAATGTTGTGATCCCGCGATAACCCTAATAAATAATAATAATAATAATTGTTATTATAAATATTGTTTATCATTTTTGAATTTATGTTTGAAGATAAAAACGCTAATTTATTTATCTGGCCTTTAATTTTCACATATGAATTTTCATTTAAAGATAAGATAATAAATATTTTTTTATTTCGCGCGCTAATTAATCTTGTTTATTATTTACTAAACTTACATCCGATGGATTTGCATTCGCAAAAACTATAAATACACCAGCGATATCGGAGTTTGATATCCACATCTTTGTCCCATTAATAATATAATGATCCCCGTCTTTTTTTGCTTCTGTTTTTAATGAAAACGCATCCGAGCCAGCTCCTGGTTCGGTCAGACAAAAACTTCCGGGCTGTAAAAAATAAATAAATTTAATTATTTTGTAAATAAATAGAAAAAAAATTTATGAAAACTAACTTACGAATTCTTGGGCTAATTTCGGTAGATATTTAGCTTTTTGTTCTTCAGACGCAACTTTTATAATTAATGAATTAACTAATGTGTTATGGATGTCAACGAGTGCAGCTACTGCACCATCAACTTTAGCCAATTCTTCAACGGCTAAAATCGTTGCCATAAAATTACAACTACTTCCGCCGTAATCTGATGATATTTCTAGTCCCATTAACTGTAAAATTAATAATAATCATAATAGTAATAAATTTTTGATGAGTTACTTTGTATTAATTACAAAGTTGCTTAATTTTTCAGCCGCATGATGAATTTAAAATTTTTATTAATTTTTTGCCTCAAAGAAGAGAATTTTACATGGGCGCCATTTTACATTTTTTTTTTTAAATAATTTATTTATTATTAGATTTTGTCCAATTTCATATACGAGGATTTCAAAATTCAAATTTTCTTTTTGCTTACTGTAAAAAAAATCAAAATTCCGATTATTTATTTATAAAAACTTCGATTTTTCAACATAACCGAATTTCAGCCCAATGGCGCCCAGTCTTTCAATTTTAAAAAGGTTTCGACGCTGTCTCAATTTTTAAAAAATTTAAATTTCAAAGCCGAGTAAATTTTTTGTCGGATATTTTTCTATTTAAATTTTAAATTTAAACGCGATAAATTTTTGATCATTTCAATAAAAAATCCGATACCAGAATTCACTATCGTAAAAAAAAATTCATTGAACTCTAATAAATTAAGTAAATATTGCCAATGAATTTAAACGACCAATTAATCACAATATTAATTTTTATCAGTAATTGTTAAACTTTCGCAAGCATCGTAACTCTTTAAATAAAAAACTTATTGTTTTAAATAAATTAAATTCTTACTCCGTTTTCAAACAATTGTTTTAAAACACCATCGTCTATTTTTCCTTCTTTCTCCATTTTTTTAACTAATGGCCCAATTTGTTCCTTGGCTAACTTGGCAACTAAAAAAAATTAAAATTTATTTTTTAAAAAAGAAAAATTTATAATTTAAATTCTTATTCTCAACTATTAATTACTAACGAGGACATCATGGAGTCCTTGTACTCAATTAAATATATATCTATTATAATTAATATTCACTTACTTAAATATCTAATATATCATCTATAAATATAAATAATTAATAATATATACCAGTTTCTTTCATCATTGTTTCGTCCTCAGTAAATTGGGTCAAAGGTCCTGGTGTATAATTTAATACTGATGCAGTTACATGAAATTTTCTTTTTTTTATCCATTTTTGTGGAGTCTAAATTTAAAAAATTTAATTATTAATTATTAATTTTTTAAATTATTTACACTGAAAAAAAATCAGGAGTAAATTCGAAGTAATTTCGGATTTTACTTAAATCCGAATTCACTCGTTCTGGAATTTTAGAAAAAATCACTTCGAATACGGAGTTTATTTCTCCAGCGAAGTAATCTGGATTTTTTAAAAATTTAAATAAACTCCGGAGTAAATTTTACCCGGAGAATTAAATATGCAGTCATCTGCTCCGAAATTAACTCCAGATTTAATTCGCGTTCACTCCAAAAATTTTTTACAGTAAATTCAAATAACGAATAATTAAAAAAAAAAAAAGTACTTACTTTTCTCAAAAGTGTTTTGAGAGCGTTCATTATTGGGAGTTAAATTATAAAAAAAAATAAAAATTATTTGAATAAAAAAAAAAAAAATTTAATTAAGAATGACGAGATCGATTGGATGGAAATATGTGCGAATCGTATGCTGTGACAAAGTAGACTAATAAATAATATAATATCAAATAAAATAATATTGAGTGAGTACTGGAGTGGGACTGATCGACGAGGGCAACCAAACTGGTTGTTATATAATAAAAAAAAAAAAAGAAATAATAAAAAGAAGAGTTTAAAAAAATTAAAGCAAGTATCTTGAGATACTTGGCTGGTTGGTTGGTCGGGCGAATATAAATTAACCACTCACAATTCATCAATTATATTATATACATATTTTATTATATTAAACTACACAACAAACTGGTGGCTTATCACAGCGCAATTGCTTATCAAATGCTGACTTGTTTTATATCACAATTATTTTAAAATTTATTGTACTTCTAATTCTATTTATCTATTTGTTGCACTTTGTCCATATGAGATATTAGATAAATATTTATGCATAATTATTTTATTTTTTAAATTAAGTTTACTAAAGTGGGGAGTTTTGAATTTTTGAATTTTTTTTTCTTATATTTATTTAATGATAAATTGATTCAAGGATTAATGAACGGTGAGGATAAATATAAAACGGTGCAAGGTTTGACTGATGTGTCTGGAAATATGTTTTTTTGGTTTTGCTGAAAAAATTACAGTGACGCGGAATTTATTGATGAGTAATTAAATTTTTTTGTCAGTTGGTTTTTTTGAAAGATGGGAAACTTCTAGAGTCTGAACTATTGGGTTTACATAAAAATTTGTGATGACTTTTTTTTAGAGAATTTAATTTCCTACAAAATTATTCTGATTCATTTTTTTCGTATCTTTGATAGTTAAGTCGGAATTTTGATCGAAAGCTCGTTTTGAAAAATTAAATGATTTGATTAAAATCTGAAATAGACTTTAAATCTTTCTAGCATCTAAACTATTAGATTTATGTAAAAATTTAAAGAATCCTTTTTTGTAGAGCATAAAATTTTCTACAAAATCATCTCTATTCAATTTTTTCGTATCTTTGATAGTTTAGCCATAATTTTAATTTGAAAAGTCAATCAGTTCAATTGATGTTTCTACAAGGTCACGTGTCACTAAAAAGTAAAAAAAAAAAATTTACTCAAATCTATCAGCTCTTAGATAAACTCACATATAAAAATTCAAATTAGCATAAAAAAAAATCGGAGTTTCAAAATCTCTAAAAAAAAAAATGCGCGATAAATTTATTGATTATTAATCATGCGAATATTGGATAAAAAAAAACCGACGGTTTTATCAAAGAACAAATAAGCATTTGTACATATTCTTTGTTCAGATAAAAGTTTTCGGAGGATGGGTCAGTATATATTTCATATGTCATAATAAAATGCGATAGCAACTTAATATAAATTTCTCTGAAGCAATAATTTATTCCTATCACTCATGTCAATCATCATCAATTTAAAAAAATAAAAAATTCCATAAATTTATTTTCAATAGATTAAATTTATGAAGTACTAAGATTTTAAATAAATACAAACCTGTCATAATAGAAATGTTTCAAATATTAAATATATCGATGCTTTTTTCCTGTCAAAAAAAAATTAATATATTTTTTAAAACTTAATAATTGTCATTAATTAAATTTCTCTTATTAATTATTAGTTTAATAAATTTTTAATTAACAGGAAGTAAAAATATGTTCTCTAAAAATTTTCATTTTTAATTAATTTATTTAATTAATCACAGATTTATTATTATTTTTTTAAATTTAATTCTAAAATTTCACTCATTTTTTTAAATTAAATATTTTTCCCGGCACGTTATGCCCGCGGTTATTTAAAATTTAATTAATTTCTTAAACAAAATTAATTACAAAAATAAAACTCAGTCCAAGTGACTCCATCTCTCCTCGACTCTGCGAGTTAAATTCAAATTCAAATTTTCCCGCCAATTCTAAACTTTCTCTAGCCAATGAAACTCGACAAAAAAATCAGCCAATCGCTCGTCGAGTCTTTCGGCTCGCGCACGCGCATTTAAAATCTCGCACTCGTGTTCGTGAACGTCTTTAATTACCGTAGTAAATAACAATTAAAAATAATTAAAACTTCGTAATTACTTTCTAATCAATTAAAAATAAAAAATTACCCCAACAAAATAATAAAAAATCCTCAAGAAATATAAAAAAATCGCATGAAAAACCTGCGCATAAATTCTGCGCATCAGTAAACGCACGCCGGAATCGATCGATTGTTTTCGTCGTCCATAAAAATAAAATCACGTTTCCTTGGCGATGTGGATTATGTTTAACCTGGTAATTTATTTCATACTAATAAATAAATAAATATAATTGGTAAGTTACATAAAAAATCATTACTACAAATTAATAATAAAATATAAATAAAAATAAATAATAAATGTCAGTTTTAGTATTAGTGCCAGTGGTAATTCAGTAGTGGGAAGGAGTCCGCCGGAAGGAACGACGACAGCTCCACCGATATTCCTTTATTTCATTCGTTCGTTACATTACTTCACTTACTATATACTACATATATATCTGATAGTATATTATACATATACGTGGGTTAGGATCTAGTGAAATAAAATTAAACAACCAAGTGAACCAGTGGAGTGAACAACATCAGCATAGCAGTCAAACGGTGTTTGGTGTACTAGCAAGTTGCGTTAGTGGTTTTTTTTTAGAAAAAAAAATAAAAAAAGTTAACCGGTGTCTCTTGACAGGTGAGTGATTATTTTATTTTAATTTGAAATAATTTTTTTGACTTAATATTTAAATTTACCAGCATTTAAATAAATGCGCGTAAAGTTTATATTTTAATTGTCGGTACGATAAATTTATAGTTGGGTTTAAATTTGTGATAATTGAGAGACAAAAGAGAGAGTGGAGAGAGTGAGGGGTGTGTCACTTTTGATACATATATATATTTATATTTATGTTTTTATTATATAGTTTTGTATATATTTTTTAATTATTTATTTATTATTATTAGTAGGTACAGATTTTTTAAATTATTTATTTAAATAATTAATAAACTCGGGCTATAATTTTTGGCAGCCGCCATTTGCCGCCCTCGGGATCCAGATTACGGCCCTGGAGTTTTTATAATTAAAATAATTTTTGAATTATTTAAACACTTGATAATTTATTTATTGGCCAGTGTTGACGTTTATTTTGGTATTTATTTATTTTTTTTTTTGGTGGTTAGATGGTTGGTTGGTGGGTTTTCTGAAGAGTTTGAGATGAATAGCTGGAGATTAATGTTTAGTTATTTATAAATGGGCTTTCAAGGAAATGATTATACATTCTTGTGTTAGTCGGTCAGTGGATGGATGGAACGAAATTCAACCATGGATAAGCTTTTAATGACGGATTGTCTTGATAGGCAACAAGTTTTTTTATTGGACGATTCTTATAAACTTTTTGGTTAGGGACTGGGTCTAGGTGTGGAGTCTAGTTGGGGAGTTTCTATTGTAGATTTATGGATTTAGGTTCTTTTGAATTGGGCGGTTTAGTTGTCTGCTGGATTTTCTTTTGAATACGAACTGATACAAGTGCCAAGTGCACAGTAACACGTGTTTTAATGTTACAGGTTGGGGATATTTATTTTTCATTATAAACAATTTTTTTTGTGCTCCTGAAGTTAGACAATTTTTGGGATTTCTTTTTCAACGAATCAGTGACGGAAAAGAAAAACTAAAAAAATGCACATGTAGGAAATTTAAGAAATTATAAGTGCAATTTTTTTAAATATTTATTTTTCGCAATTTAATGTTTTGAAAAAAATTCAAAAATTATGAGTCAGCTAACTTTAGTTTCATTCCTAAAGTCAGTAGATAATAAATTTTTGGATTTTTTTTTTTCGACAAATCAATTGCGAAAAAAAAAACTAAAAAAATGTACATGTAGGAAATTAGAAAAATTATAAGTGCAATTTCTTAAAATATTTTTTTTTTAAATTTATCATTTTGAAAAGAATTCAAAGTATAATTTTCTTATGATCCTGAAGTTAGTAGACTATTAAGAATTTTTAAATTTTCTTTTTCAACAAATCAATTGCGAAAAAAAAAACTAAAAAAAATGCACATGTAGGAAATTAAAAAAATTATAGGTGCAATTTTTTAAAATATTTTTTTTTTTGTAATTTATCATCTTATCTAGAATTCAAGAATTATTAAACGTCAGTTAACTAGGGTTTGTTTTTTTTTTCTCAAGTCAAATAATTTAGCGAAATTTAAAAATTTTAAATTACAATGTTAAAAAATTACTTAATTTTAAATAAATTATCAAATACTTTAACTCAATTAATTACTAATTATAATTAATTGTGATTTTAAAACATTATCAGTTTTTTTTAATGAAATTGAAAAAGAGATTTCCAGTTTTCATGACATAAAATTTTAATAAACCAACAAATATATATAATAATATTATTACAAATATTAAAAACTATATATTTATATATATAAAATATAAAAATCTTATTTGCTGATTATAATCTCAAGATGGAATAACTTTTTGAGGGATGACTTTAACGCCTACTATTGGCCAATTGTTCGTATCAGTATCAGTGTACATTTATATATAAATATATATATATGTGTGAGATTTATAGAGTAAGTGTAAGTGTACCCTGAACTTACAACACCATCATAAATACTCACAAAAAAAAGAATAGTACGAAGAGGGGCTTCCCCTACTACTGACAAACTTGAAGAGACGATCGAGAACGACAAAAGACCAGACGACTGACGGGCGTGTTTCAAAGTAAAGCCTCTTCGGAGCTAAATTATCTCCTACATATATATTTATTTATCTATATCTATATCTACAATAGATATTGTATTTACTATCATTATTATTTCTATCTAACAATTCAAATAAAAAAAATCCCCCGCGTAAAATGTGATTTAGTTTAAAATAATTCAAAAATTCAGTGCTTGTGGATTAAGTTTTTGTTAAAAATTTTAAATTAGTGAGAGTGTTTGGGAATTAAGTACTCGTTCATGGTGAGATTTTAAAAATATTTAAAAATGTAACTAGAAGTTTTAAAAATAATCCGGCCTTGATTTTTAAAAACTGAGAATGTTAAATTTGAAATTTATTTTTGAATCTTCGATGATTTGAAATAAGTCGTGTGTATCGAGAATTAGAATGCAATAGCCGTTAAATTATTATTGCAATTGTCTGTAGTTAATTTTTGTTTTTATTTAATGAGACTTTTGTTTACAGTCTGGATATTTTGAAATAATTTATGAGTTTATTATTTTATTTAATTATAATTTTGTTAGAGATCAGTAGTATGATAATTTCGACTTGTTACTGAAGTGCTGGTCTGTAGTATGTAGTATTTAGTATATATATGTATATATGTTGGTATATTTTATAGTTTACATATAATACGGGATGTATGCTAGTATGTAATATATGTAAGAACATTAAGACGACGCCTCGTTATATCGGTGTGTAGGATAATCTCTATGTTTAAACGTGACATCATCAGGACGCGAGCCAGCGGGCAACGTTGACTTAACAATTTACACACGGTGACGAATGTCTATAAAATTTTATCAATAATGACTTTTTATTTTATTATTTACTTATTTTATTTATTATCATTATTATTATTTTTTTTTTAACAAGATAATTTATTTATTTCAGAAAAATTTTTTTACAACAGAAAAAAATTTTTTAAATAAATTTTTACTTTTATTAATAACAAAAATTAAATTAATTAATTGAAAATCCTGAAGTTAACAGACAATTAACAATTTTCGGATTTTGTTTTCAACAAATCAATTACGAAAAAAAAAATAAATAAAAATATGCACTTGTAGAAAATTTAAAAAACTATAGGTGCAATTTTTTCATATATTTTTTTTTTTATAATTTATTGTTTAAAAAAAAATCAAAAAATTATTAGACGTCAACTAACTTCAGTTTCATGAATTTTTAATTAATTTTTTTGAACGTCACTTGAAACTGTTTTTTATTTACTAGTGAGATAATTTATTTAATTTGAAAAAATTTTTTGAAATCAATTTTGATTTAAACAAAAAATAAAATTAAATGATTAAAAATTCTATTATTAATTTTTAGTTAAATTTTTAAACGTCACTTAGAATTTTTTTTATTTATTTACTAGTAATAAAATTTAATTGCTCATTAAAAAATACTAAAAACCTATAAATTATAATTATCTTAAAAAAAAAAAAAATAGTCGTGATGACTGATAAAAAAATTCGTAAAACAATGAACAATATTCAATTAAAAACGATAAGATTTGACGAATTACCTTGTTATTATTTATTAAAAATACCTAATTAACGAATAAAGTAATTAACTATTATCACTTTTATTAACTTAAACAATGTAATTAATATTCAAACTTTTTGTTTTTAAGTTAAAAAAATTAATTGTGTTTAATTACTCATGAATCAAGATTTCATTATCATCAATAAAGTAATTAAAAATGTGTTAGTTTTTTATATTTTTTTTATTAAGTAGTCAATGGTGAACTAGATAATCAATTGAGTAAAAATATAAATTAAATAACGAATAGTTTTTTAAATGCATCAATAGTTTGATTGCATAAGAAACAGGTAGTAGTATCTGAAAAATATATAAGTGGGGGAGATTTTACTACCTATACATATATTTATATATATATGTCTGTATTGTGTGATGTGTGCGTGACCTCGTCCGAGTGCACACCAAGTGCATCCGTTATTATTATTGCTCCCTTCTAATTTGTCGACAAGAATATTCGACCATGACTCCCCTAGGACTTTATTAAAATTATTATTATTTTTTTTTTTTTAAATGAAACAATAATAATAATAATAATAATAATAAAATGGTGGCCACATTTCTGGAAAACCTGGAAATGTTAGGGAATTATAAATATACTGAAAAAATCAGGGAAAAGTCAGGGAATTTCGTCACAAAGCTGGAAAAATTTAAACTTTCTTTTCTTTTGACTGAAAAAATCCGATAAATTTTTTTTTCTGTCGAAATTGTTCAAAAAGTGGCGCGGCGCGAATAAGATTGTAAAATCGTCTTGAAAAAAAATTAGTAGAAATTTATTCCAATAGCGAAAAAATGAAGCAGTTAGAATTTAAAAGGCTGTTAGAAAAAAAAGTCTTAGTAGAAACCAATCGCCAGGATCTTCAAGCTCTTAACATCCATATTGACAAATTATAAAACCAAAAACATTAAAAGTATACATAAGTATTGAACTAATAAGTTTCACTATATTTATTATTCGCGTACTTTATTAATATTTTATTAATATTCTATAAAACGTTCTTATTGATGAAATTTATTATTGTGAAAGTGAAAAGTTTATTTATATTTTATTATAGAGTAAGTTATATAAAATCATAGATTTAAAATAAAAAATATAAAATTATTCATTTAATAAATACAAAAAATCTATGAACATTGACAAATAATAAAATAAAGTTTCATTTAACGACAATTATTGATTATTTATTGAACTGACGTACCATTTTATTTTGAATTAAATAAATATTTCCAATTATTTAATATCACTGCATATGGTCAGGGAATTTTTTAATTATTTTACTGGAATACCTGAAAAAGTCTGGGAATTTAAATTTCAAAAATCTGGTCACCATATGTAATAATAATAACATCAGTAATAATAATAATAATAATAATAATAATAACTATGATAACTATAATAATAAAAAAAATTTCGTTTCATTAAATAATTACACGGCATAATTTAATTTAACCTTCAATTAAAATAAATGCAGCTAAAAATAATTATTAAAAGACAAGTTTTCAGTCACAATAAAAAATTTGAATAATGAGATTTTTTTTTCCTTTTTGTTAGAAACATTTTTCGTATGCGAGTCTCAACTTCCTGATTGTAATGAATAATTGCGTAAAGTAGCGGTTACATGTGTAAAATTTAAAAGTTTACGCGCGAGAAATGAATAATTTTAAAATACGTTCATTGAGATTTTATAAAATTTTTTTTTTTTCGTCTTACTCAGACTTTTAAAGTTTATATTTTTTTACTGTCAAGGTGCATTCACCTTGCTACGGTACTCGATTGTATTTCCGGGTATTTTATCGTCGTCCAACTGCCGTCAACTTCTTTGTAACAAAAACTGTTAGTGTAAACCGGGAACTTAAATTAATTATACATTTAACAATTATTTATTTATGGTACTATGGATTAGTTTTTTAAAAATATATAGGCGATAAAATTGTCATGCAAATTTATTATTATTTTAAAGGTAGAAGGTAGAATAGTTTAACTTTAAATTTATTGTATGCTTCTTTGTTGTTTTGTTCTTTTGTTTTATTTATTATTTATTTTTTTTTCTTCGCAAACTGATGATGCGAACGGTTTTGAAAAATACCGTTATAAACCACACTGTTGAGCCAATTAGCACAAATCTAGCCGAGACAAGAGTTTTAAATGAAACTTTTGTCTTTTTTTAAAAAATAATTTTACACTTTTGTTGCAATTTTTTGAATTAAAAACTAAACTTTTGTTAAAAAAATTATTTTTTTAATAATAATCAATTTTTTTAAATTTTTTACATTAATTTCATATAAAAATTTTAAACTTGACTCGTTTATTTTATTTTTAAAATTTTCTTCACTTCTAAAGATAATTTTGCAATAAAAAATAATTATTGCCTGTAAAATTAATATATAGACAATTTTTTTTTTGCTGTAAATTATTTATTTTATTTAAAAAAAAAAATTAAAATATAAATGAAATAATATTTTAAAATCATACTTTAAATATTAAATTATTAACTTACGTCATACACTTAAAGAAAATTGTCAAGCGAGTTTAAAAATAATATATTACTTCATACTTTTTAAAAAGTTTATCACAAAAAAAAAAATATTATTATTGAATATTAATTATTACTTATATATTTTGAAATTCAAAAATAAATATTTCATATAAAATATATGATATTAATACATTTATAAAATTATATAGTAAATAGATGGATTGTATCACAAGTGTCCTATAAATAGTTTACTCTGAACGTGACCTACTCTCCTCACTATCGAGAGATATTTGTTGATCAAGAGTTTACGACCACTAATATATAATATATGTAACACAAAAAACATGTACATATATTTATATACAGAAAGAAAGGATTTCTTGGTGCAAAAAATTTTTACTTGCTCCAAGAAAATGTTCTCTTGCTCCAAAAAAATTTTTAAATCATGAATTGAAAATAAAAATTTTCTTGGAGCAAGAAAAAATTTTTTGGGCAGAATCAAATTGATTGCGCCAAAAAATTTATTCTAGTCTTACACAGAAAAAAAAAAGATTTCTTGAGTCAAGAAAATATTTTTGAAATCAAACGTTTTCGGGAACCAAGTCAAGATTTTTTTGAGCCAAGAGAATTTGTTTTGGTTAAAAAAAAAAAATTCTTGAATCAAAAATATTTACTTTCAATTGACATTTTTTTCTCTGTATACAAAAATGATTGATTTTAATTCATAATGTAAAATTTTTCTTGCATCAAGAAATTCTTCTCCCTCTTTCTCTTTATACATATATATATCTTTATATATATATATATATATATATATATATATATATATATATATATATATATATATATATTCTAATTAATAATAGACTACATGCAGAAATAAAACTAAAGAACAATTTAAAAAATGAAAAATATTCAAAAAAAAAAATTTTAAGTCTAGAGCGCGCCTATTAATAAACTCAACACATGTAGAGTCGGGTTTAAATGTTAGAACTAGACGGTTCTATAATCTCTGAAAGATGAATTACCATAAAAAAAAATAGCACGATTAAATAGATGATCGAGCGGGTGTTCAACAGACGGTTTTGAAGTTACGCCAACACATTTCATGGTCCAGATAAACTTTAAAGCAATTGCATTTGCTTTTATCATTGACTAGTTTAATTAATACGATCGACAAACGTAATCGTACAGTATACATATATTTAAAGTTTATAAAAAATATATGTAACATTATTATGTTTTGCGGCTTTGCTACTTCGGTATTATCATATTCATATGGTGTAGTACAGTAGTATGACAATATATCTGATATTTGACTTCGAAACCTGTACAATATGAAATAAAATCGCGATATCGATAGCTAATTCCATATATAGAAATGCGAGCATCCGTAAGTCTTTTAGATAATTTTTTTTTTTCTTTTATCGGTTGTAATGTAATAATCATCCAGTTGCCGAGTCAAATTGCATGGTACGAGGTAATGTAAGACTTGGGTGATAAACCAAATAAATTTACATTACTCAATATTATTATATATTTTTTTAGATTATTTATTTATCCTTTAATTGAAACATTTAAATAAAATTCTAAATTATTTTTATTTATTTTAATAAAAATTAAGTAGATTCTGAATTTTCAAAATTTCTATTACAAAATTTATGAAAGTTGCAAAAAAAAATGGATTGAAATTAAAAGTAAAATTTAGTTTGTATTTTGAAGCTTATGAATAAAATTTAGTTGGATTAAATAGAAATAAAAATAATTAAAAAAAAAATAATAATGTGAGATAAAAAAAAATAGAAAAAAAGTATATAATAGTAATAAATTTTTGTGACTTGAATGACTCCATTGATACATAAATTCTTGATGATAAGTACCACAGGAAATAAAGACATCCCCTTATTTTCTGATAAAGTCGTTCAAAGACCCCTTGAATAACATAAATTTCCAATATTAATCAATAAGTTTAGCTGATATTTATATTTATAGTAGTTAATTATTATAAATTAATTAAATAATCTAGATATTTTTATTTATCGGTAATCAATAGATAATTGCGCGAATTGGTAGTAATTGAAGTGTATAATTATTATTATGAGTACAAAAGAGGTCATTGTTCGAGGTTTTAAATGTAATCCTATAGATGACGTATCAAGAGCGAGCTTAGCTTTTATTTATATTTCTTCAAGTGTGTTGTGATTAATACATTATATTATATTTTAATTTTGGTGTGGGTCGTCTATTGTTGATACAATTATTGATTTTGTGTATATATATATTAGAGGGTGAACATTCTCGTTTTTTAAATTTATGTCTCGCTCAATTATATCCTGATATTAAAATATCAACCCATGTAAAAAAAGTTGGTTTCAAAACTGTTCTGTGAACTTTAAAATTTTAGGAAACTGAAATTTATGTTGATCATTTTTGGAACTTTAAAAAAATTCAAGAGTAGAAAAGATGAATTATTTTTGCTTGAAAAATTGATAAGAAGTTCTTCAAAAGTACTCAGTTGAAAATTATTTTTACTCTGATGTTTTCAGTTCCAAAAATTTCTTGAACGATTTTTTTTTATACGAGTACTTACTTATTAACGCATTTATTTTGCTTAGTGAAATAATTTTTTTTTTCCTGTATAATGAACGAAATTTTGTGTGAATAATTTTGAACCCTAAATTAATCAGTAGCGTTGCTCGACGCGAATATTCAAATAATTTGATATTTAAATTTGAAACTTCAAACAGACTGAATATTTAAATTTTTACTTTTTAACTATGGTGGGGGGGGGGGGGGGGGGCATTATTGAGTTTTTAGTAAATTTTCGACTGAAAATAGTGATTCAAAAAATGTATAAAATATTTTTGATTTCCAATTTAAAAAATATGTGAGCTGTAGAAATTTTCTGATTAAATTCAAATTGAAGCCCTTTTATTTCGACTATAATTAGAATTTTTCGGAGTAAGACTAATTGATTTCAAAAATTCATGTATATGTGTGTGTATATATATATATATATATATATATATATATATATATATATATATATAAATTTTTTATGCTTGTAATTATATTTTATAAAGGAATTTATTAATTACAAAAGTTTTTGTTGATAAAAAAAAAAAAAAAAATTATCTGACAAGAGAAAATCGATGAGAACTGAAGAGGAACATAAAATAACGGATTTCTAACCGCAACGAGTCGGAAAGTATCGATCGGTACTCTTTATGTTATATATACCGATGCTTACTCTTTACTCCTTACTTGTATATATATTTATATTGCTCTTTTTATATGAGTGAGTAGAAGTTTTTTCATTTCTCTTAAGAGTCTCAGATGTTATGGGTTCACGTTCCAATTAACTGCCAAGATACTTTGCCCAGTAAATGATAAAAAAGAAAACGATCCACTGTTTACTTTTACGTCGCGGATATTTAAAACAATAAAAAAAAACAGTTTTCGATAAAAAAAAACAGTTTTCGATTTCTGAAGAAACATTAAACTGTAATCTATTTTTTTCTTTTTTTTCATATGAGACTCAAATGTTTACTTGAATAATTATTTTAAATTACAACGTTCATTTACACCCTATGTAATGATACATATATGTACGATGATAAGTATTAGAGTTGTAAGTGCATTGAATAAGTCGATCGATTAAACTGTCTAGACATTTTCAATGAGAATTTATTTCTGCATGATAGTAACTTGTAACTAGTAGCACATATGACATAAACTCCATGTGATATCTTATTTTAAAATATTTTCCATTATTATTTTTATTACTCAGTTAAATGTACAGAGATAGCAAAAAATCTACACGCAATCTCTATAACATCGGCATAGTTTTTTTTAAAAAAATTCTTCACTTGTACTCTTGTACTTGTTACCAGTACTTATACTTATTCATTGCGTGCGTCATGCACGTGCTCTCTGAAAATTTATTTATCATCATAAATGATCTCGAGATTTTTAAATATTATAAATATCAATGTTCATTATACATTTTTTGTATTATGACTTTGATTTATTATTTTAAGTACTAAATTTTTTATCAAACGGCTTTGTCTTTTTTTTTTGAAATTATTCATTTATTTTATTATTTTTTACTACTAAATTAATAAATAATATATATAAATTATTATTTGTTTTTATATGATGTAGAAAAAAAATTATTAAATAAAAATATATAACTTTTCTATAAGATGCGTTTTTCGTTGTAAAACAGGACAATTTTATTAAATACTATAATTTATTTATACTTTAATAAAAAAATATATATGTATATAATATAGAAGAGAAAGAAAGGTAGTAATACATGAAGTGATATGATATCCCGTATAAAATATGATTAGAAAGATTAATCTAAGAAATCTCATGCAGCTGTTGCAATTCAATCTTCCGCATCATCTTTTATTCCTTTCCGCAAAATACAAAAAGTAAATTTTCTCATCCCGTTTAAAAAAAAAGCGTTGGCTATTCTAAACTTCAAAACGTGTACTTATAACATGGAAAAAATTGCAGTTGCTACAACAGCAGTTGTAGTTGAGGTTACTACAAGTTGGAGTAAAGAAATGCCAACTTCAACTTTGAATAGCCTCAATCACGACCCTCTTTAATTGCGTACACAGAGAAATTTTTAGTAAAAATGACCAAAAGTTTGATACTGTGAGGACATGTGGTAAATATCTAAATTTTTCCCATGCACGGTGTAAAAATTACTATGCTAAATTACTAAATCCCATATCCAGCCAACTTAGTCGAATTCAAATTCAAATTAAATTTTTAAACTAAATAAAATTCAAAAGTCGGTGACAGGACGAATTTCAGGACTGAAAGATCTCGCACTTTGTGTGCGAAAGGTCATTCGGCTCCACTGGGATTCGAACCCACGTCTGGCCAGTGACCAAGTTTGA
The DNA here is from genome assembly GCA_964016945.1 of Microplitis deprimator. Taxonomy (NCBI): domain Eukaryota; kingdom Metazoa; phylum Arthropoda; class Insecta; order Hymenoptera; family Braconidae; genus Microplitis; species Microplitis deprimator. Next base: position 3,007,444 of record OZ024709.1, on the reverse strand, counting down.
GAAACCTGTCTTACGCTATGGGGTCATAGCAAAGCCGGACCATGTTGGCCATCTGCAGAAATTCAAACCTATACAAAAATTACTATGGCTACAGTAAAATTGACAATTATTATATCAGAATTTACTGTAATATTTTTTACATATTTTTCTCTAAATTTCCGCCAGGTGGCCAACGTGGCCCGGCTTGACTATGCTACCATAGCATTTCAAACAAGAATATTTTCTCCATGTAATGTAGATCTACATCAGATTATTTATGGATAAAACTCCTTTTTATGGGTAAAATACTTTTCAATCATTGATTTTCCCTTTGAATTTTCAAAAGTTTGAAATTTCAAAAAAAGTTCATCGTCGTCGCGTTTTGAAGTTTAGAATAGTCAACTTTTTTCTCACGGGGTTCTTGTTGAAAATGTTTATCACTGAACCGCCTGGCACTTGATGAAAAAATCAAAAACAAAATATTAGTCATTTTATTCATATTTATTTTGGTTAAAATTTAAGTTTGCCAACTATTAGGGCCGCTTAATGCTTTCGTCATATATAATTTAGTCGTTAAGGAAGACGTGCCTCATGTCGAGAATGTCGAGATATTTTTTTATTCATTTTACTTTTAAAACCATTTTCATTTTATTTTATTCTATTTATTTCTCTTGCATTACAATTCTCTATTTTCGTCGTTCTCTAAATAAAACCCCGCGGGAATAATATAAGAAAACTTGAATACTAAGGGGACAATTTTAAGGTCACTGAACTTAATCATTATCGATATCAATAAAAATTTTTTTTTAAATTTAAATTTACTCAAAAAAACAATTTTTCATTTCATAAATTTGTTTTAAATTTTTTAACTTAAATTGAAATATCAAGAGTTTAATGTGAATTAAAATTAATAGATAATTTAAATTAAACTGACATAAAAGTTACTAATAGGTCACTCGATCAAGGCGAACATTCTGATTTACATAATTGACAATAGTGTCGGATATTCATTGAGCTTTTGATGGCTTTAGAGGTGCGATATTTATTTATTTTACTTTTAATTTACTATTAATTAAAAAAAAAAAATCACTTCAATATCGAAATTTATTAACAAATTAATTCCCTCATTTTAAATTTATAATTACCGCAATTTTCCAAAACTTTCTAAAAAAAAAATAAAGTAACTTTCTTATAAAAATCTTTCCTCTGAGTGCGCATGCTCTAGATTTAAAATTTAATTACATATTTAATTTATTAATATGAAATATGTATTTAATTTAAATTTTTAATGAAAATTAAAATAAAAAATCTATGTAATTTTCCCGCGCACAGTTCCCATGGTTTTATTCGTAGACACGACGCGGTACCTTGGCGATCAATAAGTCCATGTCCCGGCAGAACGACGCCACAATGCTCATGGATACCCCTGGGCAAATTTTGTTATGGTCTAGGTAGTTGGTTCCGATTTGCTACGTCCATGAGCGCCAAGTTCATCTAATCTCGTTAATAGATATCATGTAATTATATAGTTACTAATGTTAAGCCTAGTTAACATCGCAAGTGTGAATTTTAAGTGGGAGAAATCCCGCGGAGAGACGCGTCATTTACTTAAAGTATCAATTTAAATATTTCGTTTATTACACAGAAAAAAAATGATTTTTTGGCGCAAAAAATTTTAAATTGAACCAAGACAATTTTTGCATTACAAATTGAAAACAAAAATTTTCTTAAGGCGGGAAAAAATTTTCTCTAGTTCTAAAAAAATTTCCGTCTTTAAATAATCATTAAAAATATTTCTTGCATCAAGAAATCCTTTTTCTTTTGTGTAGCAATAATATTTTACGGTAAAATTTTAAACATAATTTTGAAAATATTTTTATAAAAAATTGACATAAAAATATGATTTTTATTAAATGCATAAAAAAAAAAGATTTCTTGGCACAAAAATTTTCTTGGGACGAGAAAAAATTTTTTTGGAGCCAGAAATTTTTTCTAGTCCTAAGAAAATTTTTATTTTCAATTTATAATACAAAATATTTATTGCGCCAAAAAATCTTTTCTTTTTCTACGGAAATTATTACCAATAATTTTGAAATATTATCATTTTAACTTTAATATAAAATGATATATTTGTGAATAGATAATGCAGTGCAAAGTCTGCAGATTCTCAACTAGACTAGCTCAATTCAGGAAGTTACAAATTCGGGTTAATTGCTTACTTCCTATATGTTACTGTCACATTATTCTTCCTTCGATTATTTATGATTTGTTTTTTTTTTTTTTATTATCAATATCCATAAATAATAAATCATTTTTATATACATATATTTTTAATCGACACGAGAGATGTCCCAAAAAAAAAAAAAAACAATTTTTTTGATAAAAAAAAGTGTATGAATTTTGAAAATTATTTACTCCATGTTCATTTGAAAATTTTTTTTTATACCATCTGACAGTTGTATTAATCTCCTATATATTTTTTGACGTTTAATATGACAGGCGAATTTTAGTGATATGTTCACTGATCAATTTAAAATTTTTATCAGTGATGTAGAAAAAATATTAAAAATTAAAAAATATATATATAAGGGATGCAAAAGTAGTGAATACGTGATGTGTATTATTCTTTTATGCTCTTGAGTCGTCACGTGGTGAGTACTCGTTGGTAATAGGCGCCTCGTAATTTTCTCAGCCGACTAACCCCTCAACCTTAGTCTTCATAGTAGCATACATATATAGTATGTACATATAATAGTACTCTGCTTTATATACATATATAAAGTTGAGTCTTGTTGCTCGTTAATTCACGTGGGTAGACTCACTTAAACAATTTTTTCACGGGTTTTCAAATTATTTATACTTATCAGCCATATTTATTTTATCCTCAATTCAAAATTAATAATATATATGTATATATAAATTTTTATTATTAAGTATTGTAAATTTATAAAATACTAAATCTCGTGTGGTTTCTCTGGTCACGTAAAAATTGCACGTACGTGAAAATCGTAGGCGTAACCACTAAAGGCTAAACCCAACGAAACAAGACTCGGATGGGCTGACTCATCTTTTGCCAGAGAAACCATAAGGAAAACGAGTCCAGGAGAGAGGAACTAAAATATAAGATGAATCTCACGATTACTATTTTTTTTTCTTTTATATATGTATATATTTTTATTGTTCGATTTTTATCTTCATCTTCATCTTCATCTTTTTTCTTACACTTCTCTGTCTCTTATCTGCATTGAATGCAGGTTTAAGTAAAATACTTAATGTATGAAATGTTAACGTTCAATGTAGGCTAACTTACTCTACCTTTCACTAAATACTCATTACGTGAGTAAATAATTATGGTTTCAACACGAATTTTCGTAGAAAATTTAGTAACTTACTTTTTTTCCACATTGAGCTCCAATGAAATTTTTTATAAAAAAAATTTTATTTCAAATCAAAATTCTGGGTAAACTATCAGAGATATGGAAAAAATGATTATAATGACTTTTGTAGGAAATTTTATTCTCTACAAAAAAGGTCCTTATACATTTTTACATAAATCTAATAATTAAGGCGCTAGAATTTTTTTTTAAACCATACTTAATTTTTATCAAAAATTTGATGTAATTTTTTTTATATATAGATCTTTAAATTGAAATTCTAGATAAACTATCAAAGATACGAAAAAATTGACTCTGATGATTTTTGTAGGAAATTTTATTCTCTATAAAAAAGGTCCTTATACATTTTTACATAAATCTAATAATTAAGACGCTAGAATTTTTTTTTAAATCCATATTTAATTTTTATCAAAAATTTGATTCAATTTTTTTTATATATAGATCTTTAAATTCAAATTCTAGATAAAGTATCAAAAATACGTGAAAATTGACTCTAATGATTTTTGTAGGAAATTTTATTCTCTACAAAAAAGGTCCTTATACATTTTCACGTACAACCAAAATTCTAGAAGCTAGAAAACTTTGACCGATCATCCAAAGAAATAATAAAAATAAAATTGAGAGAGTAAATTGGAAAATAAAATTTTAATGCAAAGTATTATTTTATTTATTGCACAACAAATAATAACTGATACATGGAACAAGAGATAATAATGTAATTTAAATAATAAGACACTCGCCAGTTGCATTAATAATTAATTTCTATAAATAAATAATTACGAAACACATAATGATTAGTGACATAATGACGACTTAATTGTTTATTCATCGATATTATCGATAAAAATAAATAAAAAAAAAGTAACACGGGGTCGATGATCTTTTTCCAGACAGCGTAGGCTTATCGCCTCGAACAATTTTTTTTCTAAATTCATATAAAATAAATATACCCAGAAAAAAAAAATTTCTTTGCCCCAGAAAAATTTTCAATAATAAACAGAAGAAAAAATTTACTCCGGACTAGACAAAATTTCCTGCTGTCAAAAATTTGTTTTCGCGCTCAATAAGTTTTTCTCATCCCAAGAAAATTTTAGTTTTTCTGAATAAAAAATTTATTGGGGACAGGTAAAATTTTTTTGGAGCGAATTTCAAATTTCGCGCCAAGAAATCCTTTTTTTGTGTATATTTAAATATATATAATTATAAAAAAAAAAAATTGCCTGAATTAAATTAAGAGAAAATATATAAACATTTATATGGATTCCATTGGGTTCCGATCTACTTTTCTGTCAGTGTAATAATAAAATTTATCTAGGTCAGTTTAACTTATATTAGTAGATGTGTTAATATTACGTGTAAACAATGAATCAATTTACTATCTCCAATGTATGTGCAACATGTGTCCATGAAAATGTAAATATAAAATATTTCTAGCTCTTGTATTTTTCAAAAATTGATTTTTTTCTGAAAAGAAGAAATGAATTTTTTTACCAAGGTTTCAATTTATAAGGATAAAAAATATTTAAATGCATGCTTTTGATGACACGTACATGGTATATATGAATCCAAAAAAATGCAGAAAGCTCAGGAGTTGAATTGCAAGCAAAGAAAATGAGAAGCGGTAAAGTTAAGGGCGAGGATTAAAAAGGGTGCAAGTCTGTTGAGACAACAGAAGCCACATTTTTTTAATTAATTTTATTCAATTCTATAAACTTTGTCTTTCTTTACTTCATCAACTCTACTCTCCTTAATTTTTTTTTATTTTATTACTTTTCTCTTTTATTATGAAATTTTTTTTTTTATAAGTAATTCAAAAGTTTGAAGTTTGATGAAGTAAATTAAAAAATACAATAAATTTTGAGCATCAATTAAAACTAATGGTTGCACAAAACTTTTTGAAAATTACCAATTTTGGACGGACATTCAATTTAATATTTTTGGAGAACTTTAAATTTAAATTATAGCCCAACTATCAAAGATACGACAAAAATGTATGAATACAATTTTATAGGAAATTAAATTCTCTACAAAAAAGGTCCTTATAAATTTTTTCCTAAACCCAAAACTTTATAAGTTAGAAATTTTTTAAAAATTAAATTTGCCAAAAATATATTTAATATTTTTAGAAAAGTTTATAACAAAAATTCTGGACTAACAATCAAAGATACGACAAAAATGAATCAATACAATTTTACAGGAAATTAAATTCTCTACAAAAAAGGTCCTTATAAATTTTTTCCTAAACCCAAAACTTTATAAGTTAGAAATTTTTTAAAAATTAAATTTGCCAAAAATATATTTAATATTTTTGGAAAACTTTATAACTAACATTCTGGACTAACAATCAAAGATACGACACAAATGAATCAATACAATTTTACAGGAAATTAAATTCTCTACAAAAAAGGTCTCTATCATTATTTTCGTACACCCAAAATTCTAGACACCAGAAAATTTTCAAATTCGCCTCATCATAAAAAATAATAAACAAATAATTATTTTATTAATTCTTCGTATTTAAAATTGATTTTCCTGAAGTACGCGATGTTCCATTAAAAGTATTGTATTTTTTTTTTATATAAAATTATTTTAGAAAACCAGACTGGCGCCGCAAGGTCGACAAACGAAAGTAAAAAGAAAACATTGAGTGCTTTAGGGGTAGAAAAATATTTGAGGGTTGAGTTCTCAGTAATAGGGGTTGGTTTTTCATGGAAACGATAGCTTGTAACTTATATATATACACATATATTTAAGTGTGTTAAAAAAAAAAAACTGAATTGACAAAGCAGGTGAATTCATCAATACACTTGTAGTGACGACACGTGCTAGGATAGTCTATTCTCTATTGATCCATTCAGTTGCCAGGTAAAATATTTTATGTCGTGAATTCAATGTTATTCCGGATATGTCAGTCCCATCGACACACTGACCTATGGAGAAAAATATAAATTACTATTTTACAGTCTATTTGTCTACTGACGTCATCAGTCATAGAGATTTATCCTTGACAATTTAAAAAAAAAATAATCATTTTTTTTGCTAAACTCTAGTCGTAAAATATCAATAAAATTTTATTGCAGGATTTATTTTAATAAATTTAAATTTTTACTGGAGTTATTTCATAAATTTCTACTGATTTACACACGAATTTTTTTTTACTCCAAAATTTTTACACCAAAGCTTCAAAATTTTATGATTTATGAAGTTTTAGATTTTTTAGATGAGTTAAATAAAAATATTAATTATAGATCTTAACCTTGAGGTTTCAATACTAGAATTCTTGATCTAGTGCCCGTTAAATTTTTTTTTTTTATTTAAAAAAAAAAATTAGATGGATGTTAATTTTGAACTGATCAGTAAAAAAAAGTAGGCGTGGCATCTTTGGTATGTTTTATTATTAGCATGACACCGTAATAATAAAATGCCCTATTTACGTATAAACCCGTAATGTAAGAGAATAAAGTGCGTAGGTATGAGCAAGCAGATTTGCCTTGAGGAGAAAAACCGTCAGATCTAAATCCACCGTCATCTCTAGTCTACTTGCCTTCGTAATCCTCTGGGGTTGTCAGCACACTGTGTAATTGATGCTTTACTCAAATCGATTACCCAATTGTCCATAGTGGAGACTTGTATCTACTTTGCATTAATTAATAATCAACAATCTCCAGTTATAATGTAATAATTATCGTCTGATAAATTAATTGATCTCGAGTTCTCTAGCAATAAAAAAATCTTAGTCTTTTATTCAATTAATTAATAAAATTACGTCATTTTTTAAACGTTCTATTATGATAAAGGTCATTAACTGCACTATGCTACTATATATAAAAAATAAATATATGTTTTATTATTCATTATTTTATAAAAAAAAAAAAAAATCGCGATTTCTTGTGATTTATTTTTAGAAAAAATTTAATTATCCATTAAAACGCTTGTAACTTTGATAATAATGCAATTAGGGCATTAATGCATTAGAACTTTTTTGTAGAAAATTTAATTCTCTACAAAAAAGGTCCTGATCAATTTTACTGTAAAACTATTAGTTCAAAAGTTACAGTCGATAGTAAATAAAATTTTCTCAAAGTTGTTCCAAAATCACGAGTTAATTAAGTCAAATTTAAAATGCTCATAACTTTTAAACTAATTAAATTAGGGCATTACAGTACAGGAACTTTTTTATAGAAAATTTAATTCTCTACAAAAAAGGTCCTGAGCAATACTTTCATAATTTCATTTGTTTAAAAGTTACAGTCGATAGAAATAAAATTTTCTCAAAGTTGTTCCAAAATCACTTGAATTAATTAAGTCAAATTTAAAATGCCCATAACTTTTAAACTAATTAAATTAAGGCATTGGTGCACATGACCTTTTTTACAGAAAATTTAATTTTCTAAAAAATTTTCCAATGAATTTTTTTCGTAATCTCAATAGTTTCAGCAGTACACTAAATTTATTAAAACATTGAGCTTTAAAATAAAATAATTTCTTTTTCCAAATTCAAAATAAAAAATAAAAATAAAAATGAATATTTATATTTATTAATGCAGTCTCTATTAACCAGCCTATCAAGTCCTTGATTACTACAACTACAATCAAACAATGTCATATTTACTCAATTGATAAGACTATAGTGATAAAGATAAATTCATTTCTGCTATACTATAAAATCTTTTAGAACATGTTATTTTTTTTACAATTTAAAAAAACAACAATTATTAATTAATTGATTAAAAATTACAAAACATTAATTGATAATTTAATCGCACGTGTTACATATTTAATGAGTTCATCGTGTGTATATTTAATGCAAGTTATATTAGTTATCATTAGAGCCTTATATATTTATGCTGCGACAAATTGAATGCGCAAACTAGAGTTTGTGAGTTTAAGTCAGTATATAACCCGGTTCAGTGTTGGCTCTGTGATGTAACTCATGTATTAGATGCCAGAGACCTCCTTATCGGTTAAAACTCGTGTGTTAGTCTCTTAAAGGCTTTTGTAATGTTAAAAACTCGTATTACTATATCGCTATTTATTAGCGTAAAGTAATTAAATTAAAAAAAAAAGAAAGAAATTATGTAATTAAAAAAAAGAGCGACTTATTTTATTTAAATAAAATTTATCCAGTTATTAATTTTTTACTGCAGTAAAATTTTTTCCAAAATATAAAAAAGAAATTTTTTGAAATATGAACGAATATTAATTTTTAAAAATTATTTTTTTGAAAAAATAATTATTGATTTAAAAAAAAAATGTTACATACGACAGTAATTATTAATAATATTAATCAAGCATTTATAAAAGCAGTTGTTAAAAAATCAAATTGTATTTTAGATTATGAATTAAATGAGGTCAGGTTATAATTTTTTGTTTTTGATTAATTAAATTTTTAAAAGATATGATGATGTTTTTTAAATAAATTGTAAATTAAAAATTTGTTATTTATTTATTTTTGCAGTCATTGTTAACTGAAAGAGGCCCGAGGATGGCGGACACAAGTCAGCATGAGCTCTCAGAGCCTCACACAAATGGAGCAATAGACGGTCTTACAGAGGAAGAAAAAAGTAAAATGAGACCAGCGGATATTGATGCTGTAAGTATAAGTATTTAGTTTAAAATCAACGTATAGTAGGGGGTAGAGGAGGCAAAATGGGATATTCCCAAAATTTTACTAAAAAAGTTTTTTTTTTTTTTATTTCCAAAATTTGTAAATTTAATTGAGCGATATTTTGAAATTTTTTTGTTAAACTTTTTCAAAAATCTTAAGTGTCATTCAAAAAATATCAATGACTTGTTTTATGATAAAAACTATTCAAAAAATTTTTTTTTTCCTTTACATTCAATATTAATATGAAATGTAATTTTTTTAAAGTAAATTACTTATTTTTTTTACTTTTTTTAAGAAGTACCCCATTTTACCCGCAAAAAATAAAAATTTGTTTTTTAACGACAGCTGGAATTTTTTCTATTCATTTTGAAAATCATAAAAAAAATGTACAGTTTTTGAGTTCCCGAAAATTTCATATTTCTTTTTGCCCATTTTGCCCCTTCCCTTCGTTCCCTATAATAAAATTGTTTATAATAATTTACTGGTATTTTAATTCTACTAAACTTTGCACTGTTTAATTTAAAAAAACAATTTTGATTGCAGGATATGCGAGAAATGGAGAGAAGGAAGCGCGTGGAAATAATAATGAACTCAAAGATGTTCAAAGAAGAACTAGAGCGCATTATTGAGACACAATTGAAAGACGGTTCTGGACCTTCTGGATTATTACAACAGATATCGGATATGATGGGCGCACAGGGTGCTCGTTTTAACGCCAATGTGTTCAAAAGTAATTTCTATTTATTGAATATTAATATTTAAAATGAAATATCCCAACTTTTAAAATCTAATTTCGCGGAGTTTAAATTCATCTGTACTTTGAACATAAAAATATAACCGCGCTATTATTGTTTTATAAATACTTGACTATGTATTTAATCCATCGCACTTACTTCCGGTACACTTTACTCGTAAATTAAAATAGTAACAACTTCCGCTGAATTTTTAAAAAATTATATTTTAAAAGTTGCGATTTATTTAACTTACAATTAAAGTCTTTCAAAATTTTATTTTTATTAAATTATAATTTTAAATTGACAGCTATCGTATATGACTAATTTTTTAAAAAATATTTAATTTATCTGAAAGCTGTTATTAAATTTTTTTTAAATTAATATGTAAAAAATCATGATATTGAAGTTAGCCGACGTCTAATAATTTTTGAATTTTTTAAAAAATAATAAATTATAGAAAAAAAAAAATTTCAAAAAATTGCACCTGTAGATTTTTTAATTTTCTAAACGTGCATATTTTTAGTTTCTGTTTTTTTTTTTTTTTGTTATCGATTTATTGAAAAGAAAATCCGAAAATTGCTAATTGTCTACAAATTACAAGATCGTAAAAAATTCGGAGTCAATCGCAGATTTCATTCAAATCCAGATTCACTCCTTCACTCGGATTCCTGAGTCAATAAAAAATTACTCCGTATTCGGAGTAAATACGGAGTTTTTTTCCAGCGGAGTGATTTCGGAGTGATCTAGATTTTTTTAAAATCCGCATTTACTCGAAATTTTTTACTGTGTATTTGAGCAAAAAAAAATCCTTCAAATTTTGACTAATAAATAATTTCATATCAACAAACTTAAAATTTTTTTTAATAAACTGACATAAATAAATTATTGAAAGACTGAAATTTTATGTACCGATTTCCAAATGTTTATTTAAATTTACTCATAAATAAATAAATAAATAAATTAAACAGATTCGAGTTGCGTGGTGCCTATCAACGACATCCGCGGTGTCGAAGCCAAGGGTTACGAACGCGGCGAAAAATTATTGCGCTGCAAACTAGCAGCAGTATTCAGATTACTGGATCTATACGGATGGACACAGGGTGTAGGTGGACAAATAACCGCACGTCTGAATGCCGACGAAGAGCATTTTTTAGTTAACCCATTCGGTTTACTCTATCACGAGGTAACGGCATCGTCATTAGTTAAAGTTGATATGCAAGGCCAGGTAGTCGAGCAGGGTACGACTAATTTTGGTGTACATGTTGCTGAATTTCAATTGCACTCGACAATCCACGCAGCACGTCCAGATATTAAATGTATTATACATATAACAACGCCAACAGTAACAGCAGTGTCTTCCTTAAAAACCGGCCTCTTACCAATCGGCCCCGAGAGCATTGTCATCGGCGATGTCTCAACTCATCAGTATATCGGCGACATTCTTGAACCGGAAGAACGTGAAAAAATAACCCGTAATTTGGGCCCTATTAATAAAGTTATGCTGCTGACTAATCGCGGTGCTGTGTGTTGCGGTGATACTATCGAAGAAGCGTTTTACAATGTCTATAATACTGTGCTAGCATGTGAAACCCAATTAAAATTAATGCCTATGGGTTTGGAAAATTTAAATTTACTGTCAGAGGAGTCGAGAAAGTCCATTTACGAGGCCTCGAGAAAACCACCGATACCACATATGATATCCAGTGTCATTGAACCCTCGCCGTTGGCTGAAAAACTTGAAAAACGATGGAGAATTGGCGGCACTGAGTTCGAAGCACTTATGAGGATGCTTGATAATGCTGTCAGTATTTTTATTATTATTGTTAATTATCTATTTAATAGATTTATTTATGCATTTATTGTTTTTGTCACCAGGGTTTCCGTACTGGTTATATTTACCGGCATCCATTGATCAAGAGCGAGCCACCTAGGCCACGAAATGATGTCGAAGTACCACCAGCAGTTTCTTCTCTTGGATACTTATTCGAAGAAGAAGAACTTTATAAACAAGGGTAATTTTTTTTATGGTTTATTTAAGGGAATTTTTAGTTGGTGTCTCCTCCCCTTACTTTTGTAATAAACCCGATGTTGAAATGTCATCGTATTAAAAATTTAATTAATTAATTTTAGACAAGTGAAAGGTCATTATAAATTACAAAATTAAGGGGAAGGGTTTGAGACTGTCCTTGAATTTAATGGATCGGTTGTAAATCTAAAAATTTTTTTTTTAGTTTATTTATGCTGGCAATTTTTAAGGGAATTTTTGTTGGTGTCCCCTCCCCTTACTTTTGTAATAAATCCAAATTTGAACTGTCATCGTATTGAAAATTTAATTAATTAATTTTAAACAAATAAAAGATCATAAATTAAAAAATTAAGGGAAGGGGGTCTAAGAATGCTCGTAAATTAAATGGATGGGTTGTAAATCTAAAAAAAATTTTTAAATATTCATTTCTGTTTTGAATTTTTTTATGTGTAAAATTAAAATTTTATTAATAAGTAAATTAATTAATTATTATTTTTTCAAAAATAATGTTACAGATTATGGAAGGGAGGACGTAAAGGTGCTGACAGATCACGTTGGTTAAATTCACCGAACGTTTATCAAAAAGTGGAAATACTCGAGACCGGAACTCCAGATCCGAAAAAAATAACAAAGGTAGAAGTTATTACTTTTGAAAATAAAACCGAGTAGTTATTTTATCAAATTTCTAATTTACACATAATTAATTAATCTACATTCCAATCGATTATAAAATAACTCCTCACTCTTTTATAAAATTATAAATATTTACTATTTAATTTAATCATACATATGATCAACCAAAATTTTTTTAGTATTTTTTTTCGTTTACACAATTTTTTTTTCTTGGAATTTTTTTTGCTATCCAATCAATCATTTTTCTAAATAATTAAAATTATTGTAACAAAACTAGTCAACTAAAATCAACGATTAGAAAGTACCGAGTTTTCTCACTATACCTCAGTAATTAAAAGTATCAATTAATGATAAATACATTAAAATTTGTAGTTTAAATAGATTCTTCATTAATAATATTTAATGAGAGTACTCTCAATGTTATTACAGAAATTTAAAATATATCAATTTAAAAAAAAAATAGATAATAAATTTTTTCAGATAATTAAATTAAGGTCAGTGCACAGTAAAAAATATTGTGTTAAAATCAACATAATCTGTGTGTTAAAAACGGTCTACACAATATTTGTGTTATTTTTTAACACAGACTATTTGGGGGGAATTTAAACACAAAATTTGGGTTTAAATCTCAGCACAAAATTCGGGTAATACGAGATGTTAATTTAACACTTTTTAAATGTCTGGCGACAAAAAAAAAATGTTAACTTTTACATTTTATTTTTGTAGGATGGATATTCAGTAAAAATAATTTATATATTATTTTTAGATTATCAAAGTCACAACAATTATTATTTAACATTAAACTATTGTTTGATAGTAAAAAATCTTTTTATTAGTCAAGATTTTAAAAAAATCACGTAATATTTAATAGCAGTTGCAAATAGTAAATCAATTAATTTATTTTAAAAAACCAAAAACACATTTGTATTTATCGAAAAAATAATTTTAACATTACATTAAATAATTCGAAATTATAACTAAATATTTTTTATTAGTATGATAAAAATTCCAGCTTTTAGTAAATGGTAAATAAAATATATTAATAAAAAAAATTTTTAAGTTAAATTGACATTTATAAAATGTCGATTTCACTTTCATTTTTATAATAATTCTCCCGCGACTATCGATTTACTTTTTGCCATAAATTTTGTGTTAATTTTAAAGTAACACTTAATAAATTTTGATAATTTTAATTTTCATACTAAGTAACACTTTTAAACTGTTAAATAGTAGATCGATTCAAAATTTTAGTGCAACACTGAAATGTGTTGATTTAACACTAAATAATCAAACAAAAAATTTAACACAGATACTCAATATTTTTTACTGTGCGATTGTTCATAAAGAAAGAATCTAAAAAAAAAATTTATGTAACGAATGACAAAAAAAAAGAAACTTTTTAATTAAAATATATGAATATTATTGTGTGTTACGCTTTGATATAATAATCTATTAAATTGTCTACGTGTTTTTACTAATGAGATTATTATGACGCAGTAATCGTATATATTTAATGCTTATATCAAGCTGATGCTTAATAAATATATATAACTATATAAATAAATATATATATTATAAGTAAAAAAAAAGAAATTGCGCACGTTTTGATAAAGAAAATTTAAATTGAAATCATGGATAAAATAGAGAGTTAATTGATTAAATTTACTTGAATGTGCATTACAATTAGACATTTTATACAAATTTGAAATTTTTAATTAATAATTATATCGATAATTATTAAATTTATGTGCAATGCCATTTATTTAGTGCCAGAGTTTTTAAAAATCAAAAATTAAATTTATTTGATTTATTATAATTATTGATTCAAAAAAAAGCTTTTGCTTTTTATATAAATTGAATATTAATATATATATATATAAGAAAAAATGAGTTATAATAAGATATGAATTGTCATTTTTTTCTTTCTGTAGCTGATTATTAAATAAAGTTACACAGCTTAAAAAAAAACACTCAAGTTTTTTTTCATGTAATTTTTATAGTAAAAATTATTTGATTTGCAGTTGCATTTATTTTACTTTTTAAAAATTATTATAAAAATAGCAACTGCATATTTATTAATTATTTATTTAAATTAGGGCATGCGTGTGAATGTGGAGTGAAAACACAGTTAGGGCTCTAGATAAAAAAAAATTACTGTAAAAAAATTTTAAGTCACGATGCAGAATTAAAATTTACAATAGCGTAAAATTTAAATACATAGAAAATCACGAAAAAAAAAAAAATTGACTGAGGTCAAAATTTTTTGACATCAAATGCATTCTCAGACAGCCCCCCCCCCCCCCCCAATTTTTAAAAATATGCAATGACTCAAGTATCATAAGCGTATTGAAATTTTATTAATTAATTAAAAAAAAATTGGAAATTCAATTGAAAAAATATCAGTTCCGAGATATAGAATTTTTTTAAACATTATTTACAATTGTCTTCAATTGGGAGTTAAACAAAATTTTTTGAATAAATTTTAGCCGCCAAAATTTGAAAATTTGAATTATAAAATTGGCATGAAGATTTTACTAAAATTTATTTTCCAAATTTCGTTTAACTCCCAATTGATATCAACTGTAAGTAATTTTTTTAAAAATCTATACCTCAGCAAAATTTTCCTTTCAATTAATGCTTTAATTTTTTTTTAATTAATTGTTAAAATTTCGATACACTTATGACAGTTGTCATTGAAAATTTTTAAAAAGTGGAGGCATGGTCTGAGAATGGGCTTAAAATTCTACATCATTAAATTTTTTAAAATCTTTTTGCAAAAATTTTTTTTTAAGACACAAAACAAAAATTACAAAAATTTATTTTCATTAATTAATTAATTAATTAATAAATTAATTAAAATCAATCGTGTTTGACTAATATTGTCGTTTTCTTGGCTTTGTTTTTTATTTATAGTGGGTGGATCAAAACGCAGAGGAGGTAATTTCCCACTGAAAAATTTACTCGGATTTTGGATTGAGTCGTCTATTTTTTTTATTCATTTTATTATTAATTTATTTTATTTAATTTAATTAATCTATTATTATAATTATTATCCTCTAATTAAGTTACGCTGCATTCTTTACAGTTCTGTCGCTATAGGTCCACTTTAGTTTCACAATTAAAAAAAAAAAATTACTGGCATGAGGATCAACATCACATTAATTTAAATTAATTTATTTTTCAGCATTTTCATAACTAATTTACTTTTATTCTTAATCACTTGGGGCATCACTAGGTTTCATACTTAAATATTCACGATTGATAATTAATTAATTTATTAATTATCATAATAAAAAAGAAAATTTTCTAATCATCATACAATAAACATTGTAGTTAATAATCATGACAATGACTCTGAATGAATGTGTGCCTGGTCATATTTATTTAAAAAATATATATAGAGGGTGGCCTCGGTATACATCGACTGTTATGACAAAACCAGATTTGTCGACCCTTTATTTATTTAAAAATTGTTATTATTTATCACAATTTTTATTTATTTACTTTTATTATTATTATTGTTTTTAAAAATTTACAATAGCCAATTAAGATACAGGCACACATTTAATCGAGTCATTTTTTAACCGGCTTATAAAATGCTTATTTAATTTTATTTTTAATTTTAAATTTATATTTAAATTATTATTAGTGTTATTATTATTATTATTATTATTATTATTAATATTATTATTATTATTCTTATTATAATTATTTTAAAATTGATGGGTCGTTTAACAATTCTGGTTTTGTCTTCAGTGGGTGTCTGATGGATCACCAACACACAGTAGCAGTACACCAGTAAGGATTGAAAGTGCATTACAATTTGTACCCAAGAATACTAATCCAAAGGAATTTAAACAGCTGCAACAACAGGTTGGTTTTTTATTTTATTTTTTTAAATTTGAGCAAAGTTACGGATCTCGAAGCTAATCAATTTTTTATGTCATATATTTTTATTTAAATAATTAATATTTAGAGTATGAAGTATCAAAAAAATCAATTTCACTTGAAAATTTTTTTTCTGGGATTTTAAATTGAAATTGTCGGCAAACTATCAAAGATAGGAAAAAAATGTACTAGAACAATTCTGTAGGAAATTAAATTCTCTATAAAAAATGTCCTTATCAATTTTTCCGTATCTTGAATAGTTTAAAAGTTGTTTGACTAGGAAAATTCAGAGTAACTTTTTATTTCAAAACCAATTTTTTTTCCCGGTACTAGTAATTGAAATTCTAGCTAAAATATCAAAGATACGAGAAAAATGTAGTGGACTAATTTTGTAGGAAATTGAATTCTCTACAAAAAAGACCTCTATCAATTTTTCCATATCTTAAATAGTTTGAAAGTTTTTTGATTCTAAAAATTCGGAGTAACTTTTTATTTCACAACCAGTTTTTTTTCCCGGCATTAGTATTTAAAATTATGGCTAAACTATCAAAGATACGAGGAAAATGTACTGGGAAAATTTTGTAGAAAATTAAATTTTCTACAAAAAAGGTCCTTATCATTTTTCAAATAACTTCGATAGTTCAGACACAATTTAAATAAAAAGTATATAAATAATAAATCGTTGAATTTTTGTAAGAAAAATTTTTAATTTATTTAAATAAATAATTAAATTTCTAAAATAGATAAAAGATTATCGTAGAGCAGATAAAATATCAGCAGGACCACAATCACATATTTTGGAAGGTGTTTCATGGGAAGAGGCAAAAAAAATGCAGGTAAATTATTAACTTTATTCCACTAACCAAATAAATTATTTACTTATACTTGAGTGTTAATAAAATTAAAAATAAATTTATTTAAAAGGATGCAACAATAAGTGGTACTGGTGAACAAGTAGTACTCGTAGGTGCAGCAAGTAAAGGTATTATACAACGTAATTTCCAACACAATGCCATGGTATACAAAACTCCATACGCTAAAAATCCATTCGACGCCGTCACTGATCAAGAACTTGATCAGTATAAGAAAGAAGTTGAACGTAAAACTAAAGGAGACATATGTAAGTTTATTTATTTATTTTGAAAACACCCGCCAGTTACTTGTCTAGTAATTTTACTTAATTAATATTACGATTAATTATTTATTTAATTTTTTTTAGACGATGAATCACAATCTGAATCCGAAGCATTATCGTCATTTAATATCAGTAGAGCAACTCATGAATCAAGCACTGCCAAATCACCAATTCAATCACCTATTTCTGTTACTTCTGAAACTGAAGAAGAAAGTCGAGACGGTAATTTATTTATTTTTTTATTTAATTATCTAATTAATATTTCAATTAATAAAAATTATTATTATCTTCAGAACCACGTGTACTGCGGATAGAAACGAAGCGCGTACCCAAGCCAAGTCAGGCTGAAGTTGTATTAAGTGATGGTAAGTTACATACACATATATATTTATATAAGTTTTGAAAAAAATACCGTTGACTTTCCATCATAAGCCTGGTCTAGGAGACGTAGGGAAATTTTTTTTGAATTTCAGTTTTCCCGAGTTTTGGTATCGACGGCCCATTTTAACCGGTTTTATTTTATGATTTTGAACGGCGAATTTACGGCTTATGCGGGGAGTCGACTGTATTTTATTATTAAGCATGAATAAATTTATTATGCATGCTGAAATAATTAACAAGCATTTGATAAAAATAAAATATATTTTTAAAAAATACTTGACGCATGTAATAAAAAATGCACGAATTAGGAAAAATGCATGAGCATGAAAATGATGCGGATAAATCTAACTCCAGCAAGGTGACGGTATCAAATTCTCAAATAAAATCTGTCACTACACAATCTCATATCGTTCCTTTAAATCGACAAAAAATTGAAGGTAAGCTTTTAAATCTTACCAAAAATAGAAATTTTTAATTATTTTAATTAAATAATTACGTAGCGCGGGATAGAAAAATTTGCTTATAATTATAAAGGAATATTTTTTTTTAAATTCAAACCCCGAAACTGACGAAAAAAAATTTATTTTTATTGTCTAAAAAAATCAGGTATTTTTAATCCCTAAAATCTCAAGTGCTGACTACTAATATTTTTTAATACTCATATATAATATTTATTAGCCCATAAAAAAAATTTTAAATATTTGTTTCATAGAAATTTATATAAAATCATTTTGTAGGAGATTCTAATAATTAATTTCTGATAGTAAAAAAAGTCTTGATAATTCCCAAAAAAAAATCATCTCTTTACAAAAAATGAGTCAATTGATTGCATGTTTTTTTTTGTTATTTTCTTATTTCATAGTCGACGCAACGACTGAATTTTTAAACCAGATGCGCCGTTCAGCAATTGAACCCATGAACAATCGCAATAAACGAGGTGAGTTTAAGCACGTAAACACAACCACTCAAACAACCAGAACTTGCCGGGTGCCAACCATTATTTTAAATACATTTCTAGACAAGTACCAAATATATCATACTATTAAATTTTACTATTAAAAAATATATCAGTTTCGGTGTAAAATTTACAATTTTACTCTGACAGAATATATATCAGTTTCGGAGTAACATTTAAAATTTTACTCTTTAAAAATATATCGGTTTCAGAGTAATATTTAAAATTTTGAATTTCAATCTGAAAAAATATATCAGTTTCAGCGTAAAATTTAAATTTTACTTTGAAAAGAATCTATTAGTTTCGGCGGGAAATTTTAAATTTTACTTTAAAAAGAATTTATCAGTTCCGGATTCAAATTTTAAATTTTACTTTAAAAAAAATATATCAATTTCGGTAATACTTCAACTATAACCATGCCATAATTTTACCGCCATTTCAGTAAATTTGAAATTAAGGAAGCGTCTTTTCAACTGTTGTTCGTTCTAATAATCACCTTACTTAAGTGAACTTTCAAATTTTCCATTTCGATCACCTCCTTAATTAATTTTGCAGTGTGACGTATCTGGTACTCGTCGCAAAATATTTTTCTGACAATGGCATGGCGCCCAACTTGACATCCACCACCTAAACTGCTAGCTTACGCATGCGCATATCCCGCTTTATTATTTACATACTCAAATACTTGTTTTATTTGAATCAATGTCTACATAATTATTTATCATTCGCTTTATTTAAAAATCCATTGCTTATCACCAAACGCTCGCACCTAGCGCACGCTTGTTTACCTCTAGACAATTTTCTTAGTCAGTTAAATTCCTAATTTACTAAATAAATAACAAAATAAATAAATTAAAAATTAATTGAACTTCTAATTGAATGGTGCGAGCGGTTTGTGATCAAAACGACGACGTCGACAATAAATAGAATCGTATAAACAATCAGTTAAATAAAGAATCGGTCGCTTTAGGAGTTTCTGGACAATATAATTTTGCAGATTATGACGAAGCGACGAGCAATGATGAGGGTAGCGAGGAGATTCCAGTCGGCAAGTACGGTCATTGGTGTCTTAGTTCACACGAAGAATTACATCTCGAGAGGACTAAAATACTAACATTAACTCCATTAAAATCATTAAAACAATCAAAGTCATTAAATAATTTAAATCGAGCCGCGTCTCTAACATTTAAAGAAAAATCAAATTATTCAAATTTAAAATCCCGGATTAAATCTTACCGCCGTCGTATATTTTTTGATGAATACGATAAAATTTACGCGCAATATAAAAATTCAAATTTAACATCAAATAATAATTTTAATTTAAATTATATCGACAAAACTCAGGGGTTAGTTAAACAACTTGTCGCTAAATACTCGAATCCGTCATCATTTGACTCCAATATTAATAACAATAACAACAATAATATATTAACAAAATCACGAAAACGTTCTTATCTATCGTCGGTAACTTCGACCTACTCGGTATGCAAAATTCCCCGCCTGTCATTACCGACGTCATTGAAGCTGCATGACCTGCAGAGCCCACGTCTCGTTGAAGCTGTGATGAGTCAGGTAGTCCGTAAAACACAGAGTGAAAATTCTTCACCGACAGAGAGTCATTTACTGTCATGTGAACTGCGTTCTTTACCGACTGACCCACAATTGAGTCCCATAAATATGTCGTTGTTTCATCACTATGGTGATCTGAAGTACGAAAGTACGCCACTGAAAGACGTACAGGTTAGTCAGACGCTTTTACCGACAGCTGGTGATTTTGAATTTGTTGACACGGATGCTATTAAAAGCGAGCCTGATGTTAATGGTAACGTTAATCTGCAGAGTATGGTATCTTCTGGAGAAAAAATTAATTCCGATCAGGAAGTGAGCTCTGAAGATATCGCAAGCATGCTGACGGTAATTGAAAATAAGACGGATGATAAAACAGAGGCCAAGGCTGAGGTAGACTCGATATCTCCGGAATTGATTGATAACTTGGAGTGGTTGAATGAACCCTTGGATACTCTAGAGTCGTCATTTGCTAAAGAACTGAATGACAGCCAGCCATGGAGATTTTCTTCGCCACTTACTAGTGGGAAGAAATACCAGCGGGAAGACAGCATGACTGAAGTCATTGATAGCATTAATATCAATTTAACTCCGTCAAAAACGATCCGTTCGTTGGATTATCGTCTTCCGGATACTGATATATCGATAAAATATAATTTAAATTCAACGCACATGAGTATGATTTACAGTTTGACTCCCACGACTGAAATTGAAGATGGGGAAGAAGGTAATGAGCATATTAATTGCGGCAAAGCATGTCCGCAGTGTTTGATACTCGGCCCCACGGGAAGTTTGTCGCCTAGTGATCATGATTCTTTTTATATTTGGGATGAGCCGATTGTTGAAGATAATCAAGGAGAAGAAGAAGAAAAAAGTAAAGAAAATGTGATTGACTTGAATAAGACTATTGATTTGTTTGATAATTCAATTGAAATTGAAAGTAATGCTTCTGCTACGGACTTGGAACTTCCGGTTAAAGCCGAAGTTGAAGAAGATGATGGGGAATTTCATAAAGATATCGAAATTACAGTTAATGAAATCATTGAGGGATTGGGAGAAAGAGAGGCTTTGATAAAAGCTACTGATTTAGTTGATGATGTACTGAAATTTGCTTGTAAAAATGTCGGTGCTGTTGTTGGTAGTCTTGAGACCAGTGGAGTTGCAGGTTATGAAGACGAAGGTGTCGGCAATGTAGATCATAATGAAGCAGAGGTTGAACGCGATGGTAAAGAAGACGACTCTGTAGGTAAAGAAGGTGAAGTTTGTGAAGAACTTAGAGAAATTGAGGTTAAAGTTAACGATAAAGATCGAGATGATGAAGAAGAAATCAATTCTGGAGATCGTGGAATGGTTTCGGAAGAAATTGAAGGTGAAGAAGAAATTATTTCCGGTGAAAAAGATGAAGGTTTTAATGCTGAAAGAATTGTAGTTAAAGAAGAAATCAATTCTATGGAAGAAATCGAAGATGATGCCATGGAAGTTGCGGGAGTTGATGTTGAAACGGAAAAAACTGAAGAAGAAATCCAAGTGGCAAGTGGACATGAGAGTAATATAGAAAAAAATGTAGAAACACTTAATAGTAAAGAAGAAATTCGTGAGATTAATGCTGATGATGACAAAGAAGAAATATGTGAAATAATTCACAAGATTTCTTTCAATGAAGACACTGAAGAAAATTTTTCTGATAAATTTATAGTTGTCGATGAGTTGATACATCACATCATTGACAAAGACACTTCCAGTTCTTCAGAACAGACTCCAGAACGTCAGGATTCACACGAGTCCCGCGAGTATCAAGATCAAGAAGAATCTCCACGTGATACATCCGAGTCATCAGAAAGTTTCAACCTGAAAAAAGTGAAGGAAAATACAAATATCGAGATAAAAGAAATGCAAACTCTTCAAGGATCTACTTCGGATCTTGCTGTGCAAGATAAAGTAGTTGGAAGTAAAGAAGATTTTATTACTAAATTGAAAGTTCTTATCGATGATTTGAACCCGGACGAAGGGGAGATAAAAGAAGAATTCACTAGTGTTATCAACAATTTGCACTTGAATTGTAATGAGTTGTCACCCGTCGAGTCCAATGAAATTTTACATCAGCTCAAGTGCATTGTCGAGCAATCTGACTCTGGCGTTCACGAAGAATCTTTCAAAGCTTCAGATACTTTTGAAGTCAGTACTTGTGACTCTAGCGGTAGCCTTAGTCGCTCTGAGGTATTACGGCAGTTCAAAAATCGATTCGAAGAGATTTTTAAACGCAGCCAAGCTTCATTGGTTGACGTAAATGATAATATTAATAACACCAATAGTACTGAATTTTCTTCGTTGGAAGTTAATATGCTTGCTAATGATCATGATAATGCAGAAGATATTAATGCTGGTGGGTCAGCTGATGTAGAAGAAGAATATGAACGTGAAGAAACATCAATTGATGATACGAAATCAGATAATAGTAAAGAAAAGAATGAAATTAATAGTAAAGCTGTTAAATTTTGTATCATTGAATACGAAGGTGAAGGTAATAAAGTCCCAGATGGGCAAGACGAGGGCCAAGAAGAAGCTGGAACCCAAGACAATGTTCAAGAAAACTTGATTGGGAATTTAAGTGACGGTGAGAAAGAAGCCTTGAGACTCTGGGAAATGGCTGAATCCGAAATGGAACGCAGTTATAATCACGTCCGTTCTTCTGAAGATCATGACACTTCTTTGACTTTCATGGCATATGAACACGTAGATGATGTACTAGATACTGTTAATCTCAAACCACTTGCTCACTATCCAACGCGTCATGATCTTCACCTCGATTCTCTTGACGACGTTTCCAAAGTTCCCAGTATCGGATCTAAAGAAGTAATCGCTCTTTCCACTATTTCCGAAGACGAAGAAGTCGATGCAGACGACAGCGACATTATCATCGACTACATTAGCTCGCCTACGAGAAATATTAACAATAATTTACTAAAAGCTGATAAAGTTGACAGCATTTGTAGTCTCGAATCCATCACAGAAATCGATGAATCAGAAGATGTCGAGATTTTGTCAATAGTTCAAATGAATGAAGATATTAATAGCATTTTAAATGAGGATTCTAATGATTCTGTAGAAGTTTTGAGTATTAAAAATATTTTCAATGAGGATTCTAATAACTCTGTGCAAGTTATTTACGTAAATAACAACAGAAATTACGATATTAATGTCATCGACACGGAAAAGAATTTAGAAAAATCTTCAAATAATTCTGAAATGAATATTTCTTCTTCAAATCACTATTTTACCGACAGCGTTAATGAGCTAAAATTAACCTCATCATCACTAACAGAATTTTATTCTTGCCAAGATGAATTATCAACAAATCGTGACAGTTTCGAAACATGTTTTACGTCACAAAAATCATCTGTACAAGCGATAACACCGCGAAGTAATGAAGATGATTCATCAAAATACTCTACCGTTAACAGCGAAACCTACACGATAAGTGATAATGATAACTGTGATGCTGATAATGATGATTGTTTATCAGAAATAAATGAAATACCTCGCGATACGATGTACAATGCAGATGTATCAGGTAATTTAAGAAAGTCTGACTCATTTTCCGAAATGAATTTCAATGCCTGTGATACTACAGTTAATATGGGTGATCTTTCTTCACTTAATGACTCTGATAAGTCTGGTATTAATATCATCAACGCTGAAAAAAATATCAATAACAGAGAAGAAATAGATGAGAAGAATACTGACATTGAAGGTGATATTAATCACGTGGGTTGCAATGGACACGATGATATTAATATCTCTAAAAAGTCTGATACGGAAGAGGATATTAATAATTACAGTGATAATATTAATGACAAAGAAATTAATGAATATCAGGATATTAATACCGACACTATGGGAAAAATATGCAGCGTTTGTTCGAAGTATTTTAGCGTTAATGATTTAAAAAATATAACGATCGAAGACTTCTGCGACAGTTTGATAATCGATGAAAGTACGATGGAATGGAAGTTGCAAAAAAATGACACGTGTCGTAATTGTCTGATGACGATGTCCATGGACACGCGTGATTTCATACGACTGGAGAGACAAGTTGTCCATGAAGAAAATATTAAATGCAATCTAACCTTAAATATATCCCCGTTAAAATCCCCGCCGAAGTACGAAGACACTACGCTGTGTAAAGTCGTAAGCAAAATAACTTTAACGGATTCAAATTACTCGCGCGATAGTAATATCAGTCAAGATTCACTCGTTGATTCTTAACGTTCATTTATTTTTTTTTTACTTATTAATTCAGCCTTTAATACTTTTATTACTCACGTTATCGTTTTAACGTGAGCTTTATTTAATTATTTTGAAAATAATTAAAGATCTCAATCGTTTGTACTTAAATATTAGTAACGTTAACGTTAATTATTTATTAAAACTGTTAATTTAATATGCGCACGTGATATTTAAATTAAATTTTTATGTGATATCGTACTTGATATTAATCAACATCATTAACAGTCTTCATTATTTCATTTAATGGAAAACCATTTGCTTTATATTACTCTGTTATTACTTATATTTCTTCTTTCTGTAAAAAATATAATGGTAATTTATTATTATTATTTTTTACAAATTTTCACACTAAAAGTACAAAAATTTTTTATCTGTTCATTAATAACCTGTTTTTATTTATTAATGAACATTTATTTAAAAATTTTTTATAAACAATTTAACTTTTTTGTTTTATTTAAAAAATTTAATCATTTATTTTATGAATATTAATAAAATATTAACTGCTTTTTTTATGTTTTGGTTATTAATTAAGTTAACCACAAATATGCATTATAATTTATGTAATTTGCTCATATTAATATATAAATTACCGATCTGTTTTACTGCAATTTAAAAAAATTAGTCAATGTTTATGTAATTAACAAAATTCCTTATAATTAATTCAAAAAAGTCGCGCAATTTCTCTATATTTAATCTTACAAAAATTATTAATTACATCGTTCAGAAATTTAATTTTTCTAACCTCAAAAAAATCAAATTATCATTTTAATTAAAAAATTTTAATGTTCGCCTGAAGTAATCATCGAGAAGAAAAATATTTACCATAATTGCATTTATTTATTTCATATTTTCTTATATTTTATAATAAATATATTAATAATAATTATCCGCACTGCGATTGCGCACGTAAATTCAAATCTGCAGTACAGTAGATGTAATTAATATACTAAAGTATGTAGATAACTTAAAATGCAAGTTGCGGAAATAGTAAATATATGAAAAAATATGAATATGAGCAAATTAATATATTTTTTATGTAAATTATAATGTATATTAATAATAAAAAATGCCGGAAATAAAATAAATATTAATTGCATTGATCAGAGTAAATTAATTACCATTATATTTTAGTGTATTAAAAAAATATATAAATATATGTTAGCTTAAATGTATATACTAGCTTTAATACTTAACAATTAATAAACAAACGGCTTTGTTTAATAAATCACACAAACAATAAAACATTTAAAAATTAAATGATAAATAATTTAAAAACTTTCGGTGTTTGGGAAGAAGAAATGTTTAAAATTACATTACTTTTTAAAACAGTGGTGTCATTGGTCTACATAATCTCAAATACACATTTTATACATTTACATTTATATTAATAAAAAATATATAAATGAAACACTTGCATTTAATCATGACTGTATTGTTGAACAATAAATTAAACAATTCATTTCTTCGCTCTTTAATTTTTTAAATTTCTACGCACATTGCCTGCACTATTGCATTGTCGCAACATATTTTTGTTTATCTAAATTAAAAAAAAAAAATAATTATGATAATAATTGGCACGCACTTATAATTTATTGTTAAAAATTACTCAGCAACATCAAGTTAACAAGTAAAAAATTTATTTTCCGAGGTAAGGGTAATTCAGCATTTACTTATTTCCTACTCCAACTTAATTTTTTTTTTTTGGTACTTAAACTTTAGTGATAAGGGAATGTGTTAATGAGTTAAAGTCTTGTTAAAAGTAATTAGAATAAATATACTACATGTTTAATATTTGTTATAGGTGAGAATACAGTTAATGGTGATCATTCGGATGCACACCATAGCACATTTTCTCATAGCAGCAAAGAGGTAATTTATTATTATTTATTTAATCACTTTAATCATTCATCTCTTCCATTATTAATTTAATTAATCATTAATATTTTTTATTAACTATTTAAAAAAATCGCTAATTTTATTCAAAGTAAAAATCTTACGATTTTTAACCGCAGAAATAATTTATTGAAGTCAACATAAATTCAAATTTTTATATTAAGGTCTCAATTAATTATTAAACTTGACAGCTTCTTAATAAAATATATCACTATATATTTAAAATATTTGTAATTATTTGGATTAGTTTAGAAAAAATAAAAATAGCGATTTTTTTAAATTTTATTAAAAAGTTTCATTTCAAAATTTAAAAAATATACCAGGATATCATCAAATTATTTAAGGACATCAACATTTCACGTATTTCATATCATTACTCAATTTTATTTACTTTAATAACATAAATTACTTATAATTATCTTCTTACATATTTATATATATATATCAATTCATAAAGAGCTTTATATATTTTTAAAACTATAAAAGTAATATTTAGCATTCGCTGGAATATTTCGCTCGCATGATAATTTAGAGTCGGAAGAAAATAAATTTTTTTTCATTTTTCAATATAACAATAAATTGATTGAAGACTAGATTAGTAACATAAGATTATTGATAAGAGGTTATGATAACTGCATGTGCATGAGGGTTTTGTATGCTCATTGGTTGGGACCTTCCATGTTAAGGGTTCCATGTCGCAGGACGTGAGCGTTAGCGAGGAGTCGCCCAAAAAGGAGAAGAAGAAGAAGAAGGGTCTGAGGACGCCATCTTTCCTTAAAAAGAAGAAGGAGAAGAAGAAGTCTGTCGAGGCGTAGGTAGTTCATTACTCGGGTATGTATTTTTATTTATTTTTTTTTTATTTAAAAATTGAAAATCTAAGCTCGTGCAAAAAATTGCTTAGCCCTTTCTTCTTTTTGAATTCAAATTCGCAATGGCTGAGCAATTAGATTAGTTGATTTATTTAATTAATTATTATTGTGGTAATTAATTAAAAATATTTATGTAATTATGAATTAAATAGAAATATTTTTCATGTATAATTAGAAGCTCTTAGAAATTCACTTCATTTAATAATATCGAGTAATTTATGATATTGTTTTTATAAATTATTATTTGAGGTTAACTTTTGCACACCTCAGTCTTTGAAATTTTAATTACTAAAATAAATAAAGTATATTATTGCAGAGGTTTCATAAAAAGTGATACATTTTCTTGATCGGTTTATTAAATTATTTAAAAAATATATTTTTATTTCAAATATCCGCGGTCCTTAGATCTGCAAATTCGTAAACGCGATTCCTGAAGAAAAAAAACATTTTATTGATTAAAATATTTTTCTATTAACTTTTGATTTCTGTTCATAAGAATCCTATCAAAAATCGATACTTAAATCCTTCGAGTTTAATTGCAATTAATAAATTGAGCTTAAAACCGACGAATTTAACTCACGGCAGCCATTTTTTTTCTAAGCGATACTACCGCCAGGAAATTGATAGAATTAGAAAAAATTTCTCCAATTGTCGGTAATGCAGATGTTTTCTTCTCAATGAAATTAATAGTAATAAATATATTAATATATAGAGCGGAATGAACGTAATTTGAATTTTTTATTGCGATTCTTGTAAATTTTTATTACAGAATAACTTGAGGTGTGCAATTAATTATTTACAGACTTAATTAGTAATGAACGATGATATTAATATAGTTGTTATATATTTGTGTTTACAGACACTGCCAATAAAAAAAGCTTACCATAAGTAAATTAGACTCAAGATTTAAGTACGAACAAGCAAGACGATAAATAATAATATTAATTATAATAATAATATTAATATTAATAAATAATAATAAAAATACTAGACGGAAAAAAAAAAAATTTGACTAAATAATGAAATAAAAATAATAAAAAATGTATACCGAGCAACAATCATCGCATCTTTCCAGGACTCAAGACTGCCATCACATTAACGTCTACAAATAAATAAGTAATAATAATATAATGTATTGTTAAATATTTAACGTTTTTAATTTGTTAATTATCGCATGATGTATTATTATTTAATACAAACAAAGATTATAAAACTCATTTTCCGTTTTTTTTTTATAAATAATTAATTTTTAAAACTTAATGCAGTTAATATTATTTAATTACAGATAAATAATTAATTAATTTTTGTTTGTATTGTTTAATTAATTTTAAAATGTTTTATTATAAATATCTGGGAATGAGTTTGTTAATGAAATTAATATTAATCATGATTCATTTAATCGCTATAGATGAAAAAAAATTTATACAAATGCATTAAACTTTTAATTACAAAAGATAAACAATTAGTAATTAGTCTTTTTTTTTATTTTTTTCCTATTGGTTTTTATTGGCCCTCTATGAGATAATTTTAATTATATTAATTACACTTATTTATTTTTTTAAATGTAGTAATAATCATAAAATTAATTTATTAATATTTTGTGCAATCAAAAATTTGGTATTGGAAATTATGTTGGCAATAAAAAATGAATTTGTTTTTTAATTTAAATTAAAAAAAGTACAAATGTGAAATTAATATTTTAAAAAAATTATTATATGAGATTCGATAAAAATATTTAAAAAAATTTTATTAATAATTAATTATAATATATTAGATAATTTGGAAAATTAAATTGAGCTTTCGTAAATGAAAAATTAATAAAATGCTATTATTTATAAATAATTATAAAAATTAATTGACTTAATTAATGAATTAGTTAATTAATTAAAAGAAATAAAGAATAATAACTTTATTTCCACAAAATGGCCTAGCTTTGCACTCGCGCTTTGCATCGAAAGTAAACAAATATTTAACAAAATGAGCAAAGATTTCTTCTAACAAATTATAAGATTATCTTTTATTCATTAATTTTAAATTATAATTAGAACAATAAATAATATAAATTAATAATTAATTAATTAATTAAATAAATAAATAAAATGTTTATTATAAATATCGCTAGTGTTGCTTTTTTTAATTTACCGTCGACAAGATGGCGTCGATATAACCTAGAAAAAATTTCCGCCATAACCTCACGGTAATTAATATAAATTTTTATTTGACTTGATACTGATTAAAAATTTAAAAAATAATTGACTAATAAATACTTCCAGGGCAACTGAATTTTCAAAATTATATTGAAACTTCGGAAAATGAATTTTCACGATTTAAATTCCGAATTCAAATTTTAAATGTTAACCAATCAAAGCTTTTGACCATTAATATTTTTATGACTGAAGTTTGTAGACAAAAATTTTTGGATTTTTTTTCTACACCTCAATTCGAAAAAAAAACAATAAAATAAAAATATGCACATGTAGAAAATTTAAAAAACTGTAAGTGCAATTTTTCAAAAATAATTTTTTTTTATAATTCATCTTTTTAAAAAAAATTCAAAAATTATAAGACGTCGGCTAACTTCAGTTTCATTATTTTTATAGGTTATTAGTTAATTAACTATATTAATTAAAAAATGAAATTATTTGATGCGCAACAACTTTAAAAATAATAAATTAAATTGTTATATTTTCTGGTGCCGATAAATAATAATTTAAAAATCAATTATTTAAATTATTAATTAATTTTCATGATATTAATCACGTGATGTGCAGTCTTTGATATTAATACTCCTGTCAAAACTCGGTCGATAAAATAAATTTCAAATTTATTAAAAAATTATCATTGTCTTCTTATAAAAAAATTATTTTAAATTTCTTAAATTAATTTTTGAATATTTTTCAAATTATATCAAAATATTAATTAACAAATCAGGCACCAATTATTGTCGGTAATATTAATTACTATAAATTAATATTAATAATAATGGAAATAAAGTTATAATTAATTATTATTAATTAATAATTATATTTAAAAGTTCAAAATTTGTTTTTCTTTGTACAAAGTATAAAAAAAACAATATTATATAAATAATATTCTCTTTATTATTATTTTTATTGTTAGTTTCATTAAAATAAAATAAATATAAAGAAGAAGAAGAAGAAGAAGAAGAAATAATTTTTAAAAACGTGAATTGAGTTGAGGCTTTTTCTCTACTCTAATTGTTGCACGCTTGTACGCGATTCTTTATTATAAGAAAACTATTAATTAATAAAATTTAGATAATGCGTGAACAGAATGATTATTAAAATAAATATTAATAACTAATTATAATTAAAATAAAAATGTTTTTAAAATAAAATCACTCGCGATATACTCCGAATAAGGCACACAAACATAAAAAATTATTATTGAATGATATGATGATTGCTATTGATATAAATATATTAAAATATGTAATAGTTAATATATACTACATTGATATGATATTAATATACAAAAAAAAAAATAATTTTAATGATGGCCATGATTTCATACATTAAAATAAATAAATAAATAAAAAAATTGAAACTTTTGGTAAAAAAATTTTTAATTTGTTTACTAGAGGCGTATAATTAATACTTATGATATTTTGTTTTTTTTTATCTTTAATAAATTGTATATATTATACATTAATGTATTGTTTATTAATAATTAATTTTAATTATAATAATAAGAGCAGTGATTTTTATTCTAAAATCAATTATATTTTTTTTCATTATTTTTATTTATTCAATATTTTTTTTTATGATTCCTGAATCCCGTTTCCTTTTATTAATGTTATATATATATATTTAGTAAGCTGTTAATGAGGTTAAAAAATGGCGGCTCGAGCCGAAGGTGAGTGCTAACGTCATCTTCGTCTGAAATCGTATCATTATGAAAATTTAAAAATAAAAGTAACATTTTTGGCAGCATAATCTCAGAATTACATTAAAAAATTCTATTTTAAGATTACAAGGAATTAGTATATTACATACCTAGGGGGGAAAGTAGGACATGCTAACCCATGTGCATAATTGCCTACACGAGCCGAAGGCAACTGCAGCAAACATGCGGATTGCGACGTCCAACTTTCCTCCCTAGGTGTGTAATATACTAATTTTTGAGCATATGCAGATGGCGATGCGCACTGTTTCTGCGCACATTTATTTTAAGTAAGGTGGATGCCTATGGCGCAGATCCTGATGGTACAGATAATAGAAGATCTATAGAAAGTCTGTAGAAATTCAGAATTTATGAATGTAAAAGAAAATGTATAGCAAATTTTAAATTCAAAATTTGAACAGTAGTAGGGAGGCTAAAATTTAAAAAAAAATTTCCATACGTTCCCGGAGACCCGGCTTATGACGAATAGTCAACTATAATATTTAAAAATATAAATAACATAGATTATAATTATTATTATTTATGTTTGTTTTCAATGTATTTTTTTATTTTTCAATTATACTAGAACTGAACATTATTTACGTAAGTTAAATTTTAATTGTATGTATTAACATGAAACTTTAACAATTTATTTTTATAAATAATTTTTTGTTTATATATTATAATATAATTATATATTATATATATCACAATATTTTTTTTCAAAACTCGTCACAAAAGTATTTTACCTCTTTTTAAATATCATTATTTATTAATTACAAATTTAATTATAGGTCTAATTAATTAAGTATATAAATTATTTAATTATTTAAAATTCGCGGTTTAAATTTTTTTACCCGAGATTTCAAAATCCATCGCCGACAAATTTTACGTGACAGCAACAACTTACTGGCATTTCAAACCAATCTGGATTCGCTTTTCCGTCTTGAGATATCGCTGCTAATTTTTTATATATATATTTTTGTTTACATGTCGCTTCGTAGCCGTCTGCGTACCCATCAAAAAATCTGCACGATGTATTATCGTCTCTGTTATTAAAATAAATAAATAATAATAATAATCAAAAATTCATTTAAAAAAAATTCGACATTTGAATTTTCAAAACTTAAGACAGATTATAATTTTTAGTGGAACTTTTGTAATTTTCATAGTAAAAAAAAAGTTTATCAAGTATTTTATATGCGCGAAATTTGAGTAAAAATTCAAATACGGAAATCAAATTTTGATACGATTATGACAGTTCAAATATAAATTACTCGTGTAAAAAAAAATTTCAAAAAAGTTCGAGATGTAAAACTTCTAAACTTGAGAGATTAGAACTTAGTGGAACTTTTTTCAAACTTGTAATTTTGATAGTAAAAAAAAATTTTATCCAAAATTTTAAATGAGTGAATTTTGAGTAAAAAAAAAAGAACGTTTTTAAAACATATTTTTACTACATTTTACCCTGGTTCCAAAAAAGTTCCAATCATTTTTAAATTGGGGAGGGGGGGGACTACTAGAGAATGACTTTAATTAATTAATTAAATTTTTAATAATAAAAAAACTTACTCGCAAATTTCGACACTGACTCGCTGAACAAATTCATCATTATTTATAATATATTTCCATTCTCCGTCTTTATTTACTGCAACTCTTGGAAAAACATCTTTTCTCTAAATATAATTAATTGTACATTTATATTATTAACTTTTTAATTTTCATTATTAAAAACATATATATATATATATATATATATATATTTATTAATGATAAAGAAAAATTAATTACCACCGAACTACAGAGAATATCGCTTTCCACTTCATTAAATCTTGTATTTACTGTCAAAGGCTGTAATAAAAAAAATTTGACTTTCAAAAACAATGGGTAAAATGAACAGTACATAATTTTTTCTAATAAAAGTTTAGACAAAATTTGTCTATTGTAATTCTTAGCAAAACTTTCAGTAAAAAAAAATGAGAAGTTTTCTCCGAAAAAATTTCAAAATTTTAAATAAATAAAAAATTATTTACAAGCAATTTTATTTAAATTAAAAAATTTTGAATACTTGGGGCAGACTTTATTTTAAATTATTAGCAATAAAAGTCATGTTTTAATTAAAGAAAAAAATGAAAACTTACTTCGTCTTTAGTTTCTAATAATTTCAAATCACTTTTTAATTTCAACTCTTCCTTAATAATATCGTTCGGATAATAAGGAACTTGTTCACAAAATTTACTTCCATCGCATTTTGGCGGAAATAGTTCAGTTTTATTTTTAAAATCTTGTGGATCATAACTAAATATTTCATACAAGTCGTCAAGAAATAATATTTTTTCCGTCTCATCTGCTTCTATTAATAAAAAAAATTAAAATATTTATTTCTCACTCTTTTTTTGCCCCCAAAATTTTTAAAAACCCGCCCAATAATTTAAAAAAACAATAGTAATTAATTATACTCATTAACTTACTGGTTTTATTTAAATTTTCAGTTTGATTTTTAAAATTTGTTTTACTGACATTACGTTCACTAGTTTGTAATTTACTCGGGAGGCCATTAATTACTTTAATTATCTACAAAAATAAAAAAAATTATTATAAATTACAATAAATATTTTTTTTGAGCGCGCACTTGAAATTTTAAAACCGAGTTCATTTTTTTTTAAATAAACGCGTCATCACTCAAATATATATCTATATATTTTGACATTGCACATAAATTACCTCAAGCAAAACTAAAATAAATAAAAGCATTCGTCGCAACATTTTCCGACACAAAAATTAAAATGAGCCAGAAAAAAATTTATTTAAATATTTAATTATCAAACTGCATTTTATATAAATATGTATTTATTTTAAATAAGAGATAATTTTTACGAATACTAACGTCTGTACTCGACTGAACCGACTTATGACTGAGTAGAAACTAATTATCGGGTAGTAAATTTCATCCTATCATCCCTCACCTTAAAATATCTTACTTATAAATTTATAAATGTCACAAACTCTAGCGCCTGTGTATTGTATTTACTGGGTAATTATAGTTAAAACTTACCTGAGATTATAAAGAAAAGACATATTTTGTCTTTATCAGTACATCTGTATTTTGAACTACAGACGAGGACAAAAATTAAGTACCTTTACCTTTTAGTCACACTAACATCCTGCTTTCAAAACCCAGAAGATAATTCTTGGAATTTTATTATTTGTAGTAATAATAATAATAATAATAATAAGAATATATATTCAAATAATTATTTTTAAAAGTACATGAAGACCGCGAAATCAACTACGAATTTTTTTTTTTAATTATGCAGTACAAATTTTAATTTTTTAATTATTTAAAAATTCAAAAATTCCGCGCTAGTAATTAATTATTTTTCTTGAGTAATTAATAAAAGTTGTAAGGAAAAAGTAATGGAAGTATCCTTGGATTCTACTCGAATAATAATCAGATTTAAAATGAATCCATTTAATTATTTTTTTTTATTTGCCATTATTTTTAAATTCAAAAATCCCGCGCTAATAATTAAATATTTTTCTTGGATAATTAATAATATTTTTAATAAAAAAGTAATGGAAGTATCCTCTGATTTTAATGGAATAGTAATGATTTGATATAAATCCATTTAATTTGTAGGGAATTTTTTTTTGTAGTTATTTTTAAATTCAAAAATCCCGCGCTAATAATTAAATATTTTTCTTGGATAATTTATAATATTTTTAATAAAAAAGTAATGGAAGTATCCTCTGATTTTAATGGAATAGTAATAAGATTTGATATAAATCCATTTAATTTGTAGGGAATTTTTTTTTGTAATTATTTTTAAATTCAAAAATCCCGCGCTAATAATTGAATATTTTTCTTAGATAATTAATAATATTTTTAATAAAAAAGTAATAGAAATATCTTCTCATTTTAATGGAATAATCATTAATTTTGACACAAATCCATTTAATTAATGACGAATTTTTTTTAAATTCAAAAATCCCGCGCCAATAATCAAATATTTTAATATTACAGAAAAATAAATTAATAATTTTTTGAAAAAAATTTAAAGATTTCACAAAATCTAGTGAATTTTTATTAATATAAAAAATACCAGAATTAATTACTTTTATCATCCAATTAATGGAAATAAAAATAAATTAGTGAATCAACATGAATTTAAATTAAAAATATTTAAATAAATACAAATTGCATTTCAAATACAAATTATTTTTAAATTTATTAATAATAATTTCAAAGAACTCCTTAATTAAAATTAAAATTAAAACTTAAAACGTATAAAATTATTTTAAATATTCTTAATGAAGAAAAAGGATGAGGAGAAAAAGTATCGAGACAAATTAATGATAAATGTCATGTATTTCCATCGAGGATTTAAAAAAAAGATATTTTTTATAATGCCGTTATATATCAGTTGTTTGATAAAGCAAAGGAATGTTTCACAGCGTAATTACAACAATATAAAATGGAAAAATAATAATAATAATAATAATAATACGACAGATGAAAAAGGATATTAAATATAAACAAAGTCTCGATGGTCTTAAATATATTAGGCTGAAGAATAATCATTAAATTTCCATAAGAATCGTCTAGTATTCCTCAGCACCTTCGCCTTCACCTTCAGCTGAGTCCATACCGACTTCTTCGTAGTCTTTTTCGAGAGCAGCCAAGTCCTCACGCGCCTCTGAGAACTCTCCTTCTTCCATACCTTCACCGACGTACCAGTGTACGAAGGCACGTTTCGCGTACATGAGATCAAATTTGTGGTCAAGACGCGCCCATGCTTCTGCGATGGCGGTCGTGTTTGACAACATGCAGACAGCACGTTGTACTTTAGCTAAATCACCACCAGGTACAACAGTCGGTGGCTGGTAGTTGATACCGACTTTGAATCCAGTTGGACACCAGTCGACGAATTGGATCGTACGTTTTGTCTTGATGGTGGCAATTGCGGCGTTGACGTCCTTTGGTACAACATCCCCACGGTACAACATACAGCAGGCCATGTATTTGCCGTGACGTGGATCGCATTTTACCATCTGGTTTGCTGGCTCGAAACAAGCGTTTGTGATTTCAGCAACGGAGAGCTGCTCGTGGTAGGCCTTCTCTGCAGAGATAACGGGGGCGTAAGTTACCAGAGGGAAGTGGATACGTGGGTAAGGTACCAAATTTGTCTGGAACTCAGTCAAGTCAACGTTGAGAGCACCGTCGAAACGCAATGATGCTGTGATTGATGATACGATTTGTCCAATTAATCTGTTGAGGTTCGTGTACGTGGGTCTCTCGATGTCCAAATTACGGCGGCAGATATCGTAGATGGCTTCGTTGTCGACCATGAAGGCGCAGTCCGAGTGCTCGAGAGTTGTGTGGGTGGTGAGGATTGAGTTGTAAGGCTCGACGACGGCTGTTGATACTTGGGGCGCGGGGTAAATGGCGAACTCGAGTTTTGATTTTTTTCCGTAGTCGACTGACAGACGCTCCATGAGGAGAGACGTGAATCCAGATCCGGTACCGCCACCGAACGAGTGGAATATTAAGAAACCTTGGAGTCCGGTACATTGGTCAGCTAGCTTGCGAATTCGGTCGAGGACTAGGTCTACTATTTCTTTGCCGATTGTGTAGTGGCCTCGGGCGTAGTTGTTGGCTGCGTCCTCTTTTCCGGTGATCAGCTGTTCTGGGTGGAACAATTGACGGTATGTTCCGCTTCGAACCTCATCTGAAATTTTTTTTTTTATTAGTAATGGGTTTTA
This sequence comes from Microplitis deprimator, assembly GCA_964016945.1. NCBI lineage: Eukaryota > Metazoa > Arthropoda > Insecta > Hymenoptera > Braconidae > Microplitis > Microplitis deprimator. The sequence continues at coordinate 2,970,429 of OZ024709.1, read as the reverse complement.
TTTTTTACGACTTTTAGGTCTCATAGATTTTTTTTTTAATTTTGATGAATAAACAAAAAATAATTTACCAAAAAACTAATAGATTTTTTTTTTAACTCGATTATAAAAATTTTATTTGATAAAATTGATTTTTATGATCAAAAAAATTATCAATTAATTTTAAAAATTTAGTTAATTACTACGGCCTCAGAAAATTTGATAATTGATAAAATTAAATATTTGAATGATAGTAAAAAAAAATGATCTAGTTTATTATTGATCTCATATATTAATTAAATAGATGTTAAAATTGATTGATAAACAAAAAAATCATTAGAAATTTTATCGATCTAATGATGGGATAATTCCCAATTACATAAATATTTTTATTTTATTTTCATCATCAAAATAATCAAAATTATTTTATTCCGAAAAAAATATTTTATTATTTTACTAAGAAATTACTGCAATTTACTAATTAAAATTTTATGAGTAATAATTGAAAAATAAAATCACTAAAATTTTTATTTATCACCAAATTACTAATGAAAATTATCAGTCTATTTTATTGCAACATGACCTCAAAAACAACATATATATCTATTACTAATTACTTTAATTGTCATTATTATCGCCTTATCACTAATTAATATTTTATGACCGAGTTTACATCATTTTAAATAAATCATAAATAATTTTAGAATAACAAATTTCTATCCGAAAGTTAGCAGACAATTAAAAATTTTCTATTTTATTTTCAATAGTAAGCAAAAAAAAGAAAACTAAAAATATGCACATGTAGAAAATTAAAAAAACTATAAGTGCAATTTTTTCAAATTTGTCATTTTTAAAAAAATCCAAAAATTAGACGTCGACTAATTTCAGTATCATCAAATAATGATCTAGAAATTGGCAGACAATTAACAATTTTTTCCCAACAATTCAATTAAAAAAAAAAACTAAAAATATGCACATGTAGAAAATTAAAAAAACTATAAGTGCAATTTTTTGAAATAATTTTTTTCCCTCAAATTTAGCGTTTTTTAAAAAATAACAAAATAATTAAGTCAGTTAATTTCAGTATCATTAAATTTCTAATAAAAAAAAAAAACCGTTAGAACTCAACGTCCTAAATCCCATAGAAAAGTCTAGTACCAAAAATAACCGCCATCTTTACTCACGGCCATGGCATTGCACCTTCTTCCCCCTCTTAAAAAATTTCCGTTACAGTTTTAGTATCAAGCGTTAGAAAAAAAAATCCATATCCCGAAATATCCCGACAATTAAATTTAGAAATAAATTAACCCCTCCCAAAATTCATCAACCCGCGAAATTTAAAAAATGATGTCACCCGATTAAACTAAAAAAAAAAATAAAAAACCCGTATCAATTTATAATTAACACATAAAATTATTCGAATACATTCTAATTAAAAGTCTGCTATTTTTAGTATTAAAAAAAATACATGACCATACATACCAACAACAGTAGGCTCCAAATCAATGAAAACAGCTCTAGGTACGTGTTTACCAGCACCGGTTTCACTGAAGAAAGTATTGAAACTGTCATCACCTCCTCCAATAGTTTTGTCAGACGGCATTTGTCCATCCGGTTGGATTCCATGCTCAAGACAGTACAATTCCCAGCAGGCATTACCGATCTGGACTCCGGCTTGTCCAACATGGATTGAAATACACTCACGCTGCACATAAAAAAATTCAAATTAATTCAAAAAATAATTTTAAAATATTTTAAATCCCCCGCGAAATAAATTAATTAATTAAAATAACAATAACCGCAGCTAAAACTAAAATCAATAACGTGACTCAACCGGCGCGCGTTACAAAATGGCTTCCAACGACGCGATCATCCTTTGTCCGTAAAATAAAATATCCGTAAATTCACAATCACTATTTAAATAATATATTAAAAATAATCAGATACCAGCTAGTACTCCGCTTATCATAAACGTCATCAGTGAGATAATGAACCAAAGTAATTATAAGTAAATGACTTACCATTTTAATATATTAGTTGATCGTAGAAAAAAATATGAATACGATATCTAGCTTGTGGCTTTTTAGCTTGTGCTGCTCGGCTGTCAAATGACGTCGGTCTGTACGCGTTGAGTTCAGTCGTAAGACTACGCCGCGGCGTTGCTGCGCGGTTATTTATATAGCCTCGGTAGTTGTACAAAATTCTTGGCTCTGATTGGCCAACCGCGCCCAGTACTCTCTCTCCCATTGGTTTATTTTCAACCGCAGTACCTCGTAACCGCTCAATTAAATATTACTACGCTGGCGTAAACTAGTTCTATTCTATAATTGATCGTACCTCAAATGAAATTACTGTATTACTATTTTTTTAAAAATACAAATAATAATTTATTTAAATTATTTGAATTTTGAATTTTAAATTATTGCCGCCATTATTATTTGCATTAATAAACTGGTACTTTTTTAAAAATCATTTCCTATTTGGGACAGTCTTTTCTCCAGACATTCTAAAATCCATTTCCCAAAGCCAAAAAAGGTCCTTATATATTATATATATATTGTAATTTTTATATCTCATTACTGATGACTCACTTAGTATTTAATCCTTATTTATATGCTTATATATTTGAATTTTATTACTTAGTTTTGTAAATATTTTATTTAAGCTTTAGATGGCAATGAAATTTTGTTGACAAAATCGATTGCGAAGTGTCATAACAAATAAATATAAATAATAATAGTAATAAATATATATGTATATTTATTTTGTAAAGTTATTTATAGTAAAATTTTCAAATAAATTAAACAGAACATTGAATTATTTTTCTAAAATAATTTATTTGTTTGTTTATTTATTGTCATTGTTTTTTATTATTGTAATTATTGTATACAATTGTTTTTATATTTATTTTGACAGGTGTTTTGATAAAAAAAATTCGGCATTAGTTGAGATGTTAAACAGCTGGTTCGTTACTGGTACTGATGGGTATGTCTGGTGCTGGTTGCTGGTTTACTGGTTACTATGTGCGATAGACGATATATTATAGGTGTCATATATATGTATATATTTATATATATATGTTGGTAATGAGTATGATATGAAGGTGGATATATTTTTTAGTACGAGGATACGAAACTCTGATGTAATTGAATGGGTGAGGACTGAGGATGTGCCATTGACATTTCTAGGGCTGGACAAATCAATATTTTTTTATGAGTTCATCTTTAGTTTTTTAAATTTTTAAATTGCGGTAAATTCAAAATTTCGGGGGTAATTTAAATTATTTAAGTTAGTTGACTTTTTTATTTATGATTTTTTTTTTATTTAATTAGAGGACAAGATAAAAAAATTTATGTATAGATGAAAGTATAAGTTATTAGAGTAATTATATGTGTAATTATTTATTATAATGTTTTTTTTTGTTAGTTTATATTAATGAAATATAATTAAAGTAATTAATGAGGGTGATAATGAAATTGGAAGGAGAGACTCATTTACTTTTTTTTTATAAGTTAATTATATGTGATATATATATATATATATATATATATATATATATATATATATATATATATATATATATATATATATATATATATATGTTGATAGAAAAAAATAGGAGTACACGATTCTGAAGTTTTTTTGTATGGATTTTAAAAATATTTTTTAAAATTAGTATTTAATTTGTATACGTCAGCTGACGTCAAATAATTTTTGAATTTTATTTAAAATGATAAATTATAAAAAAATAAATATTTGAAAAAATTGCACCTCTAGATTTTTTAATTTTCTACATGTGCATATTTTTGGTTTTTTTTTTTCTTGTAAATAATTTGTTGAAAAAAAATTTGAAAATTATTATGTAATTGTCTGCTAACTTCAGGATCATTTGATTGGTTGCTTATTTAAAAAATAAAAATTGTCTGGTGTCTGCTCATTTGCTGTCGCTTTTATTGATCTGAAAATAATTCTAAAATTTTTGTTGGTTTATTTTAATTAACAAAATTAATTTACAAGTAATCAATAAAAGAACTGAAGGTTTTATTGATTTTTTTTACAAATAGGAAATTATTTTATAATTTTTTTTTTGCTCATAGATTTCGGAAGTAATTTCCAGTAATTTTTTTTTTTTTTGTTTTTAGTATAAAAACTCGAATACTTTATTATTGATCCTTAAGGTATAAGAATTTTTTTTTTAGTCATGACGTGAAAAATTTTTTACCCAAAATTTTTTCAACACAAATTCAAAAAATGAAAGTTAAAAATTGCAACCAGTTTTTTAATTTAATCAATTAATTTTTCAAAAAAATTTAACTAAATTCTAAAATCATTTTTTTCCTATTAATTTTATTAATAATTACTATTATTTTTAATTAATTGCCATGAGTAATTTATATTTTTATGTACTTTTAAATTAAAGATATAAAAGTGATTCTCATTTATGATGTTTATTTCATCGATTTTGAAATGTATGATTCATAATATATTATTATTATTTGTCTTGTTTTTTTATTACCAAAAAAAGTTAAAAAAACATTCACACGTAAATAAATGACATCTGTCGGCAATTTATAACACTCACAGATAAAATTCTCTCTTTTTTGAAAGTTCGTAAGTCTTCGTGAGTTTTCGATTTAAATCAACATCTACTTCCCTCTCTTGTCTCTCGTACTTTTAAAAGAGGTTATGGTTAAAATAATATTACCACGTGTTTAAATATAATAGTAATTATTTAACACAAGTAATTTTGTAATAATTTGAAAAATAGTTAAATAATTTTAAAAATTAAAAAATGGATTCAGATAACGATAATGAAGTAAATAAAGAAGAAATGAGTGAAGATAAAATAAAAAGTTTCCATGAATTCGGATTGGATGATAGAATATTGAAGGTATAATTTATTGTATTAATTAATTAATGTCATTTATATTTTTATTAAACTATTTATTAATTACAATTTTTAATTATTTAATTTATTAATAAATAAATTAAATAAAAAAATAATGATACTAAAGTTAGCCGTCTAATAGTTTTTGGATTTATTTTAAAATGATAAATCATAAAAAAAATAATTTTTTAAAAAATTGCACCTGTGGTTTTTTAAATTTTCTATATGTGCATATTTTTAGATTTTAAATTTGTCATTGATGTGTTGAAAAAAAAAACTCCGAAAATTGTTAACTTGATGATAATAAAAAATGAGTGTGAATTAGCAGACAAGACAATTTATTAATTTTAAATAAATAAATAAAAATAATGAAATTGAAATAAATTCGCATTCTGCATTTATCTTAATATGCATTTATTTATTTTTATTCTACTTACATTTTATTCATTTATTCTAAAATTTAAAATATTGACAATTGTCTATTACATTCACACTCATGACAATTAACAATTTGTGAATTTGTTTTTTCAACAGTTTAATTTAAAAAAAAAAAAAAACTAAAAATATGCACATGTAGAAAATTTTAAAAACTACAGGTGCAATTTTTTTAAATATTTTTTTTTTTAAATTTATCGCTTTTAAAAAAAATCATAAATTATTAGACGTCGGCTAACTTCAGTATCATCAGGTAATTCCAGTATCATTTCGTATCAATGACAGTATTCTTAATTTTATTATTAATATTTAAAAATTTTATTGCATAACAATAATAATAATTTAACTAATAAAAAATTATTTTTTTTAGGCAATTGCAAAATTAGGTTGGCTAGAACCTACGACAATTCAGGAAACAACGATCCCTCTACTCCTCGAAGGCAAAGACGTCTTAATCCGCGCGCGAACTGGCTCCGGAAAAACTGCAGCCTTTACAATTCCTCTTGTCCAAAAAATTCTCATGAGCAAACCGCATCAAACTCATCAGCAAACAAAAGGACTGATCCTCGCGCCCTCTAAAGAACTCTGCAAGCAAATTCACCAAGTCCTGGTCGCACTTACCATAAAGTGTTCCCGTGAAATTCGTTGCATTGACGTCTCTCCTCAACAGGAGCTCTCTACCCAAAAGCCTCTGCTCGCTGAGCACCCGGACATCGTGATCGGGACTCCAGGGCGAGTGTGCCAGCATCTAAAAGCCGGGAACCTCAAGCTCAAGGACACGCTTGACACCGTGATAATCGACGAAGCCGATCTAATATTTTCCTTCGGCTACGAAGAGGAGATCAAGACGATTCTCAAGTACTTGCCTACTGTCTATCAAGCAGCTCTGGCATCCGCGACGCTCTCCGAAGAAGTTACGTCGCTTAAAAAATTAGTTCTGCATAACCCAGCAATTTTAAAACTCGAAGAACCTCCACTAGCACCACCCTCACAGTTGGCCCACTACACTCTCGCCGCCGAGGAAAATGACAAAGCCGCCATTCTGTACGCACTTTTAAAATTACGTTTGATTCGCGGCAAAAGTATCATATTTGTCAATACCGTTGACCGCTGCTACAAACTCAAATTATTTCTCGAACAATTCGGTATTCCCACATGTGTTTTGAACTCTGAATTACCAGCATCCTCTCGCTGTCGCGCAGTGATGCAATTTAATGCTGGTACCTATGACATCATTATCGCATCTGATGAGAAAGCTCTGGAGGAACCTCACGTTATTAAAAATAATAAACAACAGAAGAGTAAAAGGCGTAAAGACAAAGAGTCTGGAGTTGCACGTGGAATAGATTTTCAATTTGTCGCGAATGTAATCAACTTTGATTTCCCCCAGGACATTAATTCGTACGTCCATCGTGCGGGGCGAACTGCGCGGGGTAAAAATCAAGGAACGGCGTTGAGTTTCGTGGCGATACGAGAGCGAGAGCTGCTTGAAGAGGTTGAGAATCAACTTAAGGAAACTTATGGGCGCGATAATTTGTTCAAGACTTACCAGTTCAAGCTGGAGGAGGTCGAAGGTTTCAGGTACCGGGCCAAAGATGCCTGGAAAGCGGTGACGAGGATTGCGGTGAGGGAAGCGAGGCTGAAAGAAATAAAACAGGAGGTTTTGACTTGCGATAAATTGAAGAGTTACTTCGAGGATAATCCAAGAGATTTGCAGACCTTGAGGCAGGACAAAGCTCTACATACAGTTAAGTTGCAAGCGCACTTGAAGGATGTACCGGAATACATCGTACCCAAGTCGCTGAAGAGGCTGATAGGCGCCGGCAAGAGGAAGAGAAAGTTTGATAGAAATGTTATGAGCGACTCGGCTACGCCTGCTAAGTCTAAATATCAAGCTAGGGCTTCTAATCCCCTGATTAGTTTAAGTATTCCTAAAAAAAAATAAGTTTTTAATTAACGGTTAAGTTATTTTGTAATTAATTATTATTTTTATTTAATTGTCTTGTAAAAATAAAATTTCAATTTCAATTTAAATTTAATTGTGTTTTTTTCATGAGTTCTTGGTCAGTTTTTTGGGCTTGAACTTCTGGCGAATCGAGTCGTTGAGGCCTTCGCGGTTACGCGCGAGCTCGATTGCGTAAAACTGGATACGCGTTACCAGGATACTGTTTTTCTCGCTGTACTCGTCGGTGCAGTCGGCACGGAGAAGAGTTCCCATGCTGTAATCTTCAACTATATCTTTGAATTGCTCACAGAATTGCCGCCATTTGTTTTTTCCTTCAGGAGATTTCATCTCGTCCTCGTTTATTTTGTCGACAGACAAATTGGGAAAGGTCTCGCGGAAAGCTTTGTAGATCTGGTCATCGTGGGCGGTTAGTTTGAGATGTTTTGGATCTACTGAGCATAATATCTGAAAAAATAATTTAGTGGTTTAATGGTCACTGGTAAAGTTGTGAAGTAAAAACTGCTAGCGATTTTTAGTTGAATAAAAAATTTTTTTAAAACGCTTCTGTATAATAAAATTCAAATTTCGTAATTTGAAATATTTTTTTATCAACTCCAGAGATGAATTTATTGCTCTTTATTTTTAAAATTAATTTTAAAAAATACCGGGAAATCCGCATTATTTTTAAATTTCCTACGATACCATTCTTGCCATAATTTTTTTAAAATTTAATTTTTACTTGAATTTAATCCTAAAAATTTTGAATCGAATTTTTTAATGGTTACTAGAAAGTTATCAGGTAAAAACCACTAGGGATTTTTATTTGAATTCAAAAATTTTTTAAAAGTTTTTGTATAATCAAATTCAAATTTCGTTTTAAATATTTTTTTACCAACTCCAGATGATTTTATTTTTAAAATTAATTTTAAAAAATACCGGGAAATCCACGTAATTTTAAAATTTCCTGCGCAGACAATTTTTGTCACAAATTTTTCCAATTCAATTTTTTACGGAACTCGACTTTAATCTTAGAAATTTCAAGTCAAATTTTCTAACAAAAGTACAAAGTGTTACATAATTACTGTATATAAAATTGTCATTCTCGACTCTGTCATTTCTTTAAATATTCAAAATAAATATAAAAAAAAATCTTGACCTTCATCTAATACCTAAAATTTCTAAACCAATTTCCCAGAACTTAATTAAAAAAAAAAAAAATTTCGTCCTCCAAAAAGGAGCCCATCACTTAAAATTAAATCTGCGCGCGCAATTTATCTCATAAATAACTTGCGCCATAGAAATTCCCATAAAAAATAACCTGTGATAAAAAAAAGTAAATTAATACCACAAAATTAATTATTACAAGTAATCGTGGACTAATTAACCCGTAGAAAGTGAAACGTCAATTTACTTAACCTAAAAACTCCGAACTAGTCATATAAAAACTGTACATAGCACAGCAATAACATCAAATTAATATCCTTTTTATAAATAAGTATAAATAATAAACATAAATAGATAAGATAAAAAAATATATAAAAATGATTAAAAATATTCTAGTTAATTTTATCGACGTGGACTTCACTCTGTGGCTCTCATGGATGTTGATGCCCCTGCTGATAACTTTTTTGTTGCCAATTTTTATATTAATACTTTTGTACATGACCGCTGCTATTTTTTACATTTACAAACTGCACCGAGGAAGGCTCCAGGAAGCCTATGGAAGAGACTGGAAAACTGCTGCGCGAAGTGTAGTCGCGGCAATATGGGACGTCCATGGGTACATTTACTACGGGTATGAAGTTGTCGGTATGGAAAATGTACCAAAAGATGAAGCTGTTTTATTTGTTTACTACCACGGAGCGGTACCGATTGACCTGTACTACCTGATAGCAAAAATGGTCCTGCTGAGGTCGAAAATAATCCACACGGTCGCTGATAATTTTCTATTTAAAGTACCGGGATTCGCAATTATCTGCGATGTGATGAAACTCATACCCGGAACAGTACAGACCTGCTCCCAGGTCCTTCTTGAAGGGAACATGCTGGCGATCGCACCAGGAGGTGTCTTCGAAGCCCAGTTTGGAGACTCGTATTACAAACTGATGTGGAAGAACCGCATGGGATTCGCGAAAGTCGGACTCGAGTCCAAAGTCAAAATAATTCCGATGTTCACGCGGAATCTTCGAGAGGCCTTCAGGACTGTGAGCTGGGGCAGAAGACTTTGGCTGAGGATCTACGCGCTCACTAGGTTCCCTTTTGCTCCAATTTACGGCGGGTTTCCGGTAAAACTTGTCACTTATATTGGGAAACCCATCGAGTATGAAGAAGGTTTGACTGCTGATAAACTGAAGCTCAGAGTCGCGGAGGCTTTGGAAGATTTGATTAGACAGCACCAGGTTATTCCTGGGAGTATTACGCGCGCGTTGCTCGAGCGCGTTTACAGTCCGACGAGACATAAACAGAATTAATGTATTTTTTTATGTTTATATTTATATTATTTGGTAGATAATTGAGGGAGAGGGAATTTTTTAAATTGGGTAGGAAATGTATTTATTTAAATTTTAAATTTATGATGTAGATTTTATTAAGGTGGATAAGTATTTTGTCTAGTTTTTTATAATTCAGTTAAATGATATTTTTTTTTCAAGTGGAGTTGATAAAAATTATCGCGAAATTTAAATTCTTTCGTTACAATCTAAAAAGCGGGAGAGTAAAAATTTAATGGACTTTAGTAAATAATTTAAATTTTTAAAATGCGATTTTTGAATTTCTAAGAATAAGAAATAAATTTTTAAAATTGTAACTTTAAAAATTTATTTATGTTTGGAGACTGGTTTAAAATTTTGGATACTCCATTTATTTTAAAATAAATAAATAATAATTTTGCTCCACTAAATTTATCTCCACTCAGGCTCTCTAATTATTTGTATGTAATTACAAATAAATAAGTAATTAAAAATAGTGTATAAAATATAAAACCAATGTAAAAATAATATTTAATTAATAGTAATAATTGTTAATATTAATTTTAATTAGATAAAATTTTGTATCAAATATTGATTATATAAATTTATGTAATTATTTTTTTTTTAATAAATAAATTTATGTACTTACATTGAAATATATTTCTGCATGTTCAAATGCTTTCATTGCCCAAATTGCCTCAACAGTTGCCTATAATTAATTAAATAATTAAGTAATTAATTCACTGATTAAGAAAAGCGATTTTGAAAAATTTAAAAAATCCATTTTATACAGATTCAAAAAAATTTGAAAATATATATAATAAATATGAATAAATATAATAAATACTTAAATATTATTATGTATATTAATTATAATTACATCATTTTCAAATTCTTCTGCCGGTCTTGATAAAACACTTGATCCTGCAATCAATTGATCTGCCGACTGGAAAAATAATTTATTATTAATTACTAATTAATTATAAATGACTTTTACATTAATTACATGTGCGCATGTATGTATATAGTTATTATAATTGCATACAATTATTATTATTTATGAAATATCATTATAAATAATTTGTTTTTCTAATAAAAAAAAATTCTTACCACGTTACCAATTCGCGCCATTATTTGAATTGTTTAAATATTTTTTAAATAAACAAAGTTAATAATAATTATGTATTCAAAACACGTGGAGTAGTTTATTGTACTTATATTATATATTTATATATATATTGTATTTGAAAACAAGTTTGTATGAAAATATATGAAGTATAACCTAAAATATTTTAAGAAAAAAGATGGCAGCAGTTGACAAACGCCAACGAATGATGAAATTTATTTGTAACTAAAAATTAGTTTTATTAAAAAAAATATATAAATAATTGATTGAGATATTGATATATTTATACGTGATATTTTTAATAAAGTGATAAATTATAAATATTTAGATTTAATATATAATATAATTTAAAAAATTAAAAATGGTGGAAGATAAAGATAATATTCACGAAAGTGCTTTATTATTAATTAAAAATATTAAATATGAGTATGTCATCATATTTTTTTGTTATTTTATAATTAATTTATTATATATACATCATATATATTTATTTATTGTTGATATTAATATTAATTTAGTTTACAAAAAACTTTTACACTCATATTATAATTTTAAACAATATGTTATTTTTAAAATTAAATAATTAATTAATTAATTAATTACGATACTGAAATTAGCAGACAATTAAAAAATTTCTAATTTTTTTTTCAATAAATCATTTAATTTAAAAAAAAAAACTAAAAATATGCACATGTAGAAAATTACAAAAACTCTAAGTGCAATTTTTCCAAATATTTTTTTTTTAAATTTATCATTTTGAAATAAATTCAAAAATTATGAGACGTTGGTTAACTTTAGTATCATAATTAATTAAAATTTCTTCTATACAAATAATATTTAAATTAAATTAATAATTAATGTCAAGTTAAAAAAAAAAATTGCACTTATAGTTTTTAAAATTTTCTACATGTGCATATTTTTAGTTTTTTTTTTTTATTATATTGCTGATACAAATATCCGAAATTTATTAATTGTCTGCTAACCAGGATCATCAATTTTTAAATACTGATTTAATAATTTAAAAATTTCTAATTACTAATCATCTTTTAAACCAATCTAGGAAACTTACGGGTACATACAATATTGTTGTGGAAACAATAAAAACACTCAAAGAAATAATAAGCAATAAAGAATGGAGGACCGCTAAAGAGCTTATGGACCTGATAGTATTCAACGGCAAATATATTATAAATGCAGTACCACTGGAAGCATCTATAGGCAACATGGTCCGAAGGATACTCCAAATAATCCGCGAGGAATACACGTCCGAGATAAAAAACAAACCCGACGAATCCGATGGCCAGGAGTCACTTCATAAAATTTTGACATCCGGCGACCGCGATATTGATTTCAATACTCCGGTTCCTTCGCTAAAGTCTGCCTTGATTGATCACATTAATGAGTTTGAGGTCGAACTAGAGACCTGGTATTTATTATAATTTATATATTGCTTATATTTATCAATTAATTAATTAATTAATCATTTGTTTACTTATTTTTAGCTCAGAAAATATAACACAGCAAGCGTCAGAACATATTCATTCAAATGAAATAATAATGACACTGGGTAAATCCAAAATAGTTGAAGAATTTTTTAAAAAAGCCGCGGAAACACGTGCCTTTGAAGTTATTATTGCTGAAGGCGCGCCATTTTTAGGAGTAATTAATTTTTTTATCATTAGTAATTAATCCTCAGAGGCTGTTCTTAATTACGTTATGCAAAATTTTCCTTTTTAGACCTTCCCCCTCCCCCTACCTTTCACGTCACATTTTCTGCGACTCCTCAACAGTACAAAAATTTCTATATTAAAATATTTATTATTTGCAATTTAAAAAAACCGAGATGAAAATTTGAAAAATTATTTGATGAGCTACGAACGTCCCGTTTCCTTAGACCTCCCCATAAGTGCGAACGTATTTTATGAACTGCCTGAAAATAAATAAATAATAAAATTAATTAATTTTATAATTGAAGGGACATGAAATGGCGGCAAATTTAGCGAAACATAAAATAAAGACGACATTAATATCAGACGTTTCAATATTTGCAATGATGTCTCGTGTCAATAAAGTTATTATCGGCACCAACACCGTGATGGCTAATGGCGGATTAAAAGCTATCACGGGATCACGTACAGTAGCGCAAGCAGCTAAACATTACTCAGTACCAGTAATGGTACTGCTGCCTCTGTACAAATTGTCACCTCGTTATTTATGTTCGTACGAACAAGACGGTTTTAATAAACATATCGCTCCGATCCAGGGTGTTATTGATGGCAATAATGCCCCATTGATGGAAATAATTCAAGCGCACAATCCTGTTTACGATTATGTACCTCCAGAACTTGTTAATTTATTTATAACAAATACGTAAGTTATATAAATACACTAATAGTTAACCAACTAATTAATAAAATAATTATTTTTAGGGGCGGAAATGCACCATCTTATGTCTACCGTCTGTTAACGGAACTCTATCACCCGGATGATTATGAATTAAATTAAATAAAAGTGTTATTATTATTTATAAAAAATTAAATAAATTTTTATTGACTTAGAAAATTTATTTATGTACAATTTTTTTTTTAATTTAATTTTTATTATTAGACGTAAGGGTTCCAGTTGCTGCCGTCTTCGGGTAACAGTGAGTTGGTGACGAGTAAAATTATGTCGATTACCCACCAGACTCCTAGACCGCCGAGGGTCAGGAGTTTTCCTACCGCGGTGCCCGTTTGTCCGAGACAGAAACGATCCATGCCTAAGAATCCCAGGAGGATGCTGTAGAGTAGAGTCAAAGTGAAGTAGTGTCCAGAATATTTAACACATGGCACTCCGTCACGTAGGAATTTTTTCGGTCCGTAACATTCGATGTCTGGTAATACTGTACATGAGACATTTGTTTTTTCTACGTCTTCGTAACGTGTTCCTCCAAACTAAAATAAATTTATTTATTTATTAATAATTAATTATAAGCGAGTTCCAATTATGTATTTGAGATAATTAATAAGTTTTGGTGTAAAATTAATTTTCATCAAATTGTAAAAAAAACGGTGTAAGTCCACGCTATCCTGGTGTTAAAATTATTGGTGTAAAGTTAAACACCGAACATGGTGTATTTTTTAACACCAAATACAGTGTTAACACCGGAAGCGATGTTGAAATTTTTCACGAGTATGAATGTAGCATGATCCTGAAGTTAGCAGACAGGTAGTAATTTTCAGATTTTCTTTTCAACAAATAAACTACAAAAAACAAAAAAAAAATATGCACATGTAGAAAAATAAAAAAACTACAGGTGCAATTTTTTCAAATATTTTTTTTTTATAATTTATCGTCTTAAAAAAATCCTAAAATTATTAGACGTCGGCTAACTTCAGTATCACGAATGTAGCAGACATCAGACAAATTTAAAATTGTAATAAATAGAGGAAATAATTAAAAAAAAAGTACACTTATTAATTTCAAAATTTTTTAAAGGCGCATTTTTAAAAATTTTATTTTATTAGTTATTTACTCTATTTAGTAATAATTTTAAATTTGTCTGATGTCTGCTACATTCACACTCATAATTTTTCTCGGTGTTAAATAAAGTAGTTTTATTTTTTGAGTATCAGAAGTCGAATTTTATTTTAGATAAAACAAAAAATTTTTTTTTGTTTAAAAAATTAATGATATGACAGATTTACTAATTTATGAAGAAATCTAGACACCAAAATTTTTACAAAACAATCAGAAATTTGTGTCACTGAAAAAATATCTGTTTAGAAGAATTGACACCAAGTAAATTACAAATAATTGTCAAATAAATCATCTGAAGGAATTTCAAATTTAAATGACTTTTTTAAAACGAAAAAAAGATCAAATTTCCTATGACTTTTAGAACCATCATCTCTATGTCTCATTTATATAAAAAAAACTTGGCTGAGACAAAAAAAAAATTAGTCTTGTGCTTTTCAAAGACATCTTAAAGTTGTCTTTGCTACTCGTGAGATTATCACTTCTTAAAATAAAATTTTTATAAAAAATTAAATAAATTAATTAGAGACGAGTATAAATTAAATTACTAGTTTAAATTAAATTACCAACGTACTTTGACACATCCAAATCCAGCTTCTATTTTAGCTGTCTTGTTTCCTTTGTGATCAAATGGTTCCTCGCATTCAATAAATTCGATAGGTCTGTAATTACAATTAAATTAATTTATAAATAATCAACATGATCCTCAAGTTAGAAAACAATTAAAAATTTCGGATTTTTTTTCTACCAAATTAATTGCAAAAATAAAAAACTAAAAATATGCACATGTAGAAAATTAAAAGATCTACCAGTGCAATTTTTTAAATTATTATTTTTTTTATAATTTATCGTTTCTAAAAAAATCAAAAAATTATCAAATGTCAGCTGACTGAAGTGTCATATTATCAATAACGATAAATAAATAATTAAATAAAATTACTTACAGAAAATGACATTTTACCAATGGACCTTTTGGATAATATTCTAACTGGTCATAACTTTTGTTCGTTGCTTTTACAATCCTTATATTTATTATAAATAATAATAATATTGATAATAATGACAATGAATTAATAATTGAATTATTTATAGTAAACTTCATTGTTTAAAACATTTTATTTATTTATTTATTGTTTCCTTTTGTCAAAAGATTGAGATTGAACTAGACCGTGCTGACATCTATATACAACTATAAAAATTACAGTTTGGCGCTGCGCAGTAAGTTTTACATTTTACATTTAAATTATTGTCATCTCACATGCATTCTTTTTTTTTTCTTGTTCTTTTTGGCTCTGGGTGTTTTCCCATTCGGCCGTTTGGTGCCGTTGTGGTATAACTTATTGTGTCGGTAAAAGTAATTTCTAGCTCTGGAAGTTTTCCAACCTAGAAAATTTATTTTTGTTTAAAGCTGACGTCTTCTGCACGTTTTATGTCACTCAGTTGTTATTTATTTTTAAATAAATAAAATAATTAGTTGGTAATTTTATAAATAAAATGGGACGAAGTCGGACACCTTCACCTAGAAGAAGAGATCGCTCGAGAGATAGATCACGAGAACGTGATAGAGATAGACGTCGAAGACGTTCTAGGGAACGTCGTCGCAGGTAAATTTTAAATAATTATTTTTTAAAATTACAATAAGACTTTTTAAAATTTTTTTTTATCACAAATTTGAATTTAAATGATAAATAAAACTGATGATTTTTTAAAATTTATTTAGATAATTATTGTTATTAATTATAATTATTTATTTATTTGTTAATAGATCAGGTGACAGAGAAAGAGTTAAATCACGAGATCGTGATCGTGAACGTGAAAGACATAGAAGATCATACAGTAGATCAAGATCTCGTGATCGTGATCGACCAAAGCCTAAACATAAAGTTGTTGCTGCTGAACGGCCTAATATATCTGGTAAATAATTATTATTATTATTAATTTTTTAAATGAAGGTATGACGTCTTTCCTGATCAGCTTAATTGACTTCTTTTTATTTAAATAGTATAGTTCTTTTCCTCACTAGTTATCTCATCTTTCTCTTTCTCTACTGATTTCCAACTTGTCACTGTAATTAAATAGTATCACATCTGCTTCTTCCTCAACTACATTCATTACTTCATATATATTTCCTCTTTCCTTTTTAAACAAAAATTTTCTTCACTCCCACTAGTTCTTTTAAGTTTTTCCTTTATTGTCGCATCCATAGGGCAGATGATCGTCTCTCCTCTTCCCATAGTCTCCATACTTTCATGGTTTCTTTAAATCCTTTGATTATTTTATAATTTTCTAAGTAATGTTTTTTTTTTTTAAATTACAGAAGCTGATTTACAAGGCAAGACACCAGAAGAACAAGACATGATGAAGATTATGGGATTTTGTGGTTTTGATACAACAAAAGGGAAAAAAGTTGAAGGCAATGATGCTGGTGCTGTTCATGTTATTTTAAAAAGAAAATATCGTCAGTATATGAATCGCAAAGGCGGGTTCAATAGACCACTTGACTTTGTCGCTTAAAATATTTAATTAAATATAATTATTTATTAAACTCAACTTTAAGTTACGAAGTACAAAAATATCTAAAAAAAAAAATTAGTATATTAATGATTAATAAAAAATTAAATATTTTCATTACTTTAACTTGATTTATAAATAATTGTATTGACTGGAAGTAACGATTATTATTATTATTTAAATTAAGAAGATTCCCGCCTTGGTCTTTTTGAAGGTTGATTGTAATCCGTAGAATCACTTTCTTCAACATCGGATTGGTCCGACGAGTCGAGCGGAATATGTCGCTGTGAAGTTTGATCGCGTGTTGTATTTTGTGACATCATCTAGAGAATAATTCATTGTAAATTTATATTTTTTAATTAATAAATAGGCAATTGCTAATTAAGTGATAGAAATAAATGAATACTTGAGTGATGTCCAATCTTTCGAGTCCTTCAACTAACTCTGGTTGTTTTATTCTAAAGTCGCGGGTAATACTGTGTTTTATATGCGTCTCCAAATGTATCTAGAATAAATACATTTTATTTAATTAAATAATTAAATAGTTTGTGGTAAATTATTTATATTTATCAATTAAATTTAGTTGGGATTTTTTGAAAACATTTTTTTATTAAACCCCGTCGCAGATCATCAGTACAAATTTTTTGTTCACTCACCCAATTATTAAAATATTTTTACCCAAAAACCCAACAAATTCTTTGACAAAAATTCTTTCAAATTTAGAAAAAAAAAATTTTTTTATTATTTTTACTGAAATCTGTCCCGTAATCAGTACAAGTTTTTTTTTTAGACCCAATGATCAAAATTTTTATTCAAAAAAATTCACGAATTCTTTGAAAAAGTTTTTTATATCAAATTTATTTAAAAAAAAAAATTCTTAATATTTTCTAAAAAAAAAAAATAATAAATAAATAAAAAAATGAATAATTATAAAACTTACCCCAGTTTTTTTACTAAGCGCCAAAATTTCTTTTTGAAATTGTTCAACTTCATATACAACTTTTGGAATAAATTTAGTTTCCTTCAAAACTTTATTTCTCAACGCTTGACCATCAGCTTTCCGACCACCGTGTTGATTTTCCTCCATATAAGTTATCAAGTTATAAAAAGTTGTTTTAAGTCCTTTGCCCGCTAACTCAACGAGCTGAGTAAATCTGACATGTTGAAAAGCTGGGTTCTGTTGGGTCGATTTGCTGGTAAAATATTTAGTCAGCGCATTTATAATACTGTAGAGCTGATGAAGATTTTTGAATGTCATCTCGGTATTGGGTCCCGGACTGATGGCAACATTCGCTACGTACTCAAGTGTGCTTATGGTATACAACAATTGCTTGCAGAGACAGCGTTCTTTGTTTTTTATTTGCTCGCGATACAACTCGTCGACGACAGGACTCGTGTTGGCGATAGTCTGCTCGGCTTTCAGTCTTCCTAGTGCCCAGGCCGCATTATTTAATTTATTTTTCAACGCGTTACTGAACACCGTGTGGGTTTGGGTTATCGTGTTTTCATTTATTATCGTGTAGACTGCGGTGACATTTTGCACCGAGGTGTCAACGGTTCCTTGTTTTTTACACAAATCCAGACTCATTTCGTCTAATGTTTTTCCGTAGTCCATGTCGTGTTCTTCGATAAATGTCATTAGTTGCAATATTATTACAGCGATTGATGGATCTATTGTTTTATTTGACTTAGAAATTTCTTTCAGCCATTCAAATATCTGTAAAAAAAATTTACTTATGTCATAATTATCCATTTTTTTTTATTAGTATAAAATAAAATAATTAATTATTTTTTAAGATTAATTGTTTGTTATTTAAAAAATTTTTGTAGATATCTATTATTTTTTATGAAATTTGAAATTTTTTGTTATGATTTTCCATTTAAGTTAATGGATGAGTAATAAAAGTAAAAGAAATATAAATTATTTTTAAATGGAATGAAAATTTATAAAATAACAAAAAAATTCTTTAGATGAATTGATAGAAAATTTTATTAAAGCTAAAATTGACTCATAGAAAATTAATGGAACTGTCCATTGATTTTTAAATGGACGCCTGTTAAAAATTAATGGAATGAAATTTTTTTAAAATGATTTATTGGAAAATTTCTATTAAAGTCAATGAATAATTAGAAAAGTAATAGAACTATCCATTAATTTTTTAATAGAAAAAAACGATAAAATTAGTCAATTTCAATGGACAGTAAAAAATGAATTCCAATCCTCAAAAAATTCAATGAATAATTAGCATCTTCGTAGAATTATTCACTAAATATTTAATGGAATGAAGAAAAATTCAAAATTTTTTTAATAGATTTAAAAAATCACTAGGATATTTATCGCATTTTATTGATAATTAGAAAGATATGAAAAATATAGAAGCATTCATTGATGGTTTAATAGAAACTCATAGTAATTAAAACTCTATCAATAATTTAATTTCAAACCCAAAGTTTGAATAATAATAACAATAAAAAATATATATGTCTAATTACCTTATCCAATTTCGTATTATTAAACGATATTTTATTAATCAGAACCGCAATAATCTCAAATAATGTCAGCGGAATTCTCCTCGTCGTTTCCTGTTCCCCCAATTCCTCATCGTAGTAAGTCTGGATCAAAACTTGGAGCGTCGAAATCAACTTGCTCACTTTCGCGATCAAATTTACTCCATCCCCGCCTAAAAAAAAGTCAATCATAAGCTTCCATATCTCCAGCAACAAAACAAAATAATAATATCAATAACAATTACATATTTTAGTAAAAAACGCATCGAGGTTATTACTGAAAGTAGTGGCCATCAAGTCGCACATTTCCCTGAAGCATTCCAGCCCCAAAATGGCCGTCTCTTCATCAAAAGCTCTCACAGTATCAAAGTCGCAAATAATCTTCTTGTAAATAATTTCCCCCATCTCAATATAATCTTTGATAAATTTATCCTCGTGTTTCTTACGCTCGTAAACAGGCAGCTGTTTGGTTGCATTAAAAATCTGGACGCAAGTTTTGAGCGCGTAATGATGCAACTCGATCCTCTTTTTCAGCACCGCCGCCTGTTCCTTGGTCGCCCAGACGACCTGGTCATCATACAGCAAGCAAATCATCTTGCGCATCGTCTGAATGTCCATTATCGTGGGCAGTAATTTGATGTTCGACTGACGTCCACGAGGTTTTTTAAACGTCGTGTCATTTGGGTTCTTGTCCTTTTTATTTTTACCTTCAGCCTTTTTGGGTTTTGTCACTTTTTTACTGAAGTTCACCATTTCCATCATAGATTTGAACAAACTGGTGATATTCTGCGGGATATTTTGGCCATTCGGCGACCACGAGTTTATTCTATAAGCGATCAAAGTCTCCAATACGACAATAATTAATTTTAGCGAGTGAACTTTCTGCTGCGCTTTAGGAATATTGTCCAGTAAATCGGTATTGTCATCCAGGTTCAAGTCTTCCAGTTCCGTGATCGCCATTCTGCGGCTCAGCGACTCCAAGATTATGCTCAGCTTGTCAATGGAAGCCAGTTCTTTGTGCGCAACCTCACAGTAAATTTTTTGCAACGCAAATAATAAATCCCCGATGGGCTCAACCAGAATCGCGTCGGGTCCGTTGATGTTGCAGCAGGCGTCGAATTTGATCGCGGGCTTGATAGCTTCGTCTGTTTCGTAGTACTCAAGAAAATGTGACATCAGCATGTCGATGAGGTGCTCAGCAAGCTCAGGGTTCATGGAAACAGCTGCGCAGAGACCTTTGTACAAATGCTGTCGCACTTCCACTTGGTGGCACAAGCAGCGCGCCAGGATGCTCAAGATCTCATGGCAAAAAGCTGCGTTGTGTCGCGGATTAGGTCGCTGACTCCCGCGTTCAATCGTTGCCTGGGTGAACATAGAACTGGAGCTGGTGCTAGACGTGGTGCTGGTTGATGTCTGGCTGAGACTGAACGGCGTGATCTTGAGGTTCATGAGGAACTGCAGGAACCCGGTTATTGCCATCTGTCGAGTCTGGACTCCTTTCCGGTACAGCGCTTTCCGTAAAATGAGCACCAGGGTATCGCGAATGCTGGTGGACACCCGGATTAGAGGAAGAGTCGCCAGCAGAACTTGGGTCGCTGACTCTCCGGGAATTGACAGGAGCTGTTCCAAGAGTGTAGTGATCCAGACCTGGGAGTCCAGGACTATCAAGGTCATCTTCCGGCACATGTATGACAAGCACTCAGTGAACTGGGTGACTACGTTGCCACCGGCTATTATTTTTTTAGTAAGACTTTGCAAGACAGTGGAGCCAATCTCGTGTCGTTTTTTAATCAATTTCTGCAGAATTTTATTCCCGATGTCATGAAGAGAATCTTCCTCGGTATCCTGGAGCTTTGATTTTGTTTCCAAGAGCACGAAAGCAAGATCCACTAGCCCACGGAGAACTAGATGCCGGTCTTTGGTGCTGTTGTCAATGATCTGATTTATTACGTCCATGGGCTGTAGATCTGAAGGCAAGATCTCCCGTAGCCAGTGGACTGATTTACGTTTCTCGTCATCTTGGATCTTGCGCGCGAGTGCAAGTTTTATTATGTCGAATATCTGGTCTTCGTAGATGTCAGTCACCAGCAGCAAGACGGACATCGGAAAGGGATTAAGAATGTACTCGGGCGCGTTTGTTATCACTTTGAGATTACGCAGAAAATCTTTGAGACTCGAGTGGTTCAAGGAAACCGACTGGCGGATGTGATAGAGCACCGTGCTCTCGGTGTCCTGGACATCTTTCATGGCAACTTGCCCGATGCTTTCGCAGGCGCTCTCGAAAACGCTGGGACTCTCATCAGGTGCTTGAGCGTAGAGGTTTGAAAAATACTGCTGCAGAGTATTTATCACCAGCTTGCAATCCTGATTCTTGCTTAGCTTCAGCAACTGGTGGACCAAAGGCGGAATCTCATTGTAATTTATTTCTGGCACTTTGTCGCAAATCGCGCGAATTACTAGAGTGTGGTCTACTGACTCCATGGGAATTTCGCTGAACATTTTTGTCAGAGGTGTCAAAATTGTTGGATCCCATGGCTGGTTGCAGACTGATTTAACTATTTGAGATTTGTACTGTGTGCCCGTTAGTTCGGAACCTAAAAAAAAATTAAATTAGAGTACCTTCTTTATTAAAATTCTTAAAATTTGTGACATTACTAAGCATCATTTCAAGAATATTCTGCTAAATTTTCAGAAAAAAATATTGAAAAATAAGCCAGTGGTAGTGGGGAGAGACGAGTCACTTCAAAAAAAAGTCTTCATGCCGCAGGCAGGATAACTCATGACTGCCTCATCTGAAATCAAAAAACCAAAAATATTTCTTTAGTACATAAGTTTATCTTAGACTTGAACGAAGGATTTTTTTTCAATAACTACTTATTTTTTAATTAAACAAAAGGAAGAATTTTTGGCAAAAATCAAAGTTTTTTGATTGCACCTTTACCAAAAATTAAAAAATGAATATTTTGTTTATTCCTTCGTTCAAATCCAAGATAAACTTATGTACTAAAGAAATCTTTTTGGTTTTTTTATTTCAGATGAGGCAGTCATGAGTTATTCTGCCTACGGCATGGACAATTTTTTTTTGAGGTGACTCGGCTCTCCCCACTACCACTGGCTTATTTTTCAATATTTTTTAATGAAAATTTAGCAGAATATTCTTGAAATGATGCTTAATAATTTCATAAATTTTAAGAATTTTAATAAAGAAGGTACTATGAAAAAAAAAAATCACAAAAATATGTTCTTTTTTATGATACTGAAGTTAGCAGACAATTAAAAATTTTCGGATTTTATTTTCAACAAATCAAATACAAAAAAAGAGAAAAACTAAAAAATGCAAATGTAGAAAATTTTAAAAACTACAGGTGCAATTTTCCATATATATTTTTTTTTTATAATTATGCGTTTTGAAAAAAAATCAAAAAGTTATAAGACGTCGGCTAACTCTACTATTATTATTTTTTTTGTGTCTCAGATCCGTCTGTCGTGGCCCGTAGTCATGAGACCCAGGTCTCGACGACGTTCACTAGGGTAACCTGAGATGCGACACATAAAAAAAATAAAATTACCTTTATAATTAATATATTTCTCGTCTTCCAAGACTTGCAGCAACAACGGCAATATATCTTTCCATGAATAAAAATCGTCGTCATTATTTCGAATGCTATGCAAACAAAAGTCGACCAATTTAACTAATTGCAGCTTAGAATACTTGGGAAAGTCTTGAACGATACGATTCACCAGTGAATTAGCATGGGATCCAGTTATCTTTGACTTTTTAATCGCTTTAAAAACACCCTCGACAAATTTTCGACGCGTCGTCTGACCGGCTTCGGAACTCGGTATGTAATTTAATATTTCGTCTAGAATTTTTGGCGCGTCATCGTGACTCATCCGAGGTAAAATTAATTCTGCGAGCTATAATTTAATTACAATAATTATTATCATCTTTATCATTATCAGTAAATTTTATTCAAATATAAATATGATACTAGAAGTAGCAGTCAGAGAAAAAATTTATTTATTTCAAACGAACAAAGTAAATACTGACAGGAAATTATTTAAAAAAATTTTTTAAATTTTGCTGCGGATATTTTTTAGAAATTTTTCTGATGACAATTAACTTTGTAATTAAAAACAATAAAATTGTCGGATGTCGGCTACTTTTAGCGTCATAAATTTATATGTATAACCTCAAAATTACCTGAGATGCATTTGACTTTTCAATCAATCCTTTGAGACCTTCTTCATCTTTATTATTTATCATATCGCGATATTGCGAAAACATTTTTAGTTATTTATTGTTTTTTTATTTTTTATGTGTAATTTTATTATTTTATTCATTCGTCGTAACCATAATGCATGCAAACATGTTTTTGTTTATATATATATATATATCTATATATACCAATGTGTACATATATATACAGATATAGTCGCTTGGGAAAAAAGTAAGTTTGAATGTTAGCTTTCCCGCGCTTTTTCTTTGTCATAACCTCGATCGTAAACGATGTTTAAATTGTTCCAGTAAGAGAGTGTGCTCGGGTGTTTTCGTACTGTTCTCTACTGCGCATGCTCGTTCCGATGATCGCCACTGCAGCGCTTGCGTCGTGGCGTCACCTCAGATTAATTCTCCGCCATGATAACGACGCGCAGTTTCGAGTTCGCGATTAAATTGAATAATTAAACATTTTTACGGTGTGATTAAATAAAATTTATGCAAAAAAATATTCTTTACAATTAAACAAACATTTAGTGATAATAATTTCTTTTGTACTCTGAGTATAAGTCACAAAAATAATTAAATAACTTCGTAAACTTTTACACTGCACAGATCTTGGCGTTCGTTGTCGTTCAGAATTTATTTCAAAAATCGGTTTACTGACTTTCATTTGTTATTTTTTATATATTAGTGAGTTTAAGAATTATAAGTGAGTAAATTAATAATTTTTTTTTCTTTTTCTTTTAGGATTTAGTGTAAAAATAATTTTTTATGCTGTGAGTATTTGCCGCCATTTTAAATTGTGTTGATATAATTTTTTTTAATTTTAAATCAAAAGTGTGTGCGCGTAAAAAGTTTTTTTTATTGCAATTAAGTGCAGTGAGTGATAAGTATTTTAGTTATCAGTGCAGAGTGTGAGTAAATAATTATTTTTTTGTGTTTAATTGAAGTGTTAGGAAGAGAGATGTTGGAATTTTAATACCCAAAATAAAGTTTTTAAAAGTTCTAGTTTTATTAAAAATAGTGTCAAGTGATTGTTGTGTAGTGATTAATTATATGTGTTAATTTAAATTTTTTAGTGAGTATTTGTGCGTTAAATTTATTAATTTGTGTGCCGGTAATGAACGAGTACTCGCAGCAGAAAATGAAAATAGCGGGAAGAGTGAGTAAATTTAAAAAATTTATAGCATGTCAATTTTTTTATTTTTATTTTTTAACACAAAAAATTATAGGGTAATTAATTTCTTATTTTAATTACAATATATCATTTATTACAAAAATATTCAATTTTTAAAAACTTAAATTTCAAATTTTCCCGCGTTTTTTAAGAGCAGCGCTCTTTCTAATAAAAAAATAAATAATAATAATTATCAATAGATAAAATATTACTTGGCCTTGCGGAATAATACAATGGGCCAAAAAATAATGTCTAAAATAATATGAAAGAATGAATTTTTATAACGTCCGCTTTGTTTTACTTGCGAATGTGCCTTAGGGGCATTGTCAGACTTAACGTTAGTCGGCGTAGAATAAATTTCTTTAGCATATCTCCTAAATACTTTTTTTTGTATCACCGGACTTGAATCAGTCGTCGAAGACTCTCTCGTGTCCAATGACGACGAACTTGAATCCAAATATCGAGCACTTTTGAGTATGTCGCTTCTTTAAATGTAAAAAAAAAACTGCAGTAAATTATAATTATCAAGTAATAATATATTATTTTTTACTTACGTAGACCAGTGCCCATTTTTCCACTGTTGAATATATTCCTTTTTTAATTTGAATTTTTCTACACATGAGGAACACGAACAGTGTAAATTTTCATCATCGTCTTCGTCGTCATTGTCATCAATATTATTATCAGATTCATCAGTACTATTACTATGAGTATCATCATAGTCATCATCAAAGTAACTGTCATTACAAATCGATGATGAAATTTTTTTTTCTAATGGAATATCAAACTCTGGAGTTTTTTTAATTTCAATGTCATCACCTGATCCTCTTTTTTCTGTAATTAATTTTTCAGATTCATCTGTTTGTTCAGTGTCGGTATTTGTTGCAGTGCTTGGTTTTATACTTTTTTTTGAACTTTTTTTAATGGGAACTCTTGTTAACTATTTTAAAATAATATTTTAATAAAATAAATAATACTCTATTGAAAAACGAGAGTAATTACGGATTTCATTTAAATTTGAATTCACTCCGACACTCAGAGATCCGGAGTTTAAAAAAAAAATTACTCTGTATACTGAGTAAATAAGGAGTTTAATTTTTCAGCGGAGTGATTTCAGAGTAATCTGGATTTTATTTAAATTTGAACCGGGCGGCTGCCCAATTGAAAAACACAGTAACTGGCAAAAATAAAATTTTTGAATCATGTCCACAAGAACTAAAAATACTAAAAAATCGATTTTGATAAATTTCTCCTTTACTATGTTTTGAAATTGGGCAGCCGCGAAGTTTGTGTTGAAAAAAATTCCCCTTCGGCGTGAATTTTACTCCAAGGGAATTAAATAAATAGTCATCTGGTTCGCATTCACAGCGAATTTAATTCTTGTTCACTCGGAAAATTTTTTACAGGATAGTAATTTAAATTATTATAATAAATATATATTTAACAAACCGAATAATAATGTGAGATTTTATTTGCTGTAGTGACAGGTCTTTTTGCTCGTGGGATTTTACTTTTTTTTAAAATATTTTTTTTACTGCGATGAGAAATTCTTGATAATTGTAAATTATTCATACGATCAGTCTTCACTTCATCCATCACTTTAATCTCTGGCTTATTATTATTATTTATCACTTTATCACTTTTTGTATAATTAGCTTCATTTTGTATATTAGGTTTATTTGAGACTCCTAATTGTTCAAGTCCTTCATTATTATTATTATCATTCACTACTTTATCAGAAGTACTGTTATTTTTAAATTTCTGATGCTGATTATAATTTTTTTCAAATTGAGATATTTTACGGCCTATATTATTTATCGGAGTTCGTTGTCGCGCGGTCATTTTCTGTCTGACATTTTCAATTTTTTATAGCAATGATAAAATTTCTTAATAAGTTTACTTTTATTTTTTGTAAGATATCAATTCTTTTGTATAAATTTCATATAATTCTTGAAAGAAAACTCAGGACAGTTTATTTTTTTTTAAGTTGTCACATTGACATCACACATTTATAGATTTTCTCTTGTTTTCGTTAATCTTTACCTTTTTTAATATTAAATATTGTTTAGTTTTTTATGTTTTTTTTTACTTATTAATCTAATAAATAATTAACAAAATTTATATTTAGTATAATAAAATGACAATTTATTTTTAAAAATTTTTGATTTTCTAATACTGATCGTTTCATCAATATTATACAGTCTATCTGACAATTGGTCTATACAAAATTTTAAATACAAATTTTGAAATTTTTTCATATGCTAAGAACATAAGTGCAGCGGTGAGAACAGTTTGTAACAATTTGGCTTCCATTCCTTTGTAAAGACCAGCGAGACCTTGTTTTCTAAAAAATAAATTTATATAATTATTTGGTATATGATTTATAATTTTTTACAATGTATTGCATTAGTCATTTTTTTTATAATTAATATTTTTCGAAACTCCCCTACGGAGTGAAATTCACTCCGAGGGAATGAAATAAATGAAAGTCATCCACTCCGGAAATTTTTTACAGTGTAATTTAGATATTTTAGATCAAAACTGATAAATTAAATAAATTTATATTCATATATAGGTATATAAAATTAGTAATAAAGTATTTACTTCAAGATGTAGAGTAATATCTGCAAAGTTCCTGCATTTGCTGAAAGATTTTCATAATTGTGACCATGCTATAACATAAATTAAAATAAATAATTATGTAGGAAATAATGAATAATCCTTAAAAAATTAAACATATGATTTTTAGGGGAGAGGGGAAAAGGGGGGGGGGGGTAGGGTAGGCAAAACGGGGTACCCCCAAAATTTGGTGAAAAAAAAATTTTTTTTTTTTTGTCTAATTACTGTATATCCGATGTATTTGCGCATTTTAAGCCCTACGCATGACACCTGGGGCAAAATGGGCCAGCCGAAAAATCGAAAAAATGAGTCTTTCATATTTTTATCGTCAAATTAAAAAAAAATTAATATGTTAATTCATTTTTCGACTGATTTTCTATAGTTGGGGCAAGTTGGGCCACTAAAAATATTCGGAAATAATATTTTATTTTTTAATTGATAACAATTCAATTAAAAAAAAAAAAAAAAAAAAAAATTATCATTTTTTGGAGGGGGCCTCTGCCCCAGAAAAAAATTTTTTTCTGCCTTCGTATCCACCAATGTTGTAAAATGTAATTTTTCTTTATGTATTTTACATAAAAAAAAATTTAATTTAATGAAATTTGATCAATTTTCAGAATTTTTTTTTTCAACTTTTTTTAAGGGTACCCCATTTTGCCCGCCAAAAATAAAAATTTTATTTTATAACGGCAGCTAAAAATTTTGTCTATTTACCTTGAATGTCATTAAAAACAAAAAGATTCGGCGTATTTTAGTCATCGAAAACTTAGTATTTCCATAGGTACTCCCTTTTGCCCCCCCCCCCCCCCCCCCCTCCCCTATATATTTTCGGTCGCTGAATACGAATACGCAAATAATAACTTTTTCAAATATCCATTAGTAAAAATTACAGGCTAAATATTTTTAGTAGTTTTTATATCGAAATTCAAAGTGCATGAGTTCGAATTTAAATTACATATTTTAGTTTTTCAAAAAAAAAATTAAATTTATTACAACTCATATTTGTTTTTTTATTTTTATTCATTTCATATCGTTACTCTGTTTCTTTCTCTAAGTATTAGCAAAAAATGTTCTGCATAATAGTTTTTTATTTCTTTAACATCGTATTTATAATTTCAAAGTATTCTAATGGAATTTTTTTCCATACTCATTATTTACTAATTATGTAAATGTACAAAGTATTCAAATAGCATTGGAACGTTTCATATTACACTTTAATTTTTATAGGATTTAATAATAATTATTATTATTAATTTTTTTTCTCTTAAAAATGCATAGAATTAATTTTGATGATGTCTTTTTTAATTTTAAAACTCGAGTTAATTTGCAAAAGGATTTTAAAAAAAATTCTATATTTTTTTTATTAAAATATAAGATTTAAATTTGAAATTAAAAAATTGGTAACTAAAAATATTCAAAAATTAGTTAATTTCTACCCAAAAAAAAATTTATTAGATCGACCGAAACTGTAAAATTTTTTAATTTTTATTTTAATAGAAATTTTTGAATAAAATAAAAATATCCAAACCTAAGGATATATATATATATATAAATCAGATAAATATAAGGAGATTCAAAATTTGTATAGATTTAATTTATTATTTCCCGGGTATGATCGTCAATACTCGCTAACTCAACGTGCAAAAATTATCTCTAGCGGCAAAAAAAAAACTATTTTTTTTCGTAAAGTATTAATAATTAAAAATAAAATTACCCTCAGTTTAGATTGAACTAGTTGCAGAGGATAAGTTGCAGTAGTTGCAATAGTTTTAGCAACTGCTCCAATGGTAAAAAATACCCACGCAGGTGTTTGTTCTCCAGCCAAAGAAGCATTAACTTTTCTTTTAATACTTTCATAAGTCATAAATTGGATTGCCGGGTTTGCTACAAGTATAAGACTCGCTAATGTACCAGCCCACAATTTCTTAATACCTTCGTACTTCCAAATGTAAATAATTCCCTCTGAAATATAAGTAGAGTTAAAAATAGTTAATTCATTTAATGTTTACTTTTATAAGTGTCCTTTTCAGTACTTGAGATAAAAGTACTGAAGAACTTCATTAGTTAATTAATATATAATACAATTATTATTATTATTATTTATGCAAGTCTGAGTAATTAAACATTACCTAAGAGATTATTGTACTCGTTATTATTCTTCTCAGGAATACCTCCAATACCTTTCATCTTTAGACGGGTGTTGACCACCCACAGTGGTGTCGTCACAAGGACATTAATAATACCTGGAAATAATTATATAACATTATTATCTATAGAAAAGTTTAACTTTTTAAAAAGTATATCAATTAGACCATGTCAGAAAAAACATTTTTTTTTCCTTAGAGTAAATAAATCTCAAAAGTTACTTAAACAGAGAAAATTCTTCTAAAACTTCAGCATAGAGTCATGTGGGATGAGTGTGCGCACATTTACCCACGGCGCACACTTGCCCCACATTACTCTAATATCTCGAAAATTGAGCTGGTGCATAGGGGGAACCCTTTCCTATTTAAAATCGCGGGAAAATTTTTTTTTTGAATTTAAATAGGAAGGGAGACCCCCGTGCGTTAGCTCAATTTTTGAGATATTGAGCTGAAATTTTAAGAGGATTTTCTTTGTTTATCAAAGTATCTTGTAAAGTATATTTAATTTGAAAAAAAAATTTCTGAGATGGTCTAACATCAATATTTTGTAAATAAAGTAAAAAATTTTCGATAAATCAAATTTAAAAGTTAAGAAAAAAGTGTGATTGGTTTTTTTGAAATATCTTTGTAAATATTGAGTTTTACGAAAAATTATAAGATACCTTTTTTGTAGCGCTTTAAATTTTCTTCAAAAAAGGTATCTTATAACTTTTTTAAAAACCGAATCGCTAATGAGATATTCGGAGTTGAAAGTTTGAAGAATTAGATATAGAAATTTGGGATTAAAAGATGACGGATCTTCTGGACTCCTGTGACTATTAAAGGTCAATAATTATAGTATTTAATTACGTATAATTGTAATTAATGTAATTACTTGAAACAGCGCATAAATGCTTGAATTTAAATGTAATTAAATTCATAATTATTTCAAGCTCTCTGTGTTACAGTATACATTTAGTAATAAAAATAACAACCAGTTTGTTTGAATAATTTAATACTCTTTACACTAATACCCACATTTAGTCCCCATATAATCTGACTCTTTATCAAGCTTTCAACTTTCCCTATTCAGTGTACAGGACTGGATTGACGTTAACGGTGTCATCATATAATTAAAGCTTTATAAAGCTCGGTAATAAAAGCGACTAAATGTTTAGATTAGTATGAATGAGAAGTATTAATTTGAACTTCCTGAATTAAATATTTAAGAAACAACTTTACTTAATATTTTTAATATATAAAAAAAATAATATTCTTATTACTTAGATTTGATACTAGTATTTAGATTTATCGATCCCACTTGTTATAAAATTTAATTAAAATAATTATAAATGCACCGGATACAATAAATTTGATTTGAATAGCTAAAACCGGAAGTTGTGGACTTACATGGATTTTGCTTATTAATTATTCAAAATTACGTAAAGTCAAATAGACAAGAGCATGTGCTATTAAATTGAAAATTAAAATTAAAATTTTAAATGATTTTGAAATTATAAATTTAATAAAAATAATTTGAACTGTGATACTTTTTAACTTTTTCTGAACGAAGGAAACGTGTAGTAAAAATACGTTTTTAAAATTATTAAAATTTGAAAAAGTTAAACTTGAAGTTCTGATCTCTTTTAAATTTAGAAATTATACATCGAATTTTTTTAAAATCTTTTTTGAATGAGTTTTTTTTACTTGGGTATAAAATGCACTCGTAGGTTTAAATTTAAAAAATCGGATGCAAAAAAATCTGAAAAACGGTTGACAGAAAAAGTTTACACATACACGTGCGCGGATGCCTGTCGGAAAATAGTCAGAATAGATTTCTAAGATCTCAAAATGTCTCAATCTGATGAAAACTCGATTTTCGAAAATCAGACCGAAACCCATAACTTCTCTTTTTTAGACAATTTTAAATTTTTACAGAGGGAAGTCAAAAATTACATTTCGTAACAGCATTAATACTGGAAATCCCGTAGAGATTATATGGCATGCTAATAATTCGTGTAGGCCCATAATTTAAGTGCCTTATATTTATACGAAAGTATAATAATCAATAGCAAGAAATTTTTATTAAATTACTCAAAGTATTAAATAAAAGGATTAGTTTCAATTATAATGTCTAATATACTTTTTATAGTGTAAATAATCTGACATTTACTTCAATAACTTAAATATTTTTATAACTTTTTAGTCAGTATTTCACACAATTTTTATTACTCTACACAGTAAAAAATTTGCTGAGTAAACGCAGATTAAATCCGAGGGGGATTTCCATTCATGATTTTGCATAAAAAATTTTATTATTACTTGTATATATTTATTTCGACATTAAAACTCTGTAACTGGAGTGGATGCGGATTAAAATAAAATCCATGTTCACTTTAAATTCACTACGGATTTTTTTCTGAAGGTGATTTTTTATAAATTTATTCGCGTTGATTAATTAACTTCCATTATTTCTAAATTACTTTTTTTTTTCGAATATATTTACCTGCTATTGATGCAACGAATAAATCATTCCTAGCAGTTTGATTTCTTGAGCTTCTTAAAAGTTTTAATCCGTGAAAAGTATAAAAGTAAACAAAATTACTTGCACATAAACTTTGCAATACTGGAATAATTCCTCTGTATAATGTGTACCTAGAGTTAAAGTTTAAATTAGTATTAACAGTGTTTCAAATTAATAATGTATTATCAATTTAAATTTATAACTTACGGCCCTTCCTTTCCAACCAGATCTCGGATTGTTGCCAATGTATTCTTAGACTGCCGGCCGTCTTCTACTGCAAATATTGATAAATAATTAAACCAAACTATTGATAGATAATTTTAATATAGAAGCATCTAAAGCTCGCTAATAAAATAACTAATCATATTTGTGTCTATCTATCTATCTATGTAGTGGAAGAGCGGACATAAAAAAACCAAGTGGACAAAACGCACCACTCCAGAAATTCAGTAAATTTTTCTCAAAATTTACTGCTTTTATCATCAATTTTTTACAATTTCGAGTTGCCCAAAATTTTTCTGTAGACTCAATGTATTATTGGCGAAAAAAATATATACAGTCTTCTTCGCTGTATATAAATTATTCATATCATATATTATATTTTTTGTCGACATTTTTATTTATTAATAGTATTCCAAATCTCTTTTTTCACTTGGAGTAGATGTAAATAATTTTTTTATGGTAAGTTTCTTTAAAAAATTTTTTGCTTTTTTTTAGGATAGTCCGTTTTGCCCTCCCGCGTGAAAAAAAAATTTTTTTTTCAATAGCAACTAAAAATTTGCTTTAATTAATTCAAATGCACAAAAATGCTTTATAGTTCTAGCAGTCGCGTTTTGCCCTCTCCTCTTCCCATATATATATATATATATATATATAGATTTGATATATAAAATATATCTAAATGTGTGTTGAGAGAATTTCTCTTGAGGATAATGGAGTCCTATGCATTAATCAACCTACACTCCAAATGTACTTAATGCTCACCTGAGGTGATTACTGATTAGTGATTACATTGAACTGCACTTAACTCATAACGTCTTGTATAATTAGACTAATTATAATATAGATATATATGTATGTGCTTAAATATAATTATCATATCACATTAAAAAATATTTCGTCAATGCGCAAAAAAAAGTCGAAATTTGACTGATGAATATTTAAAATTTCGTGTGGTAATTTTACACACCATCAGTATGTTGTTAGTAAAATTTTAACCGATTAATTTTTTTAAATTAAAATTTTTTTACACGTGATTCGAATTAATTTTTCTAAAAAATTTTTAACTGTCATATAAATACTTACACTGCAATCTACTGCGTACAGTATCAAGTGGAAAAAAAGTTGCCATGGCAACGACACTTCCCTAAATAAATAATAATAATTATTGTTAGTATTAAAAAATAATTAAAATTTATTTTTTTTAATTAATGAAATTAGTGGTACTTACAGCGGCACCCGATATTGCATGAACTAATGTTTCATAGGTGAAAATATTTCCTCTGTGATTTCCACCTGTCATTTTTAACTTGTTTACTCTATTCCACTAGTTTATTTAGATCTTAAATCAAAACTTTGTTGTTAACTTTTGACCCACTTTGTTCTCCTTAAAACTTTACTCATTCATCATTCAAATTAGTGAATGCCGGTACTCTAGTTTTAATATCCTCTTGTAAATTATCTACTGAATTTATTGCATAGATTATTATTTAAATATTATAAAATAATATTTAAATAACATAAATATTTATTACTAAACTCGTATATATTTTAACTTTGCTGCGTGCTATAGGAAGCAACGCAGCCAACTGACGCGTAATTTCTTTAAGCGACACTAATATTATTATTATTATTATTATTATTATTATTGCGTTATGTAATACAAGAGACCACGTGTATGAGTATAATATATATATATAATATATACTATATATATTTAGTTTACACGGCCTCCACAATTTAACTTTCGCATTCTTCTGAACCCTAACACTGGAAATTTTTTATTCTTATTCAAGAATTTATACTCCGTTTTCAGTTTTTTTTTAAACTCCACTTACTTATAA
Organism: Microplitis deprimator; assembly: GCA_964016945.1. Lineage (NCBI taxonomy): Eukaryota > Metazoa > Arthropoda > Insecta > Hymenoptera > Braconidae > Microplitis > Microplitis deprimator. The sequence goes on along the minus strand of OZ024709.1, from coordinate 2,936,328 downwards.
TTTAACTCTGAATAAACTGACACGAGTACTGATTAAATATAATTTTTATCTGATTATAAATACATTATTTAATTTAAAAATGAAACGTGACCGGAAATGTCAATAAAATCTAATTATTAAATATTTATTATCTTATTAACTCTTATATATTTTTTACTTATAAAATTAACTTTTATTATTTTATAAATATTAAAGTTAATAAAATAAAAAAAAAGCAGGTGTTCAAGGACCAGATGCTCTCAAGTTATAAAATTACCTATTGCAGTAAAATAAATTTTAATAGAATATAATAGAATATAATAACAGTATCATAATCGTATAAGTAATAGTGATAGTAACAGGAAAAAAGAGTATATATATTTATTATCAATTAATTATATATATTTAATCTAATCACTTATTTTACCGGTGATTATATTATATAGACACATGTATATAACGTTATCACAAATCGTTACAAACGAGTTTTTTTAACAAAATTATTATTACAACTCGTAACAACATGGCGTGGTGTTATGACGCCTGCGTAAACTTGTACGAGTTATATTGTATTGACGAAAGCAAAACCAGTATAAAGTGCAAGTTTTAAGTTAAATTGGTTTATTTTACTTGCACATGCGCTTACAAATGTCTAGACATTTACTCTTAAAAATAATAATAATAATAATAATAATAATAATAATAATAATAATAATAATTATAATAATTATAATAATAATAATTATAATAATTATAATAATAATAATTATAATTATAATTATAAGTGGCCCTGAAGTTAGTAGACAATTAGTAATTTTGAATTTTTCTTTCAACATAAATAAAAAAAAAACCAAAAATATGCACATGTAGAAAATTAAAAAAACTATAGGCGCAATTTTTTCAAATTTTTTTTTTTTTTATAATTTATTGTTAAAAAAAAAATCCAAAAATTATTAGACGTCGGCTAACTTCAGTATTCTTAATTATAATAACAATTTTTTAAATATATATATATATATATAAATTTATATACTTACACTATAAAAAATCGGGAGTAAATTCGGAGTAATTACAGATTTTTCTGAGATCCGAATTAACTCCGTCACTCGGCATTCCGCACGAAAAAATTGAAATTTTGAAAATTTTTTTTTGAAATTATAACTCGGAACTTGGATGCCAATACAGGGAATTTTAAAATTCCAAATAATAAATTTTATAATAACGTAAAAGACCCAGTACCCGATCAGGAAACTAGTACCCGATCACTCCATGTATTTGTATATCTATATTTACTAAATTTGACTAAATATATCTATACAAATACATGGAATAATCGAGTACTAGTTCCCTGATCGGCCACCAGGCTTTATACCTCACATTTAATAAATTTTTAATGTTTAAATTAAAATTTTTAAAGTTCAAATATCAATTTTTCCTGCATATTTATGTAGTTCATTTTTTTCCATGCGTAGTTTTAAAAAAATTCACTCCGCATTCGAAGTAAATACGGAGTTTGTTTCTCCAGCAGAGTAATTTTGATTTTTTTTAAATCTGCATTCACTCTGGTTCGGTGTTTAAATATTAAAATAAACTCTTCAGAGCGAATTTAACTCCAAGGGAATGAAATAAACACGCAGTCATTCGCTTGCCATTTACTCCAGATGTAATCCACGTTCACTCTGAAAATTTTTTACAGTATACATGTATACTTTTCTTAAACATTTCCTTAAATTCAATCACATCAAATTGTTTTTTTTTCTCACGATAAATTGTGTTTTCAAAAATTAAAATGTTTACAAACATGAATTGTAAAAGTTTTAAATAAATTTATAGAGAATGTAAATTAATAAGTTAAAGTATATATAGATGTAGATGTATAAGAGAAAAACAAATTGATAAATTTAAAGATTACATAGATTTAAAAGTTATAAATGGATTGACGTTATTGATAAAATGTCTCATTGAAAAAGTTAAATATAAAGTTTTAACTTACTTATACATTTTAAAATAGAATAAAAGTTTGTCGGCTATTTGTTAAAATTTTTTTTATAAGTTGGATGAAAGTGATAGGTTTAGATGTATCACTAGATATAAAATAAGTGACACATTCTTGAATGATTGGTTTACAATGCACCTGCTACTCTGTACACTTAAACTTAAGTCTCTCGTCTCACTTGCTGGCAATTGAGTTTTCCCCGAGTTAAACCAACTCAAATTAAACTTTTGATAATAATAATAATTCAAACTTCAAATTAGAGATTCTTAAAATATTTCAAGATTTTAGTTACTCGGTTAATTACACTTACACTTAATTACACTCTGTAATTGATAACTGAAACGAGTCACGTGTAAGTTAATTACTTAAATTATTTATTTGTCACAAAATCTATCCAATATCAAATGTGTTTTTTTTTTTTTATTTTAAATTTTAACTTTTCTCATCCTATCTCATGTTTTTCAAACATTTTTTTAAAAATATCACTTTTGATTATGAAAAATTTTATGATGGCCTAATTTAAACACGACAGAATATAATATCTGTTTTAATTATTCATTTAAAAGAACCCGTGTGTTTATTTTTATCCAAGGGTAGATTCTGACCTGTTATTTTCTTAACTATAATGTTAATTGATAATAATTAATTTTAATATGAACTGTAAAAAGTCTGGAGTGAAGTCAAAGTGAATATGGATTTTATTTAAATCCGAATTCACTCAGCATCCGAAGTTTTTTTTCAATGGAGTGATTTCGGAGTCATGAAGATTTTAATTTAATGCGGATTTACTCTGATTCGAAATTTTAACATTAAAATAAATTTTTTTTCCGAGTAAATTTGACTTTGGGGGAATCAATTCACTTTGAAAATTTTTTTACAATTTACATGAAAAAAAAATTCATGTACACAGAAAAAATTTTTTGGTGTCAAAATGGTCATCAAAAACTTTCGGTGGTAATTTTCGGGAAGTCTACGGTTTCCATGGTGCCGCCAAATAACTGCGAAATCTTATTAAACTCGACGAAATAAGACTTTTTTTCAAATAGCTGTAACTTTTTCAAAAATGGACTAATTCAAGCATTTTTTTTTTCAAAATTTTCCTCTTCAAATATATTTTCCGGAAAAAAATCTAAAAAAAAATTAAAGATATTAAAATCTATGAAATTTTTCATTTTTTTGCAAAAATCGCATTTTTCTCAAAGAAAAAAACGAGATATCAAAAAATTTTATTCTTTGAAAAATTCTTATTTCCTCGAGTTTTATAAAAATTCACGGCTATTTAGCGGTGCCACGGAAACTGTAGAATCTTCGAATTTTTTTGCAGTATAATTACTAATTACTCTCTAAAAATTAATCAGTGAAATTTAATTCGAATGAGAGAATATTTACTGGGACCCATCTATAAGTATACCTGGTTGAATTAGTGGTATACTTATAGCTGTAGAAATAGTGACTATCCACTGATTCGCAGTGAATTTCACTAATTCATTTTCAAAGAGTAGAAAAAATAAAAAAATACCAGAGGCTTAATAATTATAGTAAATATATAAAAATATCTCTAGGCATTTTAATGGAAAAACATAATTTATTGCTCAAGTTTATTAATAAATTTCCATAAAATAAAATGTAACGCACAGTATTGTAGGTGTATGCACATAATAACATAATGTCGAAAATTACAATTGCATAGATGACAAATGGTATTTACTTATTAATTGTCGAATGTCGTTCATTGGTTCATAATAATTAGTCATACATGTATATATCTATATATACATACATGTATAGTACTTACTATTGCCATTAAATATATATTTACATTTTACAATATCAATTGGTTCGTCGTTATTTGATAAAATTAATACTAATTATAATAATCCATTAATTGTGAACATTTTAATTAAATAGTATTATAGAATAATCATTTTTCTTTAACAATTTTCCTCTACATTATTAATTAAGGCAGTCTGAATGATAATTACAGTATTAATTACCATTCAACACGTAACTATGGATATAATTTTTATTATGAATATAACATTTTTTAATTAATTAATTAAATATATATTTCTTATATATATATGTAATAAAAAGAGATCCGAAAATTTTTTGCCAATGATCTTAGAGCAAGATCATTAATTTATTATTTTTCTCACTTTGTTCGTTTATTTATTTATTTTAAATACATTAATTTATATTTTAATTATCTTAGGAACAGAGTGAGGCTTATTGTATTATTTATATATATATATAATTCATATATTTATATATATATATAATTTTAGTCAATAACATTAATCATTATCTGAATTGTATTATCACTGAATTGTGCAGGTTTTGCCTGGTTCGGAAGATCGAAGGGTGATTCTTGAACCCGGTGCGATATTCTCGTTTCCAGCGGCAAGGGAACACGTCTTGGTCCTCATTATCATCAAATCTGTTCTAATACTTGGACGTCGTACATTTGGTGCAACAACTCCGCAAGCGTCACTCAATCGACGTTTTATACTGAGTGTTGCTTTATGCTTTGGCTTTTTTTTTTTTTTTAACAACATAAAAAATAAACAATAAACAATAATCAATACAATATATAGGTTTATTTATATCTTTTTTATCAATATTTAGAGCGCATGCAGCATCAAAACTACTGTAAGCCTCTTTCTGTACTAAATATTTCTATTATATATATATATATATATATATATATATATATATTAGAAAATAAGACGTTTTTTTAACAAAAAATTTTTTTTCTAAATGTTGAGGGTCTTTAAAAACAATATGGGGTAAGTTGATCACCCCAAGTAGTTTAAATATTTTATAATAATGAGTAAAAAAAATTTTTTCGTAATTACGAAAATTGAAAATAGTAAAATTTTAGTGTTCGTATAAAAAATAGAAAAAAATTTTCAAGTCTGTGTTTAAATTTTAAAAAATTATGTCGAATAAATTAAATATTGATATTCAAGTCACAGCTTATGTTGTTACAAAATATTTCTATAAAAAGTTTAAGAAAAAATTCAATAAAAAAAAAAAGACATTTTACCCTCAATTTTACACTCAATTCAGTTTTTTTACCGATTATTTATAAAATAACGGATAATAAACACGAAAAATTTTTTCTTTGTCAAAATTTCGAAATGGTCATCGTCGAGTGAACAACTCACCCCATTTTTTTTCTAGACTGTAGATAAACATTTAAAAAAAAAAGTTTTTGGTTAAAAAGCGGTGTCTTATTTTGCTTCACTTTTTCCTACAAGCAAAAATATAACGACTAAATATACTTTAAATCCCGGACATCAATTAACGTTTTTTAAATTAAGATTGTGTGCAATCGTTTTTTCACTAATTGATAACAGGTAATTTAAAAATTTAATAACATGAGATTAATTATAAAAGTTAAAAATAGAAAGATGAAAAGATATAAATTTTAATTATAACTACAGTTTAACGAACGGAATATGAAGCAAGCGAATAAATATAGAATTTACGGTTATATGTATGGTAAATAATCTAAACTCAGCAGATCGTAATTAAAGTAGAGTTATTTACCTGAGAAGGTGGCAACATTGTGGGTGAGCCAAAGGTCAATGGAACTTTTCTGTGATGATTTGGAGCCATTTCTAGAGGCAATCCGGCCACAACAAAAAGTTGGTAGAAAAGCTCGTCAACGTGATAATTGCGCTTGGCTGACACTTCAACAAACACACAACATTCATCTTGGCTCACGCAATATTGCTCTGCTTCTTCTACACTTACAACCCTTATAATAATAAAATAAATTATTACTATTATTATTATTAGTGCTAACTGACTTACTAGCTTACACTGTAAAAGTTTTCGGAGCAAACCCGGATTTTTTATTTATTTAATCCCCTCAGAAAAGTTTACTCTCAGGGGAAGTCTTATTTCTATTATTCATAAAAAAAAACTTGCGCGGAGTGAAAATTACGAGTAGTAAAAATTATTAATAATTTATTTGTGAGTTTGCATAAAAATTGTATGTATTAAATATATATATTTATTTCAACATTTAAACTCCATAATCAGAAGGGATATGGAGAGAACTTTACATTCTACATTCACTCTGCTGACAAAAGTTCTCTATTTACTTCGTATGCGAAGTGATTTTTTTTTTATAACCCGGAACTTCGAGTGATGGAATGAATTCAGATTAAAAATTTACAGCCGATTTTTTACAGTGCATTCAATTATGTGGAGAAAAAATTTATGAAACGGTTCCAGTTTATATATAGGGGGAGGGGGCAAAACGGGGTACTTAAGAACATTAAGGTTTCGAGGACTCAGATACGTAAATTTTTTTTTTTTAATGATATTCAAAGTAAATAGAAAATTTTTCAGTTGCCGTTAAAAAAAAGTTTTCATTTTTGCGGGCAAAATGGGTATCCCCTAAAAAAAGTGAAAAAAAAAATTCTGGATATTAAATAAATTAAATTTTTTTATAAGTAATTTACATAAAGATAAATTATATTTTACATAATTATTGGATACAAAGGAGAAAAAAAATATTTTTTGACAGACACTCTATTTTTGAAAAAGTAACAAAAGAAATTCAAAATAATGCTCAATTATACTTACAAAATAAATTTTGGAATGTTTGAAAAACGATTAAAAAAATAATTTTTTTTTTATAAAATTTTAGTATTCCGTTTTGCCCCTATTCCCTGTATTATTATGGTATCAACTACCATGAGAACATAAAAACTGTTTCGATAATTTTTTTCTCCATGTAAAATTAAAAATAATATTAAATTTATATTTGAAAACATACTTAACGTCATAATCACATTTATTTCCCGCCATGACCATGGGTACTTTTAAATTATGATGGCTTTTACTCCTTCCTTTAACACTTTGTGTGGCAGTTATTTTAGTTTCCAATATTGCCTCTCGTAATCTAATGGCTTCTTCAAAAGACTCGCGGCTGTCCATACTAAACACGAGTACAAATAAGTCACCTGTTAACAAATTTATTCATTTTTATTCAAATATTTTTTATTTCATTATACACTTTTCTTAATCTAAATATTCATCCTATTTTTTTCTTAAGACTAATTATATATATTAAAACATATAAAAAAAAAAATAAATAAATGACGTGTACGTGACCATTATATAACTCTATATGTATGAAAGGAGCTCTTGTTTCCTATATATATATTTTTTTTTTTTTCAACATACGTGTGTATAATTAACACGCAACTTATTAAAACATATTTTTTATCATACATATTTTATAATTACTCAAAACTTTAGATTCATATTTAAGTTAAATTTATTTCATATATTTTTTATATTTATACTTTGATTAATTTATATTTTATATATGACATATGTAATAATATATATGTCAAAATAATATTATGGATGTGAATAAGAGGTAATAGAAAATAAAACTTGTGCGTGACTTTGATTGGCGTAAATTTATCCAGCAAATTATTATTATTATTATTATTATTATTATTACTTTTTTTTTATCGGAAAAAAATCTATATGATCCCTATTAAAAAGTATTCATATCGCCGGTGATAAACGATAAGCGAATGGAAAACTCCTGCTCGTAGTATAGTAAATTTTCGTTATATATACAGAGTAATTTAACACGCTATCGTGTATATTATAAAAATACAGTAACATGTCAAGTTAATATATGCGTCCCCATGATGAGTAATTATTTGAAAATATATTTATATACACTGACAAAAATAACCTATTATAATTAAAGTATAACAAGGGATTAATGACAATAATCAGAAAAAAATATGATTTAAAACAGCGATTATGTCATATTATTATTTGTAATCTCTTATAATTAACCCTCAATAAGAAAACTGGGTCATCAAAGTTACTAATTAATCGTACATATAAATATATATTTTTAAAGGATTTTTTTCCTGGTTACTCTGTCAAAAGTTATGAATTTTAAAATGAAAAATCATTTTTGCTTGTTTCCATTTGAATTATTTAGTGCAAAAAAAAAATGATTAATTTTTATAATTCAGTGAATCTTCAGAAAATGTTGAAAAAAATATTTCAACACTTTTTCGGATTATTCATTCATATGCGACGTGAGAAAATGAAGGGTAGACATAAAAGACAGTTTTTTGGGGTTGCTAAAAAAAATATGCTCGCCGTTGGAGGGTTGATAGTTAAATTACCATTTTCTGTCTATATATAAAATATACCGACACTGATAATTGACAAAAACAGCAGTTTCAGATGTAAAAACAATGTTTCAAATCAATTTCTGCTTTTTTAAACACTGTTCTAAATAGTAATTTTTGAAAGAACTTTTTTTTTGTATGGAAATTATTAGTCATGAATTTTAAATGATTTATTTATTTTAAATTCACAAAATAAGTCTTTATGAGTGAAGGTTAATTTTATTCAAACTATTTGTCTACAGAGAGAATTCTTTTGAAGATATATATGGACATTATATAATATTATATATAGTGAAATGTTGGTTTTCTGTGTAAGATTCTGCGGTTACTGTGTATCTCTAGTATTCTCTCACCTTGCTTGAGGCTTTCAAATCTTACGTATTCTCGTAACTTGTACGTTTTATGAGCATTAAATTGCCAAGTTTAAGACTGCAGATATAACTTGAAGGCATCCTTAGCATTAAATGTATACGTCTCTGATACTTTATAGTTAAATAACCACAATAAAAAAAAAAAAAAAAAAATTATTAATAATGTCCAATAAAATCTATTTTTCTGTTTTTTTTTTTTTTTTTTTTTTATTTACACTAAAAAAATTGCGGAGTGAACCCGGAGTGAAACTCACTTCAAAAGGGAGTTTATTTTCATATTAAGAGTCCGAATCGGAGTGACTGCGGTTTTAAAAAAAATTCAGATTACTCCGAAATAACTCCGCTGAAAAAATAAACCCCTTATTTACTCCATTTGCGGAGTAATTTTTCTAAAACTCCGAAACTCCGAGTGGCGGAAGGAATTTAAATTTAAATAAAATTCGTAATCACTTCCGATTTTTTACAGTGCAAATATTTTATAAAATGATAAATCGATTTTGAGTTATTTTTGAAAATCTGTAAGGAAAAGTTTTATTTACGTGTCTAGTAAAAGATGTTAGTTGTATTTATACGTATTGTTAGTTTCTCGAAATATGTCAGGCATTGTGTCTAGTTTGCATCGAAGAAACTAAAAGCATTGTTTTCGAATCGGGGTCAGCCGCATATGAACACGATATATCTACGGTAATAAGACTCAGGGTGCATTTAAAGATTTATTTAAATATCGTTGCTAAAAGGTCTATTGAGTAGCGCGAAATTAAATACTACTTAGAAGCACATTAATTTTTTTTTAAAAAACTAGAGTTAGGGTAAATTAAGATGATGAAAACTATTTTTGTTTTTATTTTTTAGCATCTCACAACTTGTTGAGTATCTCGAGCGAATAAAGATGAGATGGACTTTGTGAGAAATTAATAGGATGAAAATTTAATGAACTTTATCGTAGCAAGAGTCAACGACAAACTAAATTCGTGTGTATTGATTATACCAAGCGAACAAAGTTTAACCCTTTCTTGGGTGTTTTTACTCTCACTTCAACTTGTTGAGTACACTTATTTTTTGCTCGGTTTCTTCTCTTGAGCTCAAATCTAAGTGTACTATATTTTCTTAAAGCTTTTTCTCTGATTTCTGTATTGCTTTTAAAGGACTAGTCTATATATACACTATAAAAAGAGCGGTGTTAAAGTGAATTAACACTGGTGTAGGCGGTATTAAAATACAGGTGTTAAATCGGTGTGAAAAAATTCCACGCATAGAAATTAGAAAAAAAAATGCAATGAATATACAAAAATATAAAAATTTAATGAATATGATCTGGAGGGAATTTCAATTTTGCTGTGTACTTATTTAAATAATTATTTATGCTGTACGTAATTTATTTAAAAATTACACAATTTTACCCCCACTATTTCAATCATCAATAATTTAATTAATTAATAAAAATACTGTTTAACTTTCCTGGTCGAGTAAGTTAAAATTTTCACAAAGTTAAATATTTTAAACACCGGGAAATTTTTTTAAAAGTGATAAAGAATATTTACACCGGCGGTGGTGTTATTTTAACACCGCTTTGGTGTCGAAATTTATCACTGAAAAAAATAAACTTTAAAAATTAGTGTTTGGAATTATAACCTGGAACCCGGGTGTCAATATGGGGAATTTTAACATTCGAAATAATAAATTTTATAATCCGTATCATCAATTTTCTAAGTATCAGTTACGATTTTTAAAGTTCAAATATTAATTTTTCTTGCATAGACAATAAATTTTCATACTTTTGTCTTATGAACGTTTTAATCATAAATGAAAAAATTACTATTTAGAATGATGTATTTACTGATCATTATGTTACTTGTCGTTCTCAATTTATATAGTTCATTTTTTTGAGTGTAACACCGAAAATTTTACATCTACACCATCTGGACTTATCCCAGTTTTTTTCTTAACTTTGTAGCACATGGATTAGGTCTTTTTTGTTAGGAAACATGAATACGGAGGTCAAGATTTCATTTATACTGATTCTCCTATTCTTCGGAGAGATCACTTACCAGTGAGGAAGGAAAGTCTTCTCATAGCAGGAAAAGGATGATTGCCACTGGTATCCAATAGATCTAGCTGATGCACTTCACCTCGAATTCTGTATAATTTTCTATGAAAATCCTCAATTGTTGGGGTGTAGCTTTCCTCAAATTTATTTGATAGAAATCTGTGAAAATAATGTGACGATAAATGATAATAATTTTTTTTTTTCATGATGTAAAAAAAAAAATAATGGTCTCACGTACGTGAGAGTGAATATAATTTAGGGAATTAATAAAAAAAAAGTATTTGGTCATGATGTCAGGGCGAGTTGGTAAGTTCATTGGGGATTACTTTGCTGGGAAACAGTTTTCACGACGAGAGGCCACGAAAATCTAGAACGAGTCAGGTGGGTTGTGAAATCCCTCTGCTCTCATCTAACGATATCTCTTCTCACACTCTTTTATTCTACAGCATCCTTACTTTTTTATTTCTTTTATATTTACGGAAACTATGCTCCGTCTGTGAGATAAAGCTCTTTATTTTTTTTTTTTATTATTTTTCACACCACTTTTCACTCAATCCGATTTTCGGAGCGATTGAAAAAAAAATATTATATATATATGATGGATTAAATAAAAGAGATACCTGCAGTGTTTCAAAAATCTCATTTTCAAAAAATTTAACCAACTTTTTAATGGAAGAGGTGAAATAGGTCCCTTTAAAATTTTAATAATAAATCGAATTTTAAATGGTAAATCGGCTTTCAACGTTTATTAATTTTAAATGAACTTTCAAAATTCAGTTTATGATAATTTAATTTAAACTCCTGCTAAAATCAAAAATTTAAAAATATTTTTTCGGTAATGACTCAGTTTTTTTTTTTTTTTTATAGAAAATTGATTTACTTGAATTTCATGGAAATTAATAAAATCGGGACGAAATCGAATATCCAAAGGTTTTTTTTATTTATTTTGTGATCATTAAGAATTTTAGACTGGTAAAATTTTTGAAATAAAAAAATTTTTATCTCGTTCAGAAATTTTTTTTTTTTTTAAATATCAACAAGTTACTGTAGACTCGTTAAATTCGAGTTAAACAAAAGCAATTAAATTATTAAAAATATTGTAATAGAACAAAAAAAATTTTTTTTGGTGTACTCGTTTAGCTCTCTCTCCTTTTTTTTGTTGATTGTTAAATTTTTTGCACCTAAAATGATACATTTAAAAAGTTATTTTTTTGTCCGGTGTAAAAAAAATCGTTGAAAAAGGGTTAAAAAAGTGTTGATTATCCTAAACTTCAAAACGTGACACAATGACGGACTTTTTTTAAAAGATTTCTCAACTTCTGAAAATACACAGAAAAAAAAATTGACTTGATACATCAAATTAACATTTTTAAGTGCAAAATACGTTCAGAAAAAACTGATTTTGAACTAGAATATTTAATGATTTTTCTTTTGAATTTTTGAAAAGTTCAAAAAACGTTAAAAAAGTTCGTCGTGTCACGTTTTGAAGTCTACACTTTTTCAACTATTTTTCAACAATTTTTTTACACGGGTATCCCTTTGTTTCGGTGAGCTATTTTTGCCCATATTCTTTTTCAATGAATGTTATATTAATATACAACTATCTGATTACTAAAAATAGTATAAATATCAAAGAAAAATATGCTGGAATTTCTTTTTTTCGCTTATTTTATTCTCCATGCCCGTATTCGACATGAATAATTGACGTGATAATAAAAGAATTTAGTTAATTAAAATGTTCGTTATGATTTATTGACTATAAAAATTAAAAATTCCAACAGTTATATCCCTATAGTGTTAACTCATGCGTGAATTAAACAAGCTGTGAATCCACGATGAAAATTCCAAATCGTATGAACGGAAGTTTACGAATGAGTTGAATGATGCATACCATCGAGTAGGCGATAACGATACATTTGGACGAGTGGCCAAATGGTTAATCGAATTTTCCCCAAATACCATCACCATTTGTTATAAAATTCACTTATTTTATATTTATATACATATCACATTATAAGCTTGGGAGAATACTCTCTATTAAAATTCTATTCCTTTTGTTTTAATCTTCGGAAGCTAAATATGATCGAGCTTGTGAATAAATAAATCACAATGGAAAAACTAGTTCGAGTCAATGAGCTTTTGAAGTTTTAACTCAGCGATTATTTATTGGATTTTATTTTTTGAAATCATTGTTTGAATTTTTTTTAGTACATATCAGTAAATATAAATTTATATAGAGAGTGACATACCGTGCTACAATAGCGGTTTTTCCGACGCGAGCACTACCGAGAACAATGAGACGGTAGCAGTTGCGAGGTGGCGGTTTGCACGAGTCCTCCTGGGAGGAAGTTGATGCTGGGCTTGGACTAACGGGTACCGGTAGGATTGCATCCTCCGGCCCTGATGGTCCCTCGAGATCCTGAGCACCCCTTCGACCTCGGATTTGTCGGGGTTCACTATCCTCGACCGTAGACCTATTTCCGCAGAGTCGCTGCACGCAACCAAACAATCGGCCGCACGCCTCCAGCTAAAAAAAAAATAAATTACATTTTTTTTTTATATTTTAATATAATCGAGGTTGCAGTTATTAATTTTTTTTATTAACGAAAAATAATTTGAAAAATTTAAGTTATTAATTTACTAAAAAATAAAATATTTACTTTCCTTTGAAAAATAGAAAATTTAATTAATAATTTTTATTGACATTTTATATAATTATTTTTATTGGAGGAAAAATTTGATTGCAGTCAATTTTTATAAAATTTTCGTAGAAAAAATTTTGAAAAAAAATGCAATTAAATTAAGTTTTAAAATTTGTCGATATTTTGATAATCGAAATTGATTTTTTATATTTGAGTCTGTTATTTTTGGGATTGATTTCGTTAGTTTTGAAATTTAAAAAAAAAAACATTTTTATGTTGTTTCACAACGACGTGAAAACTATTAGATTTATTGATCACAAAACTCAATTAACATCAGACTATACGTCGATTAAAAATAAGCCGATATCGTCTATTAAAAGTTTTAAAAACTATTTTTATTTATTTATTGATATCAAGCTTATATATATCATGATATACCAAATATCTATAGTAATTTTAATTATACATTAACGTAGATAAAAAATAATGTCTGATTTTAATTTAAAAAAAAGTTTTTCATTAATTAATGTCATTGGCTTATAGTAAAAGTGATTTAAATTATATCAATTATTGAATTAGTAAAGGCATTAATCAATTAAATGCGTTTAAAAAATTTATCGATTATTAATATTGAGTGTTATCGATATATTATTATATCGAATACTTTTTGTAGAATCAATAATTGAAACTTTTATCCTGCAAAAAATCTGGAAATAGTTGACCCGAAATTCATTATTAGATTTATGGTTTTGAACTCTGAGAACTCGACAAAAAAAAAGTTAATTAATTTTTTTTTTAATATTTGGTAAATTATTCATTCAAACGATTTTCAAAATTATTTACTTGAAAACTCTTCTGATTGTGGAATAACTGATTAATTTTAATTAAAAAAAAAAAAAGAATTTTTGTCAAAAAAAAGTTTTTCTAAAATTTTAATTTTCAAAAATTAGTTTTTTTAAAACTTTTAACTCAAAAATTATTTTGCTGATTTACTTTGAAATTCAGTCAGATCTAAGTCTTAGGTTCTTGAACTAAAATGTTCAGCTCAGTTGAAAATTTTTATTAAAAAAATTTGAATCGCAACCAATTATTTGCCTTTTTTTTAATTTATCAGTTTTTACAATAGAAAGTTAAGAAAATATTTTACACTGTAAGAAATTTACCAAGTGAACGCGAACTAAATCCAAATTAAATGATTTTTTATTTATTTAATACCCTCGGAGTTAAATTTACTCCAAAAGTGAGTTTATTTTAATACTAGAATTCCGGGTCGAAGTGTATGAGGTTTGAAAATTCACATCACTCCGAAATCCTCTCCTGAAAAAGACTTCCTATTAATCGTATGCTGAGTTGCTTTTTTTTTAAACTCCAGAATTCCGAGTGGAATAATGAATTCGGATTAAAATAAAATCCGTATTCACTCCCGATTTTTGAAACTGCATAATTACAATTTGTTGTAAGACATAAATTTTATATGTCAAAATCGGTATTATATAGACTGAGTATTATAGAGTTTCAAACTAATATTCGCATCACATCTTCCTCAATAGCTGAACATAGTGTTGAACGATAGTATAAAACAGTTTTAATCCTGTTGATTTAGTTTCTCAACAATTTCGACTTACGTTTTCGCTATAAATCTCATTTTAAACCTTATTTCCCCAGTTTATTCTTGATAATTCCCTTAGTTTCTTATCGACTGTTTATTCAAAGCAAACAAGAGTAAGGAAATAATATTTTCTTTTAATTTTCCAGTAGGTTTAGTTCATGTAATTCAATATCGAGATCATACTTTATATAAATATTATATGAACAACTGCTGTCCTTATATTACAAAAAAAAACTATACTTATAAAAAAAGTATTGTCTTACTTTGTATTATACTTTGAAAATTTCGCAGTGAATTCGGAGTGATTACGGATTTTATTTCGATTCGAATTCACTCCAATTTGGAGTTTTAATATTTAAATAAATTCCCCTTCGAGTGAATTTTACTCCGAGGGAATTAAATAAATAAACAGTCATCCGGTTCGCATTGACTCCGGATTTAATTCGCGTTCACTCTGCAAATATTTTAAGTGTAGTCAGTATCTTACTTTATTCTGGTCCTACTTTATTTATATAAAAGTTGTTAAATTAAAATTATATTTGTGCACTTCATGGTTCATTTCGACTTTTGTTAGGCGTTATTAGAAAGAAGTAAAAGTTTACCCAAGTGATTTACTAACTTCATCACCGACGAATAAACCAAAAGTATATACCTCGAGCTTTTCTTAAGAAACTATTAACGGGCTTCGTAAATTAACTTTAGTTTTTCATTGCGGTTGTATTTTTTTTCCTCATCATCACGGTGGCTAAATATTATTCGAGTTTGAAAATAAAATGACAAACTTTAAAGCAAAATATTTAACAATTAATTAAGTGAGTACGACTAGGGCATGACCGGTTACTCAAAAAACTTTTCTAAAAAAAAAATTTATTTGATGTAAATAAAAATACATATTTTTATTTTTTAAAACGGGGATTTATAATAAATTTCAAATTTATTATTTACTAAGTAAGCGTTTGTTAAATTCAAATAAATTTTTCTCAAATCTTATATTTATATCTTTTAGTAAAAGCTTTATTTTTATGGTCCGATTTAAAGAAAATTTAAGTAGACGTCAGATTTCAATTTTTCGTTTTTTGAGATTATTATTAATTTTTAAGTGATTCAGAGAATTTCAAGTAAAACAAGGCATTAAATAAATTTTTAAAAAAATTTAATAAAAAAAAAACAAAATTTCATTTCGCTCATTTTCATAATTTCATTTCGATTTTACATAATTTTCAAAAAGTATTCGTAATTTTCAGAGAAAATTTGTTTTATTGAAATAACTGTAAAACGATAACAGAAATGGGCAAAATCGATAAAAATAAATTGTATCCGGTGCTCAAAAGCCACAAGAATTAATTATTCACTTAGGCATCCTCTCGTACCCCTTGTCTACTCTGTACTATTATGACATTATGTAGGTTCATGGAAAATTATTCAAATTGTGTATTAAACACTTGTTAAATAGTACTATCTGACCTAATAAAATGATAAATATTTTATGTATTGCGCTGGATTATTATGTGTGCATTAGGATTTGATTAAATCCTTGTTAGTAAATAGAATATGATAATTGGAGATATGGTATTTGATTTTCATTACTACAGTATTTTCGATATTACTTTTTGATTGGAAATAACTGTGTAAAATTATTAATAGCAAGTCGATGTCTTCGAGATTTGATTTAAAAATTAAAAAAGAAAATTCACTTATGATAGTTCTTGTAAAATAAAGTCGTTCCAAAAAATTCCAAAAAATATCGACATGTAGAATTTATAAATAAGACAGATTAGAACTTTTTTATAAATTTTATGATTTTAATAGTAAAAAATTTAGTTGATTAGAAATTTATGTGGCGAATTTCGGGTAAAATAAGAATGTCTTTAAAACATTTTTTTGAAAATGTGTAATCACTACATTTTTCTCTTCAATTATGGAGATTTTCAAGATGATTTTGAACGAAGGTAAAATGTAATGATCATACGTTTTGAGAACTGTTTCAAAAATATTCTCATTTGAATTAAAATTCGTTGATTAAAATCTTAAAAGTTAGAAAAAAGTTCTAATTTGTGTTAAATTTAGAAAATCTACATGTGGAACTTGGAATCTTTTTGTAATAAATTTTTTTTTTTTGCATCGGAAAATTTGAGAAAAGTGATTCAAATATATGTATTACAAATTTCATACCCTCATAATACCACGTTGGCTCTTCTGTTTACTTATTTTCAATACTTTTATACACCCCCATTCGTCTGACCTTTGTCTATATAAAAATTTTTTTTT
Source organism: Microplitis deprimator (assembly GCA_964016945.1). Classification (NCBI taxonomy): domain Eukaryota; kingdom Metazoa; phylum Arthropoda; class Insecta; order Hymenoptera; family Braconidae; genus Microplitis; species Microplitis deprimator. The sequence continues at coordinate 2,919,231 of OZ024709.1, read as the reverse complement.
CAATTATTAATGTACTTTTAAATGTTGGGTTTTGCTTCTGTAGTTTTGTTAATATAAGAATATGAAACTTATATGTTTTAGTTAAAATAAACCGTCGACATAAGTTTAAAATAATAATAAATTTGTTAACTAAAAATAATTAAAGTAGAACTGAGCAAATTGGGATCATTAAAAAAATAACGTACTTTTGTGAAATTTAATTATCAATCTTTTAGTTTTCATTTAATTACAATAAAAAATAAAAATTTCAGTTTAAATAGGATTCAAAAAATTTTTTTTTTGAACAAAACATTTTATTGCAAAACTGTCATAATTCCTATAACTGGTAAATTATACACTTGAGCGGTTTGACTCCTAGGTCTTTTTTTTGAAGAGACTCAAATTTCCTATACAAAGTTCTCTTGAACATTTTTATCGTACGTTTAGTAGTTTACGCCCTAAAAGAAAAAAAAATCAATACTATCAAAAAAATGATTCCCATGGATGAGCCAAGTAAAACAGCTCGAGTTACAGCAAAGTTACATATACCCTATTGAAGGACACTAAATCCCCTTCAAATTACGACAAACGGTATTCCGATATCATGAAACGCTGCTGAGTTATCGCAGCTTAAAAAAAAAGTTATTTGATTTACATGCTTTTTAAATGGGAAAACTTAAAGATTCGATTGAGAGAATTTCAAATTAAAATTATGACATGAAATTTTGATGTAATTTTTTATTTTTATCTAAACAACAAACTCTTCGTGTGTTAGGGGAATACAAATGTTTGTTTTAAACAAAGTATCGAGTATATGCCCATAGATTTGAATAAAAAATTAATTTTGAAAACCACTTGAGTGAAAGTATCAAGCAACTTATCAGATAATTCATATTTTTTTGAATTTATTTTAAAAGTAATGAACAAAAAACTTAGTACCGTTCAAAAAAATTTTTTTACAAAATATTTTTGAATATTTTGCCCAAATTTCAACCAAATTGAGTACTTAATAATATTTTTACAAAATGAATCCTCCATAAAATCAAATTTTATCTACAGCTTTTATGAAACATCAAAGTATGAAATTGAATTGAAAGCTGACACGATTAAATATATCGGTATAGTATAAACGTGTGTCCAACCCTATCAGAGGTTTTTATCATAAAAATAAATAAATATTAATAATTTAGCTGAGTGGCTTTGAGCGGTCAACTGGTGCGATCCATTTAATCTCACATAGATTATTAAACATACTTCTTTACAGACACGTTAATTGTCCATTAAATTTATCAGCATTAAAATTTCACTTCAATTTCATTTTCCTTTATATTATCCACTTGATGAGTATACGCTATTTTAGTGATCATAAAAGTCTCGCAATATCGATCTCACGTTAAGTGGATACACCCAGATTACTTGTTATTAATCTGTATCACAAAAAAAAATCAATTTTAAGCTTTGCTATTATTTTTTTTTTTCTATCATAGCTGAGCTTGAAAAAAAATAATAATTATAACTTCAATAAAAAGGATTCGTGGGACACAAAACTCTGAAGGCGATCTTTAGAGAATTTTAAGATGAGGTATTGTCTGTTATATATAAAAATAAGAAGACTAAAAAGTATGCCCGAGTTTTAAGATGACAAAAAAAAGTTATTAAACTTTTTATTCTTTTTTTATTCTTCATACTTTTATACATTTTTTAATACCACTTACGAACACTACTTATATTAAATAACACTATTGTTTTCAACATTGTTTAAAGATATCTAATGGATATATATATTAAGTAAACTTGTCAACTTATTTTACAAAGATAAATAATAATAATAATACATTGTAACAAATTGACGGTAAATTTGGAGTGAACATGGAATTTATTACATTCTGAATACACTCAAAGTTCCTAAGCTTGAAAAAACTTCACTCGCATTTGGAGTACATGGGAATTTTTTTTTCAGCAGAATGACTTAGGATTGATGTGGATTTTATTCCAATCCGCATTTACACTCATCGAATATTTTAGTGTTTAAATAAACCCCCTGGTATGAAAAAAAATCGTTGAAAAAGCGCTGGCTATTCTAAACTAGCAAGTGTTCCAACGACCAAATTTTTTTGAACGTTTTTCAAACTTTTGAGCATTCAACGGAAAAATCAATGTTTGAGTTGACTATTAAAATATGCCCCAAAAAAATGTTTAGAAATAGTTTAAAATCAGTTTGTTCAGATTTTTTAAAAATTAACACTTTTGATGGAGTCAAAAAACGTTCATTTATATGATTAGTCAATGGTTTTTTTCTTTACATTTTCCAAAATTTTAAAATCGTTCACAAAAAGTTTGTCATTGCGTCACATTTTGAAGTGTAGAATAGTCGGCTTTTTTTCAACAATTTTTTTAAACAGACTGCTTTGAAATGAATTTTACTCCGATGAAATTAAATGAATGAAAAATCATCAGCTTCGAACTCACTCCAAATTAAATCCGCGTTTTATTTTCTCCAGAAATTTTCTGCAGTACAGTAATAACAGTGAAATTTTCTTCTATATTTTTATCGAGTTACTGCTCAACAGCATCTGTGGTTTTTCTTGTACATATATATCTATATATATATATAGAAAGAGAGAGTAATATTTTGAATAATTCAGTATTGTGCTTATAAAAAAAAATTTATGTTCCATTGTAATGTAAATAAGTTATTGAAAAAAAATAGATAAGTTAAACTGTGTCTATTTTATATCTCAAAAAAGAATATGATGTTCTTTTTGTTTTCCACAGCTTTTAAGTTCCGCGATGAAATCGATTGGTAATTTTCGTCTTGGGAATAAGCTATTCAGCGTAGAAACAAGTGAATATTTTTCTACTCTGAAATAAGTAACTGAGTTCGCTTTAGTCATTTTAAATTCCTGAAAAATGTAGGAGAAATAAAATGGTATGTGCATTCTTATGCAGTTTCTAGATATACGAAATCGTTAGAATTTTCAGAGGTTTTTGTTTCAAAGTTTCTTGCTTGAAAATTTTAATCTTTTCCAAAACTGAGAAAATATTTAAACCAGATAAATAATGCATTCTTTTCACTAGTTATACATGCGACTCAGTAACAAAAGAATTATTAGTGTGCGTGATGATTAATGAAATATAGGTTCGGTTTGGATGTTCCTGAAAATAAAGTTTGAAAAAGTTGATTAGAAAAAAAGTTATAATTTATCAATCAGTTGAAAATGATTTTATTCAACAATCAGAATAAAAATGGAAGTTTTTTTCAGGCTTGATCATCTGTATAAAATTAATTAACTAATTAGATGTAGGTCTGGTAGAATAAAGTATAAAAAATTTTATTGAGAAAATTTTTAATTTTTATTGTGGATCATATCTCATATTAAATTTGCACAGGAATAACCATCGGCTGCCCAACTCAAAAACACAGTAACTGACAAAAATCAAAGTTTGTTAATATGAATTGAATCATGTTCACAAGATTCCACTGAAACTAAAAATACTAAAAAATCAATTTTGAAAAATTTGTCTTTTAATGTGTTTTGAAATTGAGCAGCCGCCATACTCATAAAATTTTATTAGAAATATGAAAAAAAATTTGTTTTTTCACTTTTTTGATGATACCGAATTTTGCTAAAAATTGTATAAAATGTCTACAACCTAATTTAAAATTTTCCTCATTTTCGGAAAATATATAAAAAAAATAAAGACGGTGTACTCAGGATCTAAAAAATAAATTTTATTAACCTCCCCATTTTGCCCGGCTCTTCCCTAATTAAATAAATAAATTTAAAACGTCAAATTATCGAAAAGGGAAAGTCAAGGAATGATAGAACGCCTACGAGAATAAATTATTTATATCGATTCAAATTATCACATACAATTTATCTACATTTCATTCCTACTAATTTTTTTTTTTAATTAAATTTTTTTCTTAAGAACATCGAAGTGCCCAAAAAAATTTTTTTTTGTTTCAATAAATATTTCAGGTGTCTCATTATATCTTATATACATAGTATCGTTTAAAAATTCATAATGATCGTAAAATAAATAAGAGCTAAAATTAAAAAAAATAATTTTTTAATCATAAAATTTTTTTAATGCCCCATTATGCCTCGGGTACTTAGTTTCACTTCAAAACTCGTAATATTTATAAAATTAATGAAAATGACGTAAAAAAAATTTCGTAGTACCCTATCATGCTCTAGTTAAGTTCATATGTAATTAAAATATCGTAATAATCTTAAATATGTGGAGTGTCCTGTAATTTTGAAAAAACTATTTATCTTGTAATTTGATAAGAATACTAGATGGGAAAAAAATATAATTCAACTCTATATTCCAATCTAACAAGATTATAGGAGTTCTCCTATCGCTATCGCACGAAAATCGCACAAGTAATTTAAAATTCTCATTAAAATAAAATTTAAAATTTAAATAAAGCCTACTTTATAACTTTTTTCTCTGTACACAAGTGCACTTTAACTTCATTTCCACAAATTAGTTTCAGACAAATCAATACAAGCTAATTTTTATTTTAAATTTTAAATTTTGAATCTTCATTTTACAAAGAGACTTAACAGACTTTGCTTATCTTCAAGCTGGATCAAGATATTTATTTAGAAAATTGCATGGAAAATTTTAATTTATCTTGAACAACTAAAATTACTGTAATTACACGCTTGCTTTATTACGAAAACCCAACAAATACTTCCGTCACATAAAATTTTTTAGGTATCGTAGCATTAATTAAAAAAAAATAATAATGATGCGTTAGGTTATTGAATTTACTATAAAAAAAAATTTTTTTATGAAGTTTCGATTTTATTTATTCTAGAAATTGTTTTATTAGAATTTTATGATAAAAAAATTTCATTCTGTCCATTTATTTTCAATGAAATTATTTATTAAACTAGAAACTTATTTAATTAAGACAATTTTTGAATTAAGAACATAAGAAAAAATTCACAGTAAGATGAGTACACAGAAAAAAAGGATTTCTTGGCGCAAGAAATATTTTGTATTATGAATTGAAGACAAAAATTTTTCTTGGCTCAAGAACTTTTTTCTCGCCTAAAAAATTTTTTTCTTATTCGAAGAAAATTTTTTCTCACACTAAGAAAATTTTTGTTTTCACTTAAAAATACAAAAAATTTTTTGGGTCAAGTAAAAATTTTCTTAGAACAAGAAAAAATTTTTTGCGCGAAGAAATCCTTTTTTTCTGTGTAATAAATATAAAAGCAATTACTAATATTACGGTAAATAATTTGTGTACAGTCACTCAAAAGTTAAGATAAATATTAAAAATAAATATGAAAATCTGTAGTAAATAATTGATAGTAATTGTAGTTATAAAGTCCATTAAGGTGTGAATTTATGTAAATCCATAACAATGTAGTAGATTTAACTTTGGTTGGAACCACAGAAATGTTAAACATTATCTCTTATGAGTGTTCTCGCCTGTAAAATAAACATTGGATAGACACGTGAACAAAAAAAACTACTACAGTGGTTGTACATGGTTATGATTTGCATTATTATGCATTCGCAAACTGTTATTTGATAGACAATTGCACAGTATATATTAAGTGTAGTTAAGCTTGTCACATAATTTGTAATTGCCCCTATTTTGATGGTATAGTACTTACATTTTGTTTCTGTACATAAAATAGTTACAAGTAAATACATAAAATTATATTTGGATTGTAGATAATTCAGTCGTTGTAAGAGAGGGAAATGTTGTTCAAATTTATTCAAATTTTAAAAATAAAAATTTGAATACGGATGACTTTTAAAGTTTCAAAACTTAAGTTTAACACTAAATGGAAACTAATTTGTTTATACACTTAAAAATTTTCGGAGTAAATGATTTTTTATATATTTCATCAACTCAAGAGTGAAATCAACTCCAGAAAGGGTTTTATTTTAACATTAAAACTCCAGATCGGCGTAGATGCCCATTCAAATTAAATCCATATCACTCCGAAATCACTCCCTTATGAAAAAACCCATAAAAGAATCCAGCCTAGATAGTGGGTTCCCACATGGCGTTTTCGCAGGAATTCCCATATGGTTTCCGATAGGAATATTAATCTGGTCTTTTATTCATACACGCGCATCAATAGACGATAGAAAAAATCCAGATACTACAGATTCTATAGAAATTATTTGTATAGAACTCTTTTGGAAAAACGCTAGCACATGAAAGTAGAGAAATATAATGTCTCTAGGATTTCTCTAGGACTTCTCTAAGATTTGTCTAGGATTCAGAGAACTCTTTTGGAAAAACGCTAGCTTATAAAAGTAGAGGAAGATAATGTCTCTAGGATTTCTCTAGGAGACAGATTCCTATGGGAATTTCTCAAAAATGAATCCATATATCTAAATTTTTATGCTGTTCTTACATGGGAATCGAGGTACACAGGATTTCCTACATGGGTTCCTATATGGAAATCTAAATACCCATGGTTTTCTACATGGATTCGTATCTAAATTTCTACACTTAAACATTAATTTCTATGGATTCTTACATGAATCCATATTTTTCTATATGGACTCCTATGGGTTCCAATGAAATCCCACATGGATTTTTTTTGGAAATGTCTTCTTAAAAAAAAACTCTTTACAATGCAGTAATACTCTAGTACTTCATTAATGACAGAGATGTATTTCATGTAAAATCGTGTTCAATTTCAAAAATTTTGAATTTTACCGCCAAATTTCAAATAGTTAGAGCGCGATATTTTTGAAATATTTTACGAGCCAAAAAATTTTAATGCCGAATATCAAAAAGTTTGTTAAAGTAAAAAAAAAAAAATTCTCTGGTTTGTCAATGGACAAAAATCTCTTTTTTTTATTTTCTCGAAAATCTCGAAAATTTTTAGTACAGAGAATGTTATAGTAACTTTTGACGAAAAATTTTTATACAACTATACTATGAATTTCTATAAAATTGAAAACTATATATTAGAACACTTTTAGATTAATATAGCGTAATAAATGCGGATATATACACATTCGACTTTGATCTCGCAAATACTTTTTTTCAATTTTCTCTTTGACGTAATCAGCAACGTTATTTCCGTTATATTAACTTTTAAAACTTCAGAGTGGACTAAGTTAATTCAATAAAAAATTCAAATTAAAAAATAATATGAAAAACTTAACGATACTATTTCAAGTTATATTCTGTTACTTTTTTTGTTTTCATAAAATATTTCTTTGTACTCTATTTGTAGTAAAACTTTTACATGAATATTAATTATAAACAAGTGCAATCAAATTACAATCCATGTTTATTGATTTACATTTATGTTTTGCATGAGAGTTTACATGTTTCTATTTAAGGATACATAGCATTAATAAATCTGGAATAACACAGTATTCAATGAAAAAAAAATAAATGAAAAAATAACCATGAATAAAAAATTCTTATTTATTTGTAAATAGTTTATGAGAGCAAAGTTAAATAATTATTTTATTATTAAATGATGAAATAATTGTATGCATTACCTTATAGTATTTATTTAATTTCAATGGTTTATTATTCAATGATGTAAACATGTAAGCTTAATTCGAAACAATTTCAAACAAATTATTTTATTTATATGAAAATTATTACCATATATATTTTATGTAAATATTGTCAGTTTTTATGTGAAATTAATCCAAAGTAGATTGTGTAAATTTAATATTTTATGATATACATATATATGTCATGAAGGGAATAAGTATATTAAGTGTGCTGACGTATGTAGTTAGAAGAAAAAAAATATCATTTAAAAATTAACAGAATATTCGTACACGGAAAAAATGAGTTTTAGAAATCTATTAATATTTAGTATATTTTAGTTACAAAATACTTATGTAAATCAATAATTTGCATTACTCTCATTACTATTTCATTCGTGTTCGTTATTGATAGAATATCTATTTTTATTAAAAGTATATTCAATTATTACTAAACGTTAAGTAATTCATTTAATTATACGATTTAACGATTTTTATTCTGTAAAAATATATAAATTTACTAAAAGTATGTACTAAATACTATACAATATGCAAAAGTTACTATTTGTATAGCGATTTCTGTAAATCGGATCAATAAAAAAGTATTGAGTATTAGACGGCAGCTAACAAATTACTATACAGTTTGTAATTTTTCTAAAGCTGACAGATAAAATTAACAATTGGTAGAGATTCCGTACAAAAATATATATTACAAGTTCAGAGACTTTCGTTCAAAAGAGACTTCGGACCGTCAGACTGAGGACAGGATTCGCGCGCGGGAGATCAGGGTTCGAATCTCGGCACAGCCAAATTATTTTTAAAATTTAAAATTCACACCAACACTATTCCACGTCTCATAAATAATAGTCATATTAATAGTAATAATGATAAAAAGTTTAAAAATCAATAAAAATTTAATTTTATTCAATTCCATTATGACAGTAGAATTTACTATACTACATAATGAAAATGACTAATTAATAAGAATAATTAAATTTTCAAGATATTAAAAATAAAAAAATGTCAATAGCGTTTAAACTATATAAATTTATTGATTTAAACGTACATTTTTTATGAAATTTTTCTAATTATTTTCCTCCGTATACGAAAAAGCGATAAAAAAATTTATTTTATATTTAATGTATTCCGAACTTTATTGATAACGTAAAAAATTTTTGTTATTGATTTAGTAAAAAATTGTTATTTTTAAATTCATAGAGGCAATATCTATACATACATACATATATATATATATATATATATATATATATATATATATATATATATATATATATATATATATATATATATATATATATATATAGATTTTAGGATTGTAAGTAGGGTACTAAAAATCATAAAATGAGTTTTTTTCACTTATTTAAGACGGATTAAAAGCATTCTAAAGAATTTTATAATAACTTTTACTATGTAAGGACGTAAACTTGTGCGATAAAGAATATGTATGTGTATATATATATTTTTTTTTAATTTTACGGTGTCCACTTTATTTTATACCTTCTTTAAGTGATAAATTTTTTTTCTTCAATAAATGTCAAAGTACTATTAACAAGAAAAAAAATTTAAGTATTATAAATTTTCACACTCAAAGCTGCTGAGCGTTTTAAATATATTAGAAATCTAGAAAGTATCAATAGGATTTATAAATAAAATTACAAGAAAAAGTTATAGAATTTAAGATTAAAAATTTATTTTTATTTATTTTTTTTTTTTATAAGAATATTGAAAATTCTATTTATAATCGACGTACGACAGTCTCTAGTTCCGCGATTGAAATAAACTATAAATAAAAGCTTTGACGAAATGTAATATTGACATATATATGTAATGTCACAGAAACATTTCTACCTATTTACTTTTCTCCTGAGACTGTAGTTTAAATCTTATATGTCTATCATGCACAAAATTTTTATTTAAATTCAAATAATTTTTTAAGATAACCCGTTTAAGCAAAAGATCGTTGAAAATAGAAAAATTACACAAAATACGCGAGAATTTTTTTATTCAATTCAGTCTTTCATTTATTTGTTGAAATTAATAAAAATATATTAGCTCGAAATTTAGACAAATTAAAAAAAATAACATTTCTTTAAATAAATTTTAATTTGACTATTTTATTAAAGTGCATGAAAGTATTTTCCGCGGAAACGGAACACTTGAAAAATTACAAGTTTTGTAGAAAAAAGGTCTTAGGAAGAAAAAAAGTGAAAGATGCGAATTATATTGTAATTTTAATATTACCCTTTGAAAATTACCGTCTAGGCTTGAAATCTTACACTTTTTCGTTGAAAGGGTTCGTTTTTGCTACAGAAATTGTAATTTTTCAAGTGTTGTTTTTTTATTTTGCTATTTGTTACTTTTTTTTTACTTCCCGCTAAGAAAATTGTAAATTACCAAAAATTTGGAAAGTTATTGTTTTTACCCCGATTTTCAAAAGTCGAATTTTTTTTTTTTGAGTTTGTTACTTAACAGCAGTACTGGATTTTGATTAATTTTAATTCATACTTTTTTATGCTACATGGGGTAGAGATACCATCTTTGGTCGCTTTAGGGCCAGATTTGGACACTTCAAAAATTTGAATAAATTAATTCGTAGAAGACGCAATGAGATAATAACTTTTAAATGTTTTTCAAAATCCTTTTATGACATAACTAATTTTCTACTCTAAATTGTAAAAATTAAAATTTTTGAAATATACAAGAAAATGATTGATTTCAGTCTGATTTTTG